>CM065484.1:32796093-33396093 GCA_032873175.1 Leptopilina drosophilae
ACATATACTTTAATAACAAAAATGTACTGGAATATGTAATAAATTTCAAATTTGGTTCACTATTTTATCAGAAAAATGTCTTATTAAAAAAAATCACAGTTATTTGAAAATCACCCAAATCGAGAAATTATACAATATGTAATAAACGTCACCACACTTTATTGCATTTAGAATCGAAAGCTGAATCTAGTTCAAATAATACAAATACGGGAGATAATAATGTAATGAAAAATTGTCACGTGATTGATTCGTCAATGGTTCTTCTTTCTACAGCAATGGCAAATATATTAGATTCAAATGGTAAAAAATATAATTGTAGAATTTTATTGGACAGCGGTTCACAACCGAATTTAATAACAGAAACAATGGCCAATAAATTAAACCTTAAAAACGATCTCTTCATTCGGCAATCGAACTTTTAAATAATAACGAAATAACAAGTGCAGAATGGGTGGAAGCTGTACTCGAGTCGAAAACTTCGAATTTTGTAACAAGATTATCCTTTCCAATCCTTCCTAAAATTACTAGCGAAATTCCATCTATTCCAATAAATAAAAAATTATTAAATATTCCATCTCATGTTAATTTAGCTGATCCTGGATTTCACAAGCCGGCTGCAGTGGACGTATTGTTGGGAGCGGAGGTATTTTACGATTTACTAGGAAGCAACAAAATATCTCTTGCGGTGTCAAATACTTCTCTTCATAGTTCCAAGCTAGGATGGCTAGTCACAGGAAAATTACACAATAAAAATCCTGTCCAATTGAATTTAGCATGCAATTTAGTTCGAGATCCGTTATCTATACAATTGGAGGATTTTTGGCGGGTGGAAGAGGAAACGAGAATGTTGCACTTGTCGAAGGAAGAATTGGAATGTGAAAATCATTTTCTAGAAAATGTTAATCGCGATTTTAGAGGAAAATATATTGTGAAGCTGCCATTTAATAAAAGAAAGCAAGAACTCGGCAAATCATATGAAATAGCAAAGAGGAGATTTTTTATATTGGAGCGGCGGTTATTAAAAGACGAAGATCTGAAGAAAAAGTATGATCGATTCATGAAAGAATACGAAGACCTTGGGCACATGGAACCGTCACACAGTGGACCAGAAGAAGGGTATTATTTGCCGTATCAGGCAGTCATCAGAGAATCCAGTCTTGAAAAATCATTGAGGGTTGTTTTCGATGGCTCATCCAATACCGATACAGGAGTTTCACTCAACAAAACTCTTTTAGTAGGACCTACGATTCAAGATGGACTGATCAATATCCTCATACGTTTTCGGCAACATCCGGTGGCACTTATTGGAGATATAGAGAAGATGTATCGTCAATTTAGGATCCACCCTGACGATAGGAAGTTCCAGAAGATACTATGGAGAGACAATGTTGATTCCCCCCTCAAGACATATCAATTAAAAACCGTGACGTATGGGACTTCTGCGGCTCCATTTTTATCGATACGATGCCTCAAGCAATTATCAAAAGATGAAGGTCAACATCATCCAAAAGCAGCTAAGATTCTTGAAGAAGATTTTTATGTTGACAATTTAATAACTGGACAAGATTCGATAAGAGAGGCTCAAGAACTTCAGGTAGATTTAAAACAACTGACTGAAAAAGCAGGACTTAATTTCTGCAAGTGGAAGTCGAATAGGCCTGAAATCATTGGAAAATTGGATGAAAGCGTGGATTCTAAATTGAAATTGAATTTACAAAATAATTCGAAGACTCTAGGAGTGATGTGGGATGTAAAGCACGATCATTTGTGTTTCGAGGTCTCTAATGATCAAAGGGAACCAGTCACCTCGAAGAGGATCATGCTTTCGCAAATAGCCAAACTTTATGACCCTTTAGGCTTAATTGCTCCTGTGATCACACATGCAAAAATAAAAATGCAAGAGCTGTGGAAAACAGGAACATCATGGGATGATCCGGTTCCACCAAACATATTGGGCAGTTATGAGGAATACCAACGTCAGCTTCGTTTGATCAATGAGTGGAGTTTGGAACGATCAGTCAGGATGGAAGGTTTGGACAGGTTTCAATTACACGGATTTGCTGATGCGAGCGAGAAGGCGTTTGGAGCGTGCATTTATGCTAGAGCAACAAAAGGAGATGATCATCGGACATTACTTTTGTGTGCCAAATCACGAGTTGTACCTGTGCAGACAATGACAAAACCCAGATTGGAACTCAGTTCTGCAGTATTGCTAACCAAGCTATTAACAACCGTGAAAGATTCATTGCGTTGCCGGGTGGATGAGATCAAACTTTGGTCAGACTCGACGATTGTTTTGAGCTGGATCAGATCTTCGCCTCACTTGTTTCATACATTCGTGGCGAATAGAGTGTCTCAAATTCAGAGTTCATCTAGTGTTGAAATGTGGGGTCACGTTTCTTCCGAAGATAATCCTGCTGATGCAGTATCCAGGGGTCAAATGCCTGAGGAATTCCTAAACAACAAGCTGTGGAGGAACGGTCCAGTATGGCTTCAGAGATCAGAGAATCACTGGCCAAATCATATTCCAGATTATTCGAACCTTCTCGAAGTCAAGAAGACTATTGTGCTCACTGCAAAACAAAAGGAATCATGTTCCGATTTTTGGATTCGTTATTCATCTTGGCAAAAAATGATTCGTGTGATGGCGTATTGTCTGCGCTTCATAGGAAGAACGACGAAGAAAACACAGTATCCTGAAACATTGACGACAGAAGAATTGAAAGCAGCTTCCAAGAAAATAATTTTGCTTGTTCAATGCGAGGAATTTGCAAGCGAAATTCAGGAGTTAACTAAAACAAAACGGTAACACGAGCCTCAAAATTGACTAGACTTAATCCAATTATTGACGAAGGATTACTAAGAGTTGGAGGAAGGATCAAGAGAGCATCAGCACCATTTGATCAGCGGCATCCTATCCTTCTCCCTAAAAAACATCCTATTACCAGTCTCATTATCCCAGATACTCATATAGGATTCATGCACTTAGGAGTTAACGGAACACTGTACGCTATTAGAGAAAACTTTTGGCCCATCGATGGAAGATTATCTGTTCGTAAAATCTTAAATAGTTGCGTTAAATATTTTAGAGATCGACCAAGCCAGGTATCATATATTATGGGGAATTATATTATGGGGAATCTTCCAAAAGTAAGGGTCACGCCGTCGAAACCTTTCGAGAATTGCGGCGTAGATTACTGTGGTCCTTTTTATGTAAAAGAAAAGAGACTAAGAAATCGAGGAAAGGTAAAAGTGTATGCGGCAATTTTTGTGTGTATGAGTACAAAGGCTGTGCATGTGGAATTGGTGGGAGATCTTTCCACTGAAATGTTTTTAGGTGGGTTAAGAAGATTTTTTGCGAGAAGGGGTAAATCGAATAGAATGTACTCGGATAATGGACTCAATTTTGTCGGTGCAAAAAATGAGTTGAGTGATCTTTACTGCATGCTCAACGCGAAAGAAAATAGCAATATGATAAAAAATAAATTAGCAAATGACGGTATCGAGTGGCATTTTTCACCTCCGCGAACTCCACACTTTGGTGGAATATGGGAAGCTGCAGTGAAGTCACTCAAAACTCATTTGCGAAAAATTATTGGAGAAACCCTTTTTAGCTACGAGGAGTTATACACATACATGTGTGAAGTAGAAGCAATTCTAAACTCAAGGCCACTCACGCCCATGTCAAATGATCCTAACGATCTCCGTGTTTTGACTCCTGCTCATTTTTTAGTAGGATTATCATTGTTGACGATTCCATCATTAGACTATTCACAAACTCCATCCAATAGATTATCTAATTGGCAGCACATTCAGAAATTAACCCTCCGTCACACACCTTGGAAAAAATTACGACTTTACACACGTTTAGAGGGATTCCCTCACCACATTGTAAAATAAGCGACATTATAACATAAACAAAGAAATCAACAAAAATTTAATTTTAAAACAAACTTACAAATATGTAGTAAATTATTCTAAATTATAAAATTAATAAAATTAACTTTCGGCCTCAAAAATAAAAATTAATTACACGAATGCACATCTTCAAAAGAATTACACTTTACATATAAAAATAATGTAACATTAACAAATAAGCAAAAAAATCATTAAATAATTTATTTTAATTATATTTATAATATAATTTTGTCATTAACCAACAGTGGAACAAAAAATGTTTTGAAAACTTGATTTTTTTATTTAACACAACCTCACTTTTTCGTGTTTTTTCTGGCTTTGAAGCTTCATAATTAAATATTAATTATGTTTAAACTAAATGTTTTTTTAGAAATGTGTTGAGGAGTAAATTGTCGAAAGGTATAGAGACTGATTTTATTTTGCAATGAGGAAAACAAAAGTTATTTAAAAAATACTGAAATCATAGAGGGAATCCCTCCCTAGGTGTGTGACGGAGGGTTAAGAATGGATCTGTGGAAACGATGGACTCGCGAGTACCTGAATGAGGTAAATGTGCGATCCAAGTGGTACACAGGTTCAACAGATATAATTAAAGAAGGAACTTTAGTAGTTGTGAGGGATGATAATTTGCCCCCTCTACGATGGAGTTTGGGAAGAGTGACTCAGGTGCATCCAGGGGATGATGGAGTCGTCAGAGTAATAAAAGTAAAGACGCAAAACGGAATATACACTCGTGGAGTTAAAATGGTTTCACCACTTCCTATAGAGGAATATGAATGTTGAACGTACCCGTTCAAGGCAGGCAGAATGTTGAATGAACAATGAAAATGACGAATCTGGTCGATTATAAACGAATATAATAATAGAAAACTAATATTAAGACAGTACTCGACACGAGAGCGAACAGTGTTGACGTGCGTAAAGCAAAATTAATTATACGTATAAATTGAACTTTTTACAAAATTTTATAAATTAAATTAAAATACAAATTGTGGATACTTTCTCTGTAAAATTATATAGTGTATTAATAAACATTCTAAGTTTCTGTTGTGTAATATTGTGTTTTATTTAATCTGTGAACTATTTATTTAAGCCATACAATCCAGAATTCTCACAAATTATATTTTAATATTAGGCTGGATTGTGTAGAAAACAACAACCAACAATAAAAGCTAAAAGTAACTTATAAAAATATTATCTAAATTTTTAGTAACATTTGTTACTCTTATTTTATTTTAAGAGATGTAAGTACATCTCTTTTAGAATTTATAATAAATCTTAAATTTTAAAACTAAAATTTAATAACGTGGTTTAAAAACTTATTTATTTATTATTTTATTTAAAAAATAAAAAAACTGAAATTTTTTTTACATTGCTTAGTTAAAAAAAACACTATTTTGGAATTTTTGAGCCTATTATGCGATCATTATGCAAAAAGAGTAAAATTATGCAATCAGTAAAAATTCTGAAATATTGTGCGCTCTAGGAACATGTTGTTAAAGGTTTAAAACATGAATTAACATAATATTATAATGTTTCTACTCGATTTTAAAAAATTATGCAGTCGCATAATCTACCTTTCTCGGCTTTCTCTACTCATAGTCAAAAATGTGGTTTTATTGAAAACTTTGACACCCTAATTAATATTTTTGTATAGAAAGAGTAAAAATGTTAATTTTTATGGTAGTAAATGCTCCCAAACAATTGCGATTTTAGTGTTTGGTTTGTTTACTGTTTTGTTTGTTTACATTTTTCAACTTGGACTTGCCCTTAAATAAAATTTATTTTTTTTAAATTGAGCAATAAGGTATTTTACAAAAAATAGTGAGAAAAGTGAGTTTTTTTTAAAAGTGAGTAATAGTGAGTGACCTGAAAAAAAAGTAAAAGTGAGAAAAGTGAGTCACTGGCAGCCCTGATACAGCTGAAGAAATGAATGGTTATTTAATACCACAGAATAAATTTAAGGAGTTGTCGGGGTGTGCAATTTTAGCACCTAGAAACGTTGATGTTGACGATCTTAATAAGAGAGTGGTGCGTCTCTTAGCCAGTAAAGGTGTAAAAATATATCAAAGTATTGATTCTACTAAAAATTGTGATAATGGAAATTTTTCTGAAGCTTTATTACCAGAATATTTACATACTCTCTCTCCACCTTCGTTACCACCACATGAATTACATTTAAGAATTAATTCTGTCGTAATGCTTATTAGAAATCTTAGTATTAATAAATGATTATGTAACGGAACGAGGTTAATCATTTTAGATTTGTCATTTCAGATTTGTTTTTAGATTAATTGTCAAATATTAACGGGTGATAAAAGTGGAAATATTGTTTTTCTACATCGAGTAACTTTATATTGTGAAAATTTATATCCGTTTACTTTTAAAAGAAGACAATTTCCTATAAAACTGACTTTTGCAATGAACATTATTGATTTAAGAAGAGATGTTTTTAATCATGGTCAGATGTATATTACATTATCAAAAGTGCGTTCATTTGATTCCGTAAAAATATATTGAAGAAATAATAGAAGGAATGTGTATATAAAAAATTATGTTTATAGTGAAATTTTGGACTCCACTTAATTCAGTTTGTTATGCTAAAAAATTTAATATTTTAGTTAGTTATGGGCAATTCCACGTGAGATTTATTTATGACCTTTAAAATTCGGTTAAACATATTTTTTTTCTTAATCTTTATAGGAAAATATGAAATACGTATTTTTTATTTTTATTCAAGGTGCCACATCCCCTGTAATCGGAGTCAAAAGTTTTTTGCCTCGTAATGTTATTCAACGCATTATACTTTCCCCTCAAATTCTTATACTTTTTGCTCAACCTGTACTTACTACCACAAAAACAGTAGTACATATACTAAATCTCAGTGGTGGGCGTGCTACCTAATACAAATAACGTTATAAAATAGAAGCTTTAGTTCATAATTGTAAAAAACGTGACTGTAAACTTTAAATTTTTTTGTACATTTTGGTTCGAAATATAATCGTGTTTTACATATTAGTTTCTGAAAAAAATCTATAAATAATTTATGTTTATATTTATAAGTTAGAAATGTTTAAAATTTTGGGTTTGTAAATGTAGACCTATTTTCAGTAACCTATAAGTCTGATAATATTGAGTTTAGAAAAACATTTTTAAAGAATGAAAGTTTTAGTTTTTTTTAACTTTGGACATGATTTTTTGAATTTTTTAAAAATTTATTTATACCTTACAATATAAAAATTTTCCAAAAAGTCCTAGAGTTAACCGATGCATTTAATGAGTTTTACAGAATTTTCAAAAATCTCACATGGAATTCATCATATGTAATAATTAAACTTAGTATAGACTTTTTGAAATTGTCAGGTATTATATGTTATTAAATATTGAAATATAAAATAAGAAACAGTAAAGAAAATTAGATTATTTAAAAATCTTTAATCATCACAATGGTTGTAATAAATGGTATAAACTATTTCATTTATATTAGTAGTTGAGCCAAAATAAGTGAAACCGGCCACTTGAAAAATTTTTGTCTCCAATTTTCAAGTTATCTATGATTTTTGGTAGATATATGAGTACACTTTTTCCCCCTAAATTTTTTTTCAAAAAAAAAATTTATTTTTGAAGTAATCAGGTGTTGAAGTTTTGGGTCGTTTTATTTTCATTTTATTATTACTTTGAAACAAATAAAGATAATTAAGTGAATTTTTTTTAAAATTAAAGCTTAAAGTCTATACTTTAAGGATTAAATAAAGCGATTGCTAAAAAATGAAAATTTATAATTGTTATAAACAATTCTTTTAAACAATTGCAAATTGAAGAATGTTCTCAATGTTTTTCAAAAATTAAATTACGATGTATTGATGCGTAAAACTCCTAGCATTAAAATAAAAAAAAGAAAAATCAGTAACCTCCAATATTATAGATATTGTGTAGACTTTTCTGAAAAAATGCAGGCAAAATTCGACTCGAGTTACTGGAAAAAGATAAAATTGCAAACGAATAAATAAGATCGTCTTTTGTTTTGTTAGAAACTTCACGCTTTCAAGCGGATTTTTATGATTAAAAGTCGATTTTTGCCTGCATTTTATCAGAAAAATCTACATAATTTCTATAATATTGGAGGTTACTGATTTTTCTTTTTTTTATTTTAATGCTTGGAGTTTTACGCATCAATACATCGTAATTTAATTTTTGAAAAACATTGAGAACATTCTTCAATTTGCAATTGTTTAAAAGAATTGTTAATAACAATTATAAATTTTCATTTTTTAGCAATCGCTTTATTTAATCCTTAAAGTATAGACTTTAAGCTTTAATTTAAAAAAAAATTCACTTAATTATCTTTATTTGTTTCAAAGTAATAATAAAATGAAAATAAAACGACCCAAAACTTCAACACCTGATTACTTCAAAAATAAATTTTTTTTTTGAAAAAAAATTTAGGGGGAAAAAGTGTACTCATATATCTACCAAAAATCATAGATAACTTGAAAATTGGAGACAAAAATTTTTCAAGTGGCCGGTTTCACTTATTTTGGCTCAGTTAAAGCTGAAAATTACAAAATAGGCGCGCAAAAATTAGTTCTACAGTAGAACCTCGATTATCCGAGGTAATGTGGGGAAGAGGTACCTCGGATAATCGAAAACTCGGATAACACGGAACCAATGAAAATTTCAAAATTTTAAATTATTTTTCATGTGTTTAAAGTGTTAGAATAATATTAAATGACAAAAATGGACAAAATTTTAAATGGAATGATCACAAACAGTGGTTTTGTAAAATTTAGTCGCTCGATTCGTTTTATCTGAGTTATTCCGCATTATCCGAGCATGTTTAGTGTCTCGGATAATCCGGAATCTCGGATAATCGAGGCTCGGATAACCGAGGTTCTACTGTAGTATTATTTATAAATGTAAATGTCTTGCATATAAGCCCATAGTTAACCTAAAAATTTGTTCTCCAAAAAATATACTGAAAATGTGTGCGAAGATACTTTTAACATCTTAAATTAAGATATCTTAAATAACTAAAAAGTGACTACTATAACATCTTAGAAATGACTACAAAAACATCTTAATTAAGATACTTCTTTTTGCAGTGTTGCCATGTTTCCTCATTATTTTTTAGTAGGAATTGACGCTTTTCGACGTACGGATAGACAGCCATTTTTATTCATTATATCGTTGTGACCACTACAAGATGAGCGTCGAGAATCAGAAATTTCAAGCCATGGAAGGTTAGTGTAATTTAATTTTTATTTATTTCGTCAATTTGTTGGTGACTAACTGTTTAAAAATTGTTTCATTTTAAAAAGTTTTTTTTAAACATTTTTTGTGCAGTGAAAATCGTTAAAATTGAGCATTCTACAGAATAACAAGAAAGAAAATTTTGCTTTAGTTTGTTTTAAAGAAATTTAGTGTTCAATAATAAAAATATTAAATAAAATTAAATTCAGTGATAGTGTATATGTGACGCCGCACGAAAAATGCACCTATCGACTCAAATGTGAATTTTACAGGGGATAAGCATTTAAAGTGACGCCATGAATAGAAAATACGTGTATTTAGAAGGACACGCTTAACTTTCAGGTCTTATATTATTAACACTATATTTAACTTTTTCAAATTATGATTTATTTTTACGTCAAAGATAGCAAATGAAAATATATATTGAAGAACATCATAATTTAAAAAACTATTTTTGTTTACTATTCATTTATAATTGTGTATGTTGCTGCAATAATCAGTGAAATGCTCTCGGCAAGATGCTATGCCGCCAGTTAAACGGATTAAAAAGTAGAAAAATTGAAAATTTTGATTTTAGAAATAAAGTACCTTGTAAGAAATGAAATATAGCATATTCTAAAAATAAAAAATTTTAATTATTAAAACTTTTTTATTCATATGACTAGCGTAATAGTATCCTGCTGAGAACTCGATCCATTACTCCGCAGCGACACGCACAATTGAGAGCATGAAAAGCATATAACCTACGCTGCGCTTTAAATTAATCTCCTGCCTCAGGCAGCCTTCTGCTGCGCAAAGAAATTGCGCGTAAGCACAGTATCGCTCGTTGAAGGATATCAATTATTTAAAAAAAATTGAAATACAATTTACAGGTTTATTAATTTTTATCATTTTTTTAGCACAAAATGAATCTCGAGATAAGGGTTCAACAGAGACCGAAAAATCTGCTGAAAAAATGCCATTTTCTCCATCAACTTCAAGACTGAACAGGTTGAACCTCGAGAAGCACAGAAGAAAACTTTTGGCCTAAATGGAAGGCTTCGATAAAAATGTAAGTTTTTTAAAAATTATTTTCTTCAAGCATTTGATTAAAATGAAGGAATTGTTTAATTATAATTCATTTGTTTCTTTTTATTTTTTAGCACCAACTAGATCTCGCGAAAAACTCTCTACCAGTTCAATTGGAAAGACTGAAGATGTAAAATCTTTAATTCCGGAGAAACAATCATTCACTTCCAGTGGAAGATTGAGTTTAAAATGTTAGTGTTTAAAGTTGTTTTTTGAAAATATTTTTGTTCACGTGTAAAATTTACAATTGTAATTTATTTGTTTATTTTTTTCTTTTTCAGCAACAAATGAATCTCGTGAAGGACATTCTACCAGATTCTTTTACGGTAACACACAGACGCATAATTCATCTGAAAAATTGACATTTTCTCCATCAACTTCAATGACTCTCGCGAAGAACTGTCTGTAAGTTCAATTGGAAAAACTGAAAAGCAAATTTTATCTTCGATTAAAGTATCGGAAAAAATTTTTTCATTTCATAGTCAACGATTAAGTTTGAAATGAGAGTGTTTAACAGTTAACCAAGGAAAAAATGATTCTTACGGTGAATCATTTTAACCTGGGTACATTTTTAAAATATTTTATGAAAGTAACAATTTAAAATTTTTTATTTATTTGATTTCTTTTTTTCTTTTTCAGCATCAAGTGATTCTTCTGAAAAGCTGTCACCGTGTTCAGTTTACCGTGAAACAGATTCACAAAAACTAGCCGAGATATTGCCATTACCGTCTTCTATACAACCAAGTACAAGTAATAAAAAATGAAATTCTTTAAAATTATTATTGAAAAATAAGACAAAATTAATCATTATTATTTCTGTTTTAGCATCATTTCGTAAATTTAATGTTGCAATCCTGAAAGATAAAATCCAGCATGAGCAAACCTAGTGGTGATGGTTGTTTATATACCATTGTGTTGTTTTTTATAAATTAAAATAATCAATAATAAGAGGGGAGGCAATTTTGTAAAGGACACTTATTTCTTTAAATTTAAATCATTCTTCTCTTTATTACTTATATAATTTAGTTTCAGTTTACCGGTGTAAAGTACTTTAGATGGACAAGTTTTATTCTACCAATAGGAGAATTTTTGTAGCGCAAGCGCAGTTGCGTTTGGGGCAGTCATTGGCATCTCTGGTATAGATCTTATGGAGAGTCCACAATAGGTGCAAAAGGCAAGATGAAAGTACAAGTGCAAGTGCGAACCAATAGGTTTGTTCTCGCTAGCTGCACTTTCTACACTTTGTACAAAAGTGTACACTACGGCGTTCTCGTTACCAGAAGTGACGCAATAGTGTACACCTAACTCCCTAGAAGCCTCTGCACTTTTCCCTATTTTATTACACCCGATTGCGAGCGAGTGTAATTGAATGTTCTTATTAAAATGGCGGTAAATGGGCATTTTATTTAAAATGCATTAATTATTTTATGAACATAAAGTTATAATATATTTCTTAGTGACTTTTAATTTATGAAATTATTAGTAAGCAATCCTTATTTTGTTAATATTTATATAAAGTACCACCTAATAAACAATTGTCATTGTAAAGCCATTTTTAAATAATTATTCTCCCATTTATTAAAACCAAACTTTATATACAGTGAATTTAAAAAATAATTTCTCAATTTTATGATGGTAAACATATTTTTTTAAAATAATAGAATTTATGAAAAAAATGAAGTTTGAAAGATAACCTTTAGAATATTTCAAAACATGTCGCTTCCGTTTTGCTTGAAACTTATATGAAAATATAGCTTAAAAAATCTAGTTTTATTATCTGTAAACATTTAATGAGTAATTCGGTTGAAAGTAAGAAATTAATTAAATTTTACAAAGATGTCAGAATTTAAACTGTGTAAAAATTTGAAAAAATAAATTCCGCTCAGTACATACATTTAACCTTCGAAATTCTTGTAAAATTTAATTAATGTTTCAAATTTCCATAAATTGTCCATTATAATGTTTACTGGGAATAATGGGAATAAATCCTATTATTAAAAAAAAAATTACCATATCATAACACTGAGAAATTTTACTTTTAAAATCACTATAATAGTAAATAAATTCTGGCTTAAATAAATGAGAGAAATAATTATTTAAAAAATTGCTTCACAATAACAATTGTTTATAAGGTGGTTTGTTTTAATCTTTTTTCATTTTTTCGTGCACTTTCTCTACACTTTTGCGTTCTCGCTAGATTTTGTACTTTGTTTAAGTGCGCATGCTCCGTTTCACACTCTTGCTACACTCGAGTGTAGCGGTGTAGTTAGCGAGAACAAACCTATTGCTAAAGATATAGGGTACATCACACGATCAATGCATCTGCATGATGCATGCATGCACAAACATTTGACTGTTCACACCTCAATTGTTCGCTCTCGAAAAATCATTTTTCTGGCGGGATATTTAAAATTGATTAAAATTTAAAAATAACGTATTACTAATTATTACAATAAAAAATAAAAAAAATTGAACGTTTATTATAAGGAATTAATTGTAAATAAATTTCTCTTAATTTGTGGCATATTTTAAATTATAAAAATTCACAATATTAAAATATGCCACAAATTAAGAGAAATTTATTTACAATTAATTCCTTATAATAAACGTTCAATTTTTTTTATTTTTTATTGTAATAATTAGTAGTACGTTATTTTTAAATTTTAATCAATTTTAAATATCCCGCCAGAAAAATGATTTTTCGAGAGCGAAAAATTGAGGTGTGAACAGTCAAATGTTTTTGCATGCATGCATCATGCTGCCTGTCTGCCTGCCTGCAGGTCGTCATGGCAATACATAAGAGTAAGAGAGTAAAAGAATTTAAATTATTCGTCTCCTCTCTCTTTTCTCTTAAGGCGCACTCACAGCTAGTAGGCAGCAATACAAATTTGAATTTACTGTCTCTTTCACTCTTATGGACTTTCTCTCTTACTCCAATTACCGCCTGCGCAGGCAGGCAAAGCTGTGAGTGCTCCATTACTCTCGAGGCGGCTGCCTGCGCAGGCAAGCAGGCAGCCGAGGTGTAATGGAGCACTCACAGCTCTGCCTGCCTGCGCAGGCAGTAATTGGAGTAAGAGAGAAAGTCCATTAGAGTGAAAGAGACAGTAAATTCAAATTTGTATTGCTGCCTACTAGCTGTGAGTGCGCCTTAAGGCCGCCTCTTACTGTAAGGCGGAAATTTTAAAATCATCTCATATTTACTACTGGCTTACGAGGTAACGTTACAAACTTTACAGATATTCTTTGATGTAATCTTACCCCAAAACATGGTGTTATGTAGGAGGTTGTATTGTCAATCTCTGTTGCTGTGTTTGATTTGAAATTTGGAATTTTTAGTGTTATTCATTAAATTATTTTAGCTTACAATTATTTTCGATTAAACTAGCAATTTGTAGTACAGTAAATTTGTTTACTTGATCGATTTACTTTAATTATTTATTAACAATTAATTAATCTAGTAATAATGAACATTTGATTGAATATTTAATTTTTTTGTCAAGTATAATATAATAGACTATCTGAAAGATTAAATACTTTTTATTTAATTGTAAAATCGAAACAACTATTTTTTATTTATGATCAAACTGTCCAAAAAGGTCGCATATACAGTTTTAAAGGAAAAAACGTTAATTTAAATAGACATTTATGCTTTATTTATTATTTTCTAATGAAATAAATACAACATATATAATTAAAAAAAGGAAAACTCGTCCAGCAAGTTTTTGTTTGTCTACTACAGCAATTATTATAGACAAAGATTAATCATATAATTAACAGAGTAAAAACTTTGTGCTTGTTCTACCTGTTAAAAACACTTTTATCTAAATACAAGTATTTAACTAACTTTTATAATCACAGTCTTTAGTTGGAGGGGGGCAGGGTTACAAACTCTGTTCTACACATCGTAGAGGTAATAGAATTTTTCAGTTGTCAAGTAAATTTAATATAATTGAAAACTAATTAACAACAGTAAAGAGTTTGTATACAAGAAATAATATTTAAGGGTCGGAAGTGTTCTTGAAATTAAAAGTGTATTATTCATGCAATATCATTGCTTAAGACATTAACAGTTTCTAAGTAATATATATTTTTAATGATATTTTAGTAATTAATTATATCTTAATTTTTTTAATACTTAAACAAATTTACTTTCTAACATTTTAACATAATAGTAATTTTTTGGTTGTTTGACCGTATGATATATTTTGTTTAATATAACCGTATTTAGGCCTTATCATTATTAAACAAAATTTTAACATAATATTGCAAATTTTATTTAATCTTTCAACTTATTCGGATGTTAGTTTCAATTAACATTTTCATCAATATTAATTTGAACTAAAAGTTAGTGTAACTTGAAATATGAAACTGTTGAGATAGACTTTAATTTAACATGCACTTATATATAAAGCAATGTAGAATTGTACTTGTCTTAAGCAATGATAATATGACAAATTTACATTTAAATATGAACTTTGTTTAAAATCTCGAAAGAAAGTTTTGAGATATTTTAGAAATATCTTAAATTAATTTAAAATGTACAACCCTTAATTTTCTACCAACTTATGAAAATTGAAATGTAAAACAATGAACTGAACGACCACTCCGAGTCAAGTTAGAGTGATCGTTCAGTTCATTGTCTTATATTTCAACTAAGAATTGGTTTTAACTAAAAAGAAATGACTTACAGTCCAGTCAATAATTTTCTACTTACAAATAAAATATATTAACAAATAAGTTTTAAGTATTGATAATAAGTGCTTATGACACATTTTTAAAGAATTTCTTGTGCTTTATGACCTACAGAATTTTGTGCAATTGTTAACACTAATTTTATAGAAATTATCATATGCTATATACAAACTTTTTTTAAATGTTTCAAAATTCTTCGTAAATTATTTCTAATATACATTAAATATTACGAAATATTGAACTTTCATTGTTTTTTAATTAAATAAAAGATCTAAAAAAACTATAAAAATGTAATGTTCAATTATAATTTGGTGAAATAAGAATCGTACTTTAAATGCTTTGGTATTCCGTGAAACAATTCGTTTTCACTTTTTTTAAATCTAACTATCTATAATTTTACATTCTTTACACATCAGAACGTATTTTTTAAAGTTTTAATTGAAAATATTAATTATCTAGAATGCACATATTTCAATCGTTATCGAAATCATCACTTTTGTCATCACCATCAAGAATAATTGTATTTTGTTTATCTATTGATACACTGTCCTGACTTAAAGCTGGAACTTGTTTAGAAAACTCACTAGTTGCCCAGAGGAATAAATCTAGTGTTTGTTCAGTACACTCGGCTATAAATCTTACAAACGGTCTCACATCACCACCATTTGCTACTTGTAAATTTTCATAATATTCATGTCTATGACGCTTGTGTATAATCACTGGAGGATAGCCAGCTTGCATTAAAATCATATTCATTAAAAGACGAGAAGTTCTTCCATTACCATCCGAGAACGGATGAATATGAACTAATTTGTAGTGTGCCAATGCTGCGTATCTAAAAAGCAGAAAAAAATTAAATGTATGATTTAAACTGTATACCAGTTCCCAGTGGGCAAAAACCATAATTGTTTTAAAAACGTTCCAAAAACGTTTTCAGAACATTTCATGACTGCCAAATAATGTCCCAAAAACGTTATGTTTTTACATGAAACTTTCTAAAAACGTTTTTGGAACGTTTTTAAAACAATAATGGTTTTTTGCCCACTGGGTTGATGGTTCAAAAAATTTAGGATACTGATATTTGGAAATATAAAATATGATATTTTAAAGGTTTAAAAATAAATAATAGTTTAATATCTTACCTTACGGGATGTAATCTAATGGCACGCTCGCTATTTAACCAAGATGCGAATTCTTCCATTAAATAATGAATATCCCCTGGTCTTGGGGGAATATGTCCACCAACATAGACTTGTGTTCTTCTAAATTGACCTCCTTCAATTGGATCTACGTGACCTAAAACTCTTCTATGGATTTCCAAGATGTCCTTTATCGATATTGATCCCACCCTAAAATTTCAACTCGTCTATTAAAAACTTTACATCTCTTTAAAAAATATTAAAATGCCTGTACAATATTAAAAACGGTAATTTTTGAGATATTTTTTAGAAAAAATTAAATGTGAAACTTATAGAACATAGGTAATATAACCTTATTTAATTTTATAAAAACTTAAATATACCCTGCCGGAAGAATGGACTGAAATTTCTTTGTTAATCTTAAAAATAATTTTTATTTATATTTCAACATTATATTTGTTTTTCAAGAACTGCGATTCTTTACAAGTAATTATTATGTATACTAAATATTTATATGAACTAAAATTCAAAAATAATATCCGTTTTCACGTAAGAATTAAAGTTTGCGAGATAGTTTATAACATTTTTAATTATTTTTTATAATAAATTTTAGATATTTGTAATCATAAAACATGACAGATTAAAATTTTTTGGTTTGGAAAATTAAATTATTAAAATTGTAAACCTTTTAAGCCATAAAATTATCATTACATACAACAATAGGCTTTCGGATCTATTGTTAAAGCAGAAGTTGCAATATAAGTTTAAGATTTAACGGGACTTTCGTTGATAATGTTATTAATCTTTTTTATTTTTACTTACAGACTGTTAATAATAGTTTATTGACATAACCTACATTTAAATCTATTGTTAGAGGACTTAAAAAATGTATACCGAAACACTTAAAAAAACGAACTGAAATTGTACTTCATTACTTTTTCAGTCTATTCTTCTGGCAGGGTAAATATAAAAAATTTACTTAATAAAATTAAAATAAAAAGAAATTAAAATAAGGAAACAAGCAGATATATATGTGATAATTTAAAGTGTTATATGCGAAAACAATTAAATTGAAAGTGAAATGCACTTATGTCTATGTTGATAACGACAATTTGTGAGACAACAAATATATATGGGCAATTCCACGTGAGATTGCAGTCGATCTCTTAAAATTGGCCAAAACTACTTTTTTCTATTGTGTTTTAAACAAAAATTAAAAAATTTATAACTCAAAAATTTGGCCACCAAAAAAATAAAAAATACGTACCTGCTTTTTTTAATACACAATAGAAAAAAAATTTTTGGACGATTTTAAAAGATCAACTGAAATCTCACGTGGAATTGCTAAACGAACATTTAAAATAAATTTAATATTTATAAAAATAACATTTTTAAAAATATTTTTGTAACCTTCCAGGCGTTTTTACTTTCATAGAACACTTAATACATTTATCGTGCACGTATTCTTTGTCATAATATTTAACTTTTTTAATAATAATTGAAGTAAGAATTCTTAATTTTTGAACTCATAATTAATATTAGAATTTTAAAAAAATATTTGTTTACTGAATTACATATTAAATGTAACTTTACGACAAGAGAATTGTAATGTGTGCTGATTTTTTTGCATAAAAATGCTCACATTTGAAAAGTTCGATCACTTTCAGAGTAGCAGCAAGCTGTATTATAGGCATTCCAGTCAGGGGCATTTGATCTGATTTATTAATAATAAAGTAATTAAGAAATAAATTATAACTTTTACAGAACCATAAAAAATATTTTCAGAACCCAAAATTATTATTCAATGAAAAAATTATAGTGAGTAATAAAAATTATAAATCAGACGATTTTGTTTTGTTCAGTTCTATATAGTACTTAATAAAATAGTTTGTGAATTGGTTTACATATATTTTCCGTAATTTTCAAATTATTTCACTAATTCTTTAAAAAAGTAATCTTATTTAGAAATGAAATAAGACTATATTTTACCTATTGACAAGCGTGGCATTAATATATTTCATGGCAGCGTCTAGACCAAGAATTTCATTGTGCTCATCGATACTTTTTCCAGCTACTGCAGTTCTAGTTTCGACAATAGCTCTCGTCTGAGCCAAATTCATAGTATTCCCTTCAATTCCCACCGTGTGGTATATATGTTGAAAGTAAGCCTCCTTTTTCGCTCTGATTAATGCCGCATCATTATCAGGAATTGCCGATAATGAATTTCTTTTTTCATCAATTCTTCTTAACATGATACGATCGAGTTCTTCGACAACTCTCGCTGTTCTTTCGCGATTTAATAAGGCACTTTCGTGATTTGGCTGATATGTTAAAGCACGAACATAATATTCGTTTGCTTTCACAATGTCATTTTGTGTATATTCCAAAAATTCTCCATAACGATTCAAAATATCGGGATGTTCCGGAGCAAGTGCTACTGCATGTTGGAATAATTTTACTGCTTTCTTCTTCTTACCCGTGTGCTTCATTTCAAGCGCTAAATGCAATGATGTGAGAGCTTCCGATACGGACGCAATACTATTGTGAGAATCCCATTTTTCCTTAAGATCAGTTGGACTTTTTATTTCAATTATTGTCTCGTCGTAGGTATTGAGATAATTATCAGATGGTAATGGGGAAAATACTTTTTTTACACCGCCTATAAAGAAAAAGATTAAGTTAATTTAAAGTTAAATAGACTTTAACTGGGACATTTTTTAAATACAAAAAAATCTTTAAATTTTATAAAACTAACTTAAAAATTGTCTACACTGCATTTTTTATTCAGTTAAATTTAGTTAAAAATTCTAAATCAAAATAACATTTTTCTATCTCCTCAAAAATATTGTACACTAAATCGATCATAATCAAACAAATATCTAAAAATTTTGTCAACCTACCTGTAAAATCGTATATTTCGCAAAAATAACGATGCAAAAGTGTTCCAATAAATGCTGCAATAATGCCGGAGAAAAAAACCAAAAGAACAAGAATTTTATTTGGAACCATATCGAACTTTTGTTTCGTACGATGACGATTAATTTTATTATTTACAATGAAATATTTGAGACAATTTAAATGACATTCTTTTATATAGGACAGGAACATTTTGCACTACTGTCACTGTCATAAGTCTTGAAGTTTTATTATTAAATAAATAAACTTTATTATAGAAATGATTTAATAACATTATTACGAAACGTAACCTCAAAGTGGCATCATCACACGCTGACAGTCGTGACATCCGCATTCAGATTTTTGTATATAAAATATATATACAATACAAACAAACAGAACGTCAGCTGGAAACTGTAAATGTCGATGATAAATTTATTAACATGTATTAGTGAAATGTTATCAATGAATACAACTATATTTTGTGTATATTAAAGAGAAAGACACGCGTATGTGTTTATAAATATGTGAACTATGTGGTCAATTCTCATTGGAAGGCAACCAGTGTTGACAACTTTATAGGGCTGTGTTAACAGAGGTGGGAAAGTATATCAAAATGAAAAGAGCATAAGTATTATGTCGAGTGCACGGTGTTTCAACTTGCAAGTATTCTACACAATTTTACGTATTTTTTGTTTTTCAGACAAAATTTAATACAATTTAATATATTTTATATGTAGATAGATCAACTAAAATGTATACTTTAAAAATAGAAAATTTTATAGAATTTGTTTTTTATATTTAAAATTAAGTTTTCGAATTAAGAGAACTTATTTTTTAAATGTAAAATAAAGAACCGTAAACTGTTTATTACCGTTTATTTTTTTAAAACCTAAACGTAACATAACCTTTAAAGTAATTTATTCTTAAAAAATTTTATAGAAAATATACAAATGTTATTGATTTTATTTACAATGAATTTCATTAAATTGATAGAAAATATACCTATAACCTAAATTTAAAGATTTTATTTTTGTAATTTATTTAAAAGTAAAATTTTTAATTTTATAAATATTTTCTAAGCTATAATTACTTTATAACTTTTAATTATAAATAATTAATTATAATAAATTATTTCAATGATGTAAAATTATTAAAATTGAAATAAAAGTTGTCTAAAATTTATAATATTTCCAAAAAATGCAATCGTTTAAATTTTAATTAGCTTATGAAATTATAATATTTATATATAATTTAATTTTATTCACGAATCTCGCTGAATATAATAATGTATGCTGATACGTCACGAGGCGATAGTTCAGTTCCATTTGGAAGCGATAAGAAAGTTGTTGTGAGAGAGAAAAGTAAATTTCATATGGAAAAATGGCTTCTAAATTAATATTAAAAAGAATTCAATTTTCCCTTCTTCCTCGTCATGTAAGCCGAGCAAAAAATTTATTTCATTTAATTTTTAACTTATATTTTGTTTCTACATTTAATTCTTTATTATGGTCAATATTGAAATCAATATTTATTTGATCTTTGTTTTTGTTTGATAATAAATTTTTTCTCACTAGATAAAACAGCTGAGTACAGTGTCAACAGAGCCACAATTTTTAGGAATTCAGAGTAAATTTACAAATGAATTAAAATTCACAAATGACCAAAGTTACGAACCAATTCCAATTTTTAGAATTTTACAACCACCTGGTCAAGCGAAAGATGAAAATCATTTGGTGAGAAATTAAGATTTTTTTTCTAATTTTATTCGCAAAATTAATTTCGATTCTATTTTTATATTTTCAATTAATTATATTAATTTATTTTACTAAGAGTAAGATTTTAAATTATTTTGTGGTTTTAAAATGTATTCGTAATACTTAATTCCATTCATCCCAGTTAATTAAGTTTATTTATTATTTATTTATTAATTAAACTAATTTGATTTTTATTTATTTTAAAATTAGCAAATTTTTTTAAAAATTTCATTTTAATTAGAATCGGTAATTAGTTACAATGAATAATTTAATAGTTTTTATTGTATTAAAAATAAAATAATTTATTATTATAATTATTATTTTTAATTAGATTTCATTTGTTTTATAGTCGGATAATGAAACTTTGAGAAAAATGTATTTTAATATGGTGACAATTGGAATAATGGATAAAATTCTTTACGAATCACAACGACAGGGAAGAATTTCGTTTTATATGACAAATTCCGGTGAAGAAGCTGTACAAACGGGATCGGCTGCTGCTTTAACATTACGGGATGTTGTTTACGCACAATATAGAGAAGCTGGTGAGAGTCAATAGAATTTAAATTACTTTACAATCGTCCGATTATTAACCATCATTTACTTTTCGGTTAATAAACAAATATTTTTTCTTTTTAAGGGAAAATAAATATAATTTTATTAATTTCTACTTTTTTTAAAAAAAAGTAAAAAATTATATTTTATTCTTATTTTTTCGAATTTTTATAGGGAAAAAACAGAAATAAAAACAATTGTTAATTTTTTTCCTCTAATAATTGAAATCATTAGAAGAAAATAAAGAAATAAATGAAAAAAAAATTTTTCAGGAGTTTTACTTTATAGAGGTTTTAAAATTTCCGAATTTATAAATCAGTGTTATGGAAATTATCTCGACAAGGGAAAAGGAAAACAAATGCCAGTTCATTATGGCTCGAAGGAATTGAATTTCGTGACAATTTCATCTCCACTGACAACGCAACTTCCACAGGGTAAAAATATTTATATTTTATTATATTTGCCAAACAAAAAAAGAAAATAAATTTATTATTTAAAGTGGAAATTTTGCTTGGAAATTAAGGTAAAACAAAAAAAATTGTTATGGCAACCCTGTAAAAGTCATTTTCAAATTGTTCTCTTTTTGTAAAGAATTTTTTTCGATTTTTGGAAAATGGTAAAATATATTTTAAAAAAAGACAATTAACTAATATTAATAAGTATATTATAAATATGTGAATTTTAATGCTAAAAATATTAAATTACACAATTTAAATTTAAATACAGTAAGTTTATATTTTTTCCCAATTCAAACAGCCGTTGGTGCCGCGTACGCTTTGAAAAGATCAAAAGAAAAAGCGTGTGTAATTTGTTATTTTGGCGACGGAGCAGCGAGCGAGGGAGACGCTCATGCAGCCTTAAATTTTGCGGCCACTCTCGACTGCCCTATTATATTTTTCTGGTGAGACCATTTTTTTCTTTGTTATCAAAAAGTAGAAAATTCATTTTTTCACTTTTGAGAATATTTTTGTGTTTTCAAAAAGAAAAAAATTCGTTTTTTCCCCACTAAGTTAGTGAGTAAAATAGTAGTAATTGTAAAAAAAACCCTCCTCAAAGGATGAATTCGTTAATTAATTAATTTTTAAAAAATCCTTCACGGAGAGTAAATTTTATGATTAATATTAATTTTCAAAAAAAACATTTCAGTCGTAATAATGGATACGCAATTTCCACGCCAACATCGGAGCAATATAAGGGAGATGGAATTGCAGCGAAAGGACCTGCTTATGGAATTAACACTCTACGAGTCGATGGAAATGATGTTTTGGCCGTTCATCGTGCAACTCAATACGCCCGTGAATTTTGCATTAATGAATCGAAACCAGTTTTAATTGAAGCCATGACATACAGGTAATTATAGAAACAAAAAAAGAAAATTGAATAGAAAAGAAAAATTGATAGAAAATAATAATTATTTTCCTTAAAAAGTATGAAAAATACAGAAAACAATTATTTTCTATTAAACAAAAAAAATAATAGAAATTATTTTTAAAAAATGTTAGAAAATAATTATTAACCACTTTAAAAAATGTAGATAATAATTATTATTTTCCAATTTGTCTAATTAGACAAAAACAAAAAATTTATATATATATAATATTGAAACTATATTTTATGTAATAATACAGAATAGGTCATCATAGTACTTCGGACGATAGTACAGCATACAGATCTGTTGATGAAATTGCCAAATGGAATGAAGTTTCGCCAACAATCAAATTTCGTCATTATTTGGAGAATTTAGGAATTTGGAATGAAGCGAAAGAAGCAAATTTAATAAAATCAAAACGAGACGAGACACTTTCAGTTTTCACTGAAGCTGAAAAGAAACCAAAACCATCGTGGAAGGAATTATTTACCGATGTTTATCACGAAATGCCTTCTCATATCAGGTAATAATTATAATGAGAATTTGAAACAAAAAAAATTATCACTTGGTGAAAGATTGTTTTCATTACAATATTTAAAAAAAATGACGAAAGAATTAAAATTTTTTAAAAAATGTTAATACAATTTTTTCAAAAGAATTCATTATTTTCTAAAATTTTAATAAATTTTTCAAATCAATTCAATATAATTTTTTACGAATAATAAAAATCTCCTAAGAAATTCAATTGTTTTTAATACAATTTTAATAAAGTTTTTAATTATAATAATTAACAGACACGATTAATTTTCAAAAAGTAAAAGAAATTCTTTTTTTAATTCAATCATTTGCAATATTTTCAATTAAAATTATTTAAAGAAACTATATAAAATGTTTGAAGTGAATTTAATAAAAGTTGTATTGAAAATAATTGAGTTCTTATAAAGAATTTTTTTGTAATATGTCAAAATATAAGAATTCATTAAAATAATTTTAATGAAATTGTATTTAATACTTGAAGTACAATAATTACTTAAATTAAATACAATTTCAATTCATTTATGGATTGTCATTTAAGTTTTTCAGAAACGAATTTTATTAAATTTAGAAAAAGTGAATTGAAGACGGTTTTTCAAAAATTAATGAATTTTAGTTTAAATTGTTTCACCTCTTCTTTCAGGGAGCAAATGGAATCTCTCGAGAATCATCTTAAGGAATATGGACAACATTATCCACTAGGTTCATTTAAAGAATTGAAATAGATTACTATTTTCTTTCTCATTTTTGTAAACAATTTAAAAGTTTATTTATCCATAACTTTTCACTGTTGAAATGCATTTGTATCTTGAAATAAACTATTTTTTTCTAATTTTGCGATTTATTTCTTTTTTTTTGGTTTTTTAAATATTTTTTATTTTTTAACGTAAAATTGAATTTAAAAAAGCTTCTTTAACTAACATCATCACTATGACTAGTATTATTCTCATCACCTTTTTCCATACTGCTCGTCATCACTTTTTGCTTTTGACGTTGATAGTCACTTTTCGCCGCATCAAGTAAAACATTGTGTATCATATTATCCTCATTTGGATTCTCAATGTTTAAACTCGGATAAACGTTCCCTATAAGAAAGAAAAGAGATAAGAAATAGGTACGAAAATAAATTAACTACGAAATTTCAAAGTTAAATTCATGAATAATTTTGATCAAAGTTAAATTCAAGCATATTTATTTTTACTAGTTCCTAAACATTTCTTCTTTTTTTCGATTATTGAAAAAATTTTTAAAAAAGAAAACTTTCGGTTTTCTTCCTTATAATTTCATATATTTAACATTTTTCACGTTCAATGTATAGTCTCAAAACAATTTATTTGGATTTATAATTTGAATTAACAGATAATGTAATTTTAAAATATTCTTTTTGAAATAAAAATTTTACCTTTGAGTTCGAGAACCGATCTTTTGAAATAATGTCCTGGACATGGATTTGGTGCCAAGTATAATCTCGTCACGGATTCGTTGTAATTTTCGTATCTTGGAACAAGAACTTTAAAAAGTTTATGAACTAATTGCTTCTCGAGAATGTAAAAATCGGCAAATTCCATTGTTTCTGGATCTGTTGGTCCATTTCTTCGTGCTTTGTCGATTAACTATTAAAAAATACAAAAAAATAAGGAAAAAACAAAAAATTATTTAGTTGTTTTCTATTGCAATTATTTTTTTAAACAAAATAAAGATTTATATATATTTCATATTTTTTAATTTAAAAAAAAATATTTATATAATATTTTATTTATTGAAAATCAACAAATTCTTGCAAAGAATTTTAACAAAAAAATTAAAAATCATTCAGAGTTACAAAAATTTTATTTCGATTTTCCCTCATTTCAAGACAAGAAGAACCTGAAGCATTTTCTGATTGACTCCAAAAATTATTAGGGGGGGGGGGGGGGTAGGGTCAAACAACTTTCAAAAAATCGTTTTTTTTTCTTTTATTACTGTTATAGTATAACATCTCATAAATGTCCCTTGAAATTTTTAAGTCATTTGGAGCAAAATTGCCAAAGTTATGGAGCTTTTACCCCTTGATTGTCTCCGTACCTGAATTGACAAAAGTTATAAATAAACAATAAAAAGTGATAAAAAAAATTTTGTTTTTACATTTTTCGGAAGCTATTAAGATTCTGTTAAAGGACATAAAATAAAAATTAAATTGATGCGAAACTCTAGTAGATATTACAATATTAACATGGGTTGTTCATGTGAATATTTTGTACATCGAATACTTTTAAACGCGTTTTTCTCAAAAAGAACATTTTCAAATTGGGTTTACATTATAACTCAAAAAACTACTGCACCAATCTTCACAAAACTTGGCATACTTTTTTAACACATAAAATACCCGACCCCAACGTTTTTCTTTTGTTTATTTATTTATTTTTTTCCAAGATATAGCAACAAAATGGCGGATTTTTTGAGTGAAAATAGCGTTTTTTTTTGCTTCATTTAGTCGCAAAAAATTCAAAATTCAAAAATTTTCAAAAAGGAAAACGTTGGGGTCAGGCAAAATTATTCTTCTAAGCAAATTCACTTCAGTTTTTGAATTTCGTTAATGTGTTAATTAATTACGATGTTCACCGCAAATCATGTTTTTCAGAAAGCGTTTTGGAAAATGCTCCGTCAGCGGCATAATTCTTAATATTTTTAAACAAAAATTTTACAAAATCTTCTTCAAATACTAACTCATAACATGCAAAAAAATTTATAATATAAACTTTTACCATTTATTTAATAAAAATTCACAAAAAATATTCTTTTTTTCAGCCGTTAGACCCTACCCCCCCCCCCCCCTTAATCAAACAAAAATTCTATTAACGAATTTCTTTATTAAATTCTTCGAAAACATCAGTGACTTCTTTCTTATATGGGTGAATTTTCTGAAGGTGACATTTTTTATGCCTCGATTAATTTTACAAAATCTACTCTTTAATAATTATTATCAATTTCCATAGTGAAAATTTAGCACTTATTTATCATTTTTAAAAGAAAATTAAATAATTTTATTCAACTCAATTTACGTAATAACTAAATTACTTTCATTTCCGAAGCCTTTTCAACATGTCTCCAATAGGACTTCTACAATGAAATTAAATTTTCATGGTTTTTTCAAATTCTCAGAAATTTTTTAAAAATATTGTCAGAAAGTACAATGTTTTTTCTATCATTATGTGCATTTTAAAAATTTGTAGTCCTCACTACAAATCACTACATTTGATAAAAATGTTTAAACTTTGTCTTCAGTTTCAGGTTAAAATTACTTTACAATGATTACAGACATTTTATACTTTAAAAATATCTTAAACAAAATTTTAATGCACATTAAAATAAAGCTGAGAATCTAACGTTAAATTTTCCTATATTTTATCTACAAAAAGGAGAAAAATTATTGCTGTTATAAATAATCGAAATTTACATTTTTCTCCGAGTAAAAATTAATTTCATCTCCGAAGCCTTCCTTTTTAATAAATAACTGAATGTAGAAGTAAATTTAACAGAATATTTCGATGGTAATATTAAATGAGGGTGTGAGATTTGTACGTTTTACTAAAAAAACATATTTTAATTGCGCCCTAGTGTATACAAATGTGAAAGAAAATTTATTTTTCATCTCCGAAGCCTTTTCCTTGAAATATGCTAGTTTTTCTTTTGTTTTTAGTATTTACCTGCATTGCTTTGAAAAAATTAATCCAAATTACCATTAAATCAAATACCTTAAATACATTTATATTTTCATCCAATTGAATATATTTGGTATTAAAATATACAAATTATTAATTTTTAAGCAGTATAATTTTATTTTCGATTTCGTGAACGCGATATTGGCGTGAATTTTTAATAGAAAAGCTCGCCAATTAAATAAAATTAATTTAATGGAGCAACAATAATATTTTTCAAATGAAAAAAACTTTAATATTTTTAAGAATTAATTTTGCGCAACCTAAAAATCTTACTCTTGAGTATGAAATTAAGTAGTTTTAATAGAAAAAACCATATAATTGAAGAAAAAAATTAATTGAAAAACTGAAATTTAAAAGTGTCACTTTCAGAAAATTCACCCATATTTAAATATTTAATCATTGTCATTTTTCCGTAGGAATTAAAATTCTTCAAAACATTCATATGCAAACCTTTCAAAATTCAATAACTTATAAAAATTAAAATACTATTATAAAATATGAAGATATAGAGATCTCCGAGACTTCGACTTTTCAAAATTCATGATATAATGCTTTTAACATTTATTTATAACAAAAATTAACTGAAATAATTTTTAAATCAATTTTTATAAGAAAATTCTACGAGAATTCAATTATTTAAATACAAAAATAAATAATTAATTACATAAGTGAATTCTTTTGACGAACTTTAATTAAATGTTAAAGAATACTAACTACTTTTTTTGAAGAATTCAATTAAAATTGTATAAAAGGAATTAAAATTTTGCGATGAGTTTTATTATTTATGCAAATAATTGAATTTCTTCAAAGAATTTCAAAAAAATACTTTTATTTGCAAATTTTATTAAAATAAAATTGAAAATCATTCAATTGGGAAACATTTTTGGAAGTAATTGAAATTTTTTCAAGTCAATTTTATTAAAATTTTTGAAAATAATTGAAATTTTGACAAAATTTTTTTAAAATTTACGATAAGAATTAAATTTTAAAGAAGATTTTTATTATTTATGAAAATTTTATTACAATAGTAGTAAAAAGTATTCCTTTTCTGACAAGAATTTTATTATTTATAAAAATAATTGAATTGCTCTGAAGATTTTTTGAAAACAATAAACTTCCTATAATTATAATTACTTAATGCATTTGTAAATAATTGAATTTTTAAATTTTAAATTTTGAATTTAGAATTGTTCAAAAATTAAAGTTAATATTTGAAAATAAATTTTTTTGGTAATCTGCATAATAATAAATTAATAATAAATTTTCAAACGTAATAATAATAATAGTAATATTGATAAGCATAATTATTATTTTTATGTTAATTATATTAAAATATAAGTGATAATTAAGAAAAAAAGTAAATGTAAACAAATATGAAAAATACTTACAAGTTCAACATAACCTCTCGTCTCATCGGCTCTATTGTAATTAACTTCAAGTCGTTCATATTTCAATAATGCTGTTAATGTTTTTTGAATTTTCTTTATTCTGCCGGCAGGTCCTTCAGCATTTCTTAATCTTCTATGTTTATCGTTAATTAGATTATATTTTAATTTAGGAAATATATTTTTTACTTGTACTTGCCATGCTCTTTGCATTTTGACAATGAAAAACAATTATTCTGCTTCTTCCTATTCAAAGTGTAAGTGTCATTACTTTAAAAATATTTCTTTATAAATTAGAACTATAAAATTGTAATAATTCTTCTATAAAAGCAAATTAATTCTTATGAACAAAATAAATAAAACAAGAAAATAAAAAAATTACTTACATCAACAACAGTTTTAAAAAATATCTCTTTTCTATAGTCATAGAAAAATTACTAAAATAGAGAAGCTCAAGTGTCATTATAATTTGATTATTAATCAGAGTCATCTATATTAGCTGAACTGAACTTTCGAATATTTTAAAATATTTTCCTGGACAAAGTTTCTTTTTTTAAATATTTTTAATAAAAATTCATTTTTAATTATAAAAAAATTATTAATTTTCAAAAAATTTAATAAAATTCATCGGGAATTTACCAAAATTTTAATCAAATTTCTTATGTTTTTCATAAATGTTTAACAATGAATTATAAAAATTCAATTTTTTCCACAAATATAATTTTAATTCAATTATTTTTAAAAATTTTGATAACATACTTTAAAAAAACTGAATTATTTTCAACAAAATTTAATTATTTTCGCAAGTTTTTGATAAAATTTTTTTATATAAGAATTCAACAAATTTCATAAACAAGAAAATCATCGCAGAAATTTAATTATTTCTAAAGCAATTTTTTTAAAAATTCAATTTAAATTCTCCTCAAGAATTAAAATATTTCGGATTTCAAATTATAAACGTTTTAAAAATTAAAAAATTCTCTAAAAATTATAAATATTAAAAAGAAAATTAACTCATTCACA
This sequence comes from Leptopilina drosophilae, assembly GCA_032873175.1. Lineage (NCBI taxonomy): Eukaryota > Metazoa > Arthropoda > Insecta > Hymenoptera > Figitidae > Leptopilina > Leptopilina drosophilae. The sequence goes on from CM065484.1 coordinate 32,825,380, forward strand.
CAAAAAGTATGGAAAATAAATTCATTTCATTTTTTGAAAAAATAGTATTATATAATTTATTCTCTTAATCTGATTTAGTAAAAATTTAATCTAATTACAACGAAAGTGGAATGAAATTTTTAAAAATTAATTTCCCAGTTATACATCGAGCAGGACAACAAAGTACAATTTTATCTTATATAAAATAACTAATATTAGGAGAGAGGCGAATAAAACGGCGCATCTGGGAATTCGGCGCACTCGCATTCTTAAAAATGGAAAGATTTCAGAGAAAGAAAATTATTTTCACTTTCAAAATTTATACATTTCTTGAAAGTGTGTAAAACATCTAGACCATTTTCACTAATAATTAATTCTTTTTTATGAAAAGTAGTTTTTCGTTGGTCTGCGTATATTGTAATGGTAGTGAAAAAATAGTAAAAAATTGCTGTTATTTTCTCTTTTAAATTGTTTTTTTTTGTGGAACTTCTTACCTTGTATGTATTGAATGATTTACAAAAATTTACTGAGGTAATTTAAACTAATTTTTGTTAAAAACTAGTATATTTTAATTTTATATACGTGCGGTTAAAACGATGCGACAAGGTTCAAAATACGATTGGTAACTTGGCGCATATTAAATATAGTTTACCACAACGTTATGATTTTATAAAAAACTATCATGGTCTTATATTTTATAAATTTGATACTTTTTTAAGAGTCAGAAATAATAGTTAGCGAGAATTGATTATTACATTATATATAATATATAAATTATTATTATAATTTATAATAATAAATTACTATTCCATTTTTACAACGAAATTAAATTTTTTTAGCATTGTAATTTATTTTCCTTTCTTTTTATACTTCATGTTTAGAGTGCAACGTATTACCTGTTTGAATAAGGTAACTTGACGCAGGTGCACTTTTTTAAAACTTATAATTAACTTTTTTATTTAGTATCGATACGATTTTTACTGCACAGTAAGTTAGTTCGAATATTGAATTAATAATTTTTTCCGTTTTTCGTTAATGATAACATTATAACTTTTATATAATTAAAGTATTTACATTACATGCGCCGCTTTTACCTACCTTTCTCCTAATCGCATTTTTAATCAATAAAAAGTTGTTTTCCAACAATAATTTAGTATCTTTTTATGTTTTAAAATGTGAAAAATTAAGTAAAAATTTTCTGTGGCAAATTATTATCAGAACAATTCACAAAAATAGATTTCTGTGCTGTGGAAAATTAAAATTCTTTTTTTTTATTTCTTTAAAAAAAGACTCGTTTCTTTTTCTTTTTCTTTGATTTTTTTTGCTTTTTTTCTTCGATTTTATTGTGAAAATGAATTTTCAGTTTTAACGATTTGACAAGAAATGTTAGAAAATCAGCCATTTGTTCAATGTCTGCCGATGGAGAATCATAATATGAATTAAAATCAATTTTCATCATTAATGGATTCTTTTGTTGTTTCAATTTTCCAATTTCATGTTGTAATGTTGCAATGAATTTATATGAATGCAGAGAGTCTACCAATTTATTGTCAATATCTGATAAAAGCAATATTGCCGGATATTGTTCATTATTAATCGGCAATTTAACATTATGAATCGATGAATACTTCAACATATTTTCAAATGTCTTTCGATCGTCACAATTACGACAAACAGTGTATTTGTCAAAATATAAAATATCAAATACTCCATTAAAAATAACAGCGGCACCAAATAAATCCGGCCTTTCATTGAGACAAGTGCCAATTATACAACTGCCATAAAAGTTTCCTTTAACTGTCAATTTTTCTCTCGATGTATATCCATTTTTAATGAGATATTCAGCGGCGGATTGAAAATCATCGATGACGTTCAGTTTATCTTCTAGTATACCATCATTGTACCATTTCTCGCGATATTCCGAATCGCCACGAATTTGTGGTTCAGCTATAATTCCATTAAAATGCTGTATGAAAATTATATTCTCAACACTAAATTGTGGTGTTGTTAAAATACCATATCCTCTACTTATAGAAAGAAGCGCTGGCATTGAACTATTAAGTTTTGCATTTTTTTTCATTGCGATTGTCATTGGAATCTTTTTATTATCCTTATTGGGATAATAAACGCGAAGTGTTTCATAAAGACTTGGATTGTAATTTTCCAATTTTAATTCACGATAAATTTCAAGTTTATCAAATAAATTTACATCTATCTTGTAGATTACTCTCGGAATTAAGAATGAGGTGAAACAAAATATGTATTCGGGATATTTTCTATGTCCATGTATCCCTCCGATGATTGATCCAATACCAAGATCAAGTTTTTTTATCAGTTTACCACTTTTCAGGTTGTGCAGTTGTAATATGTAATCTCTGTCACAAAGATATTGAACGACGAACTTATCATTATCGACAACTGTCATCTTTTTGATGATTTTGTCCGGTTCCTCAGCTACTAAAGTTGTCCAATTCGCTTCTTCGTAGTTTAATAAATCGATTGTTATTATTTTTTGATTTGGAGAATTCTTATCAGTTACGAAAATCACTTTGGTATTATCATTGCCAACATACTGAAAATAAATAAAAATATTATTCTCTAATATAATTTAAATTTTAATGTCTATTGATATTCAATAAAAATATTTCATAGTAAAGTAAATAAAGTTGATTGAAATATAAAATTAACTGCGATGAAATTTGACAAAATATTCAATTGTTTCAATTTTTTAATTTATTTTCGAAAATACAATTATATTTTCAAAAAATTAAATTATTTAAAATTTGAATACTTTTTGATAAACAAAAATTTAAACGCTCATTCTTCATTCTTATTTATTCTTCTACAGGAATTAAAATTTCAAATAATTTCAATGAAAAACCTCATGAAATTTATTTAATTTTAAAAATTGCAACTCAATTTTTTTGAAATAAACTGTATACTGGAATAAGTTTAATTTTCAGTTAAATTCCAACATATACTAACCGTGAAGTCTGAATCCGTTGCATCGACAATTTGTGTCAAATTGAATTTTCCATTTATATTGCCTTTTAGTTCTGTAAAATAAAGCAAATTCTTCCTAGCAGAATTTATTGTTGAAACGAACAACCATTGACCGCAGTCGGAAATATCTGTATATCTGCAGATTTTAATAAATTATTTTAATTAAATTTCTATCTGGATTCATAACAAATAAAATAGAAATTATTTTTCAATATCTTAGGATTCGCACTCGTTTAAACAGAATTGACAAAAAAATTTGATTTCGTTTTTCCTTGACTTTTAGACAATTTTCACTTTTTCCCTTATCTCTATAAAAAAAATTCAGAAAAAGTTAAATCATAAAGAAAGATTATGCTTCGAAGGAAAAAATTGATTAAAAACTTTTAAAAATATCTGAAGAGTAAACAAAAAGTAAATAATGATTTTTTGTAAAAGTGAGCGAAATTTACACACATTTCTGTGGATGGCTCTTCAGGAAATTCGATAACAACAATATCTTCGGATTGAGGTGTACCAATTTTATGATAATAAACTTTCATATCCTCATCAATTGTTTCAGATGAATTCTGTTGAAATGAATGTTTGTAGAAAACCCCCAAATTATCATGAGTCCAATTTGTACTGTGATATTCAACTTGTTCCAATACATCAGAATACTTCTCTCCTGTAAAATAAATGCAACATCAATATTTTTATCAGTTAATAGTTTTCTTTAGTTTAATTAAAAATAATTGAATTCTTATAAAGAATTTAATCAAAATTTTCGAAATTTAATGCTTTTTTTAAAAGACATTTAATAGAAAACAAAATTATATATAAAATATAATTAAATTCTTTAGAAGTTCATTAAAGATAAATTTTAAACATAATTAAAATCTCAAAGAATCTAATTACAAAAATTTAATTCTTCAGAATTATTTTTTAAAGATTGTTTAAAATAATTTAATTCTTTTCAGAAATTTAATAAAATATTAAATTCTCTTAAAAAATTCTGTCCAAATTTGGTGAATTGAATTCTTTTAAAAAATATAAAAATTATTATCATCAAATTTCAATACTTCAATATTATTATTTTTATTACAAATAAGGATTATTATTTAAAGAAAATTTTTGTAAATATTGTATTCAAATTTATGAAAATAATTGAATTCCTTCGAGAAATCGTAATACAAATTTTTGAAAATAGAATTCATAAAAAACTTATATTTTCCAAATACCTACTTGAATTGTTGCAAATTATTTTATTATTTATAAATATAATTAAATTCTTCCTAAGAGATTAAAAAAAATTTTTTCTAAAGTAATTTATCAAAAAATTTTTAAAATAATTGAATTTTAACCAAGAATCTTAACAGAATTTTTGAAAATATTTGATTTCTTATGAAGAATATTATCAAAAATTGCAAAAATAATTAAAATCTCGTAGAATTAGACTAAAAATTACATTTCTTTTAAAATTTCTGTCGAGAAATTAATTATGGAAATAATGAATTCACGAAAATAATTGAATTATTGCGAAGAATTTTATTATTTATTAAAAGAATTGGATTCTTTGGACATGTTTTATTAAAATTGTATTAAAAACAATTGAATTCTTGAGAATTGAAAAAAAATTTTGTTTTCATGATCTCATGTGGGAAAAATAAAATTCCATGATTTTCATGACTTGTAGAAAATAACTGTAAAAAATAAACATATTCAACACCTAATTATCACACCTGTTTCGGCATTTAAGAAATGAATATCCGTCCCAATGAATCCATTTTGATAAAATGTAAAAGCAACTATACTACCATCGTCACTGAAATTCGTGAATGAAAAAATAGAATCATCATCAGACGATGTAAAATTTTTAGGATCAAGAAATACTCGCGGCTCATTGCTATCTAATGTGTCCTGAACGTATAATATTGAATCGATATCAAAATAATATTTGTCTCCATGTCTCACGGGAATTGTGTAACGAGTATAACTTTCCCTCAATTCCTTTAGACAATTTTGTATAGATTCTTTTAAACTTGACGTTGAATTCAAATAGGAATCAGTTAATAAATTTTGAGCCTCAATGAAGTTTTTCGTTTCCTCTGAATTTGAATTTTCAAGCCAACGATATGGATCGGAAACTTTTGTTCCGAGATAATTATCAACTACATCATCGCGCCGTGCTTCAGGATATTTAAATTTCGTATTCTTTTTTTGTACAATTGTCTCACTATTTTTGTCTCTTAATTTCTTTCTTTGATTGTTTGACATTATTTCCGAGAAAATAAGAGAAACTAATACACACTGGACACTACGAACAGTCTCTAGTTTTCAAAATTCAAAATTTGTGTACGCACGTACACTTTAAAAAACTTTATTACAAAATCATTGCTATTCCTCTCAAATTCATAATTATCCTAATTTACTCAATTAATTCAGTAAATTGATAATTAACATTTTTATTAAAAACCCTATATTAATAGTGAATTAGTAAAAAATATTTGTAAAAACGCTAAAAAACAGGCGCAACACGCGAGAATCACATTGTGAAATAACCAAACATAACCTAAGAAACTACAAAATCTAGGAATTGTAGGAAACTATCTACATAAAGGTGTGTTCATACCGATCGTCAGGGTTCGAAAACTTTCTCTGGGAAATATTTGCGCAAACTCAATTTGAAAATATTCCAATGTAACTCAACTTCTTATTGGTGGTTTCCCATCAACACTGCGGGAATGTAGAATAGAAAAAAGTGACAGTGACAGTTCTCTTTCTCCACGAAAGGGGAGAGGCTTTTGTTCCTAACTAAAATTTTAATGTGAAATAACTTTTTCCTTTCATTTTCCATATGAAAAATAGACTAAAAATTCTCACTCATAAGAAGAAATTCTCTTAAATATAAAACAATTAAAAAAAAAGTGTGAAGAAATTTTTTTTTGTTTTCAGAATAAAAATTAAATAATAAATAAAAATCAATTGCAAATCATGGAGGACGATCTGCCAACTGAATACGACGTGATTGTCGTTGGAACAGGTATTGATTTTTATCATCCTAGATAAGAAAAGAAATAAAAAAATGGAAAATTTTACAATTTTCCAAAAATGAAAAACTTTGTTTACTTTCAGATAAATGTCAATATTCTTGAAAATTGGATATTAATGTTATTTTTAACTAAATTTTTTTTAGGAATGACTGAGTCCATTATTGCCGCAGCTGCCAGTCGAATTGGCAAAAAAGTCCTCCACCTTGACAGGTGATTATTACAATTTTTTTGAATGCAATTTTGCACTTTTTCTTAAAATTTTTCTAGTGGATTTTTTATCTTGTTTTTAATTTAAAAGTTGTAATTTTTATTTGGAAAAATTTTAGAATTTGGCTTATTTGAAAGCTGTTTTTATAAATTTATTGAGAGAAAGAGATAAAATGCTTCTGTCTACTGTGATGGAAAGAGTTGTGTTTTTTATGAGTTTTGTCGGCATAGCGACAAGCAATGGAGGTTTTGAATATTATAGGGTGAAAGGGTGTTTCAAATTTTCCCAACTGTGTCTACGTTTCTCGAATACTAATTATTTCGAAAGTATTTTTTTTATTTATTGAACTTTATTACGAGATCTTTTATTTATATTTTTCGTATTTTTTTTAGTATTAATATAATTAATATTATTACTATTATAAATAATAATAATATTAAATTATAATTGTATTTGTTTCTAAGAATGAATTTACAAAATTATAACATAATCAATTTATTTTCACTTACGATTTTTATAATTAAATTCTTTTAATTCAATTGAGTTTATTTAATATTTATTTATAATAATAGATATTTTGAATTCTTGCAAAAAATTTTATCAAAAAATTTAAGAATAATAATTTGATTCCTTCGAAGAATTGTATTATTTATGAAAATTATTAAATTCTTTTGAAAAATTTATATGAATGTTTTTAAATATTAAAGTTTCTTTATTAATTTTAATTGAAAATTTTGAAAATAATTGAATTAAAAAAAATTTCAAACGTTTTAAAATAATTGTGTCTGTTAATAATTATAATTAACAATTAAATTATTGAATTTTATTGTTTATGAAAATAATTTAACTTTTGTAAAGAATTGTACTATTTATAAGAATAAGTAAATCAATTGTTTCATTCGATTTATTAAAATTTTAGAAAATAATTGAATTTTTTGTGAAAAATTTTATAAGGAATTAAGAAAAATTTAATTTCCCTTGTGAAATTGTATTGAAACTAATTGAATGTTTGCAAAGATTTTATTTTTAAAATAATTGAATATTTGCAAAAAAAATTGTACTACTTATAAAAATAATTAAATTCTTTCGAAGAATGTCATTATTTTTGAAAATAATTGAATTCTTTCGAAAAATGTTATTATTTATGAAAATAATTGATTTCTTCTGATGAAAATGAATTATTTTTTAAATTTACAACTTTCAATTATTTCGAGTAAAAAATTTAATTTCAATTTTGTGGCCATTTAAAAATGGTAAGAAAAGTATTTTTAAGAAGAGAAATTTTAACTTTTTAATAAAAGTTTGTAATTTATAATTTATTTTTATTTTTAATTTTGTTAATCAAGAATTTGTGATTAAGAGAATTGTCATCAATCACAGTAATTTGTTTTGTTATAAGTTATTATCAATTATCTAGTTGTTTGTTAATTACTTACTTATATAATAAATATAACAATAATTATTAATTAGCTTTTTTGACGAGTGTTTCTTTGTGTAACTTTTATCGTTTCTTTTTCAGTAACGAATATTACGGAGGTTTATGGGCGACCTTTAATTTCGACGGTCTTCAAAAATGGATAGAGGATTTAAAAGGCAATAAAAGTGAAGAAAGCAAGGAGAGCGATCCTAATGTTGAGGGTGAAGAAAATTTTTTAAAAGCCAGTAATCAATATTCAACCGTCGAAAATATCGAGGAGACTTGGTATATTGTCAAGTAAGTCCGAAAATAATTTTAAAAAAATTCATTTTTACACATTTAAAATAATTACTTAATCTTTCATTCAAATTTTGATTTAAATTTAAAATTAAATATATAAGGTTACATTATTTATTTTTTATTTATTTAATATTGTTTATTTACTTATTTTGTTATAAATTATATTTAAATTATTTAAATAAAAAGAATTTCGTAAACAGAAAATTTTTAACTCAATTGTTTTCTCGAATTTCCGATTAAACAGTGATGCAGATCTTCCGGAACGATCATCGAAAGATACGCAGACCGAAGGTTCAGGCGATGCTCCAGCGGAGGGCGATGAGAAATGTGACGAGGATAAAGCCGAGAAGAAGGAAATCGTTAAACACTGGAGTACGGATAGAATTAAAAAAGAGTATCGTAGATTTAACATCGATTTGGCACCAAAGGTATTTATCAATTTTCTTTGTTAAATTCTACATAATTTATAAATCATTAGAATCAATTTTTCATCAATATCATTATTTATTATTATTGATTTTTGTTAATTTATTATTAAAAGAAAAACACATTTCCAGTTACTTTATGCTCGTGGGGAACTCGTGGAATTATTAATATCGAGTAACATTGCTCGTTATGCGGAATTCCGAGCAGTTTCGCGTGTCGCGACATTCATGGAAGGTAAACTCGTTCAGGTGCCGTGTTCAAGGGCTGATGTGTTTGCGAACAAAACCGTGAGCGTCATCGAAAAACGAATGTTGATGCAATTATTGACATCATGCATGGAACAAGGAGCCGACAGTCCTGAATTCGATGGTTTGAATTTTTTATTTTTCCTCCTTATTTAAGCACTTTAATAATTAAACTAAAACTTTTTAACTTTATCGCTAAATTAATATTAACATTAAATAACTATTCAATAAAATAATAAAAAAATGTTCGGGGTTGCACAGGTCAGGGAATTTAGGGAAAAGTCAGAGATTTTTATTAAAAGTTGTGGGCAAAATTAAATTTTTAGAATTCATAAGAAAACTGAATTTTTGCGTCTGTTTTGTTTCTTGAACAACTATCATAAAATTATTACGTAAAAATTATGCAATGGATAATTTTACTTAAATATTTCAAAATTATATGGATTTTAAAAAAACTGCTTTTCCAATTTTCAGAAATAGATCAACTTCAAAAGGTTTTAATTTTAAATCTTATAAAATTTCAATTTTTAATCAAGTTAATTACAAATTTGAATAAACTTAGATTTTTAAAAACTGTTAATTGAAATTCTTCTGAAATTAGTTACATTTTTTAATACATATTTAATTGATTATTGAAACAATAGATTTATAGAAGAAAGTTAGTTGAAAACAATAAAAAATGCCTAATTTATATTTTTTTTACAATTTTTTAACGAAATCTCAAGTATTTTTCTTAAGAATTAAAAAATTTCCATAAATTTTATTTTCTTATGATATACCTATTGATCGTCATTACAACAATTAAATATTATTAGAAAAAAATTTTAACATCACTTTTATTAGAATCAGAAATTTTTAGAAAATGACCTTTATTAGAAGAAAGAAAATTAGAAAATCACTGTCATTAAAATAAAGTTTTTTAAAAATTCACCTATACTATAAAAAAAAATTCGATAATAAAAAATTAGAAAATACATTTTAGTAAAACTGTACCACAACCATATTTAATTAATTATTAAAAATAATGGATTTATAGAAGAATTTTAGTTAAAAACTTGAATAAAAATTCAATTTTTGACAAATTACAAATGTTTATAGAAATTTAATTATATTCAAAAGTAATAATACTCTTAGCAAATTCAATTCTTTTCATAAATAATAAAATTTTTTAACGAAGATTTAATTATTTTCATAAATAATAATTAATAAAATTCTTTTTAAGAATCCAATTATTTTGATAAAAATAATAAAACTCATAGCACAATTTCAATTATTATTGATAAAATTTTAATTAAATTCCCTGAAAAATATATTAACTCTTAAAAATTTTATTAATATTCATCGAAAGAATTCTATTTTATGCAACATTTAATTATTCATTAAATTAATTATTTTCATAATTAAATAATTGAATTCTCGTAGAATTATCTAATAAAAATTGAATTAGAAATTAATTTTAGTTCAATTTTCCGCTAAAAAAAATAAATATAAATTTTGAAAAGGCTTTGAAAATCATAATTTTCTATTCTTTCAATTATTTTCATAAATAATAAAATTCATCACAGAATGTTTGTCGAATGAATTCAATTACTAAAAAATTTGATAAAACTCTGTGTAAGAGTTCAATTTTAAAAAACATTAAATTATTCAATAAATTATTTATTTTTGTAATAAAAATTGATTTAAAAATGAATATCACTTAAAATTATAGCTAATAATTGAATATTAAATGTATTATAGCCTGAATTTTTGGAAATAATTGAATTTTGAAATGGTATCAAATTAAAATCTTTGGAAATTTGAATTTTTTATACTTTTAACTAACAATTGTATAGAATTGATTTTTTTGAAAATGTTTAATTGATTTTTTTTAAATTACATCAAATTTTTATTTTCTAATATATATTTAATTGAAGAATTCCCGAGTATTCAAAATTTTGTAAAATTCAATTATATACAAATGAATTTGAAAATTTTTAAAGAACTTTTTCAAATATTATTAAAAATATTTGATTTTGAAATTTGAGAAAATCTTAATTCTTATGGAAAAATAGTTATCAAATATTTATTTATAGAAAGACGTTATCAATGTATTCGAATAATTTTATAATTGAAGAAAATTGTAAAAACATGTAATAGAACAATTTTTGAGTATCTAGTAATTTTTATAATGAATCAGAATATTTTTTAGGATCAGTGAAAAAGTGAAAATTATGTCAGAAAATGAGGGAAAGTCAGGGGAAAACAAAATTAGATTTTTGTGGCAACCTTGATATTAATAATAAAAAAATATTTTTAATAAGAAAAAAGGGCTATTTTATGGTAAGTGATTGTGGAAATTTTCTTTCAGTATAAAGTTTTGATGATACTGCGCTTTATTGTTCTTTTGAATGCAACTGAAAAAGTAATAAATTAACACTCATTTACAGTAATGATTAAATAGTAATGAATTAAAATTAAATACTAATAATCTTGAGTGCGTCATCTTGGAAATTATGCACAAAAAAAAGAAATAATGTGATTAATATTCTCCTCTCGTTTTAAAAATGAAAGCCTGTAGGGAAAAGAATTTAAAATAAACAGAGGTTCTCATCTTTTTATGTATAATAATTTTATTTTCTATTCTCTTTACAGGTTATCGTGACAAAACGTTTCTAGAGTATCTTAATACGAAAAATTTAACGCCAATTGTTAAGCACTATGTAATGCAGGCAATTGCGATGGCGACTGATAAGACATCGTGCAGGGATGGTGTTAATCGTACGAAACATTTTCTCAACAGTCTCGGAAGATACGGAAATACTCCATTCTTATGGCCAATGTATGGAAGTGGAGAACTGCCACAGTGCTTCTGCAGGTGATTATCAATTTTTTAATTATTGACAAATTTATCTATCAATTTATCTTTATTGTTAATTTTTTCTTTTCATACTTATAAGGGGCCATCTGTAAATTATGTAAGATCTCTTTTGGAAATTTTTATCCATCCTAAATGCCTACGCAATTTATAAATGGCACCTAATCTACATTCTATAATATATTTTATATTTATGTTTCATTTAACTTTTTTCCTTTCTTTTTAAAATAGTGATAACTATTGGAATTTTGTCGTCACTTCGAATTTTTTAGTATTGAACAAGTTGACTTAAAACTATGATTATTAACTTTCTTCTTCTTATTATTATTATTATTAATATTATTAATATTTTTTTTTATTAACATTTATATTCGATGATTGTGAATCGAAATTAGATAAATTTAACATTTTAATCTTCTGAAAATAATTAAATTAATCGAGTAGTTAAATTCGAATTATATTAAAGAAATAAAATGGATATTTGTAAAGAACTTTATCCAAATTATTTAGAATCTTGGAGTTTCTTGTAGTAATTATTGTTTTAAACATTTTATAGATTAATTGAAATTTTTCTAGAAATTATTTTATTTATGAAAATAATTGAATTTTTGTGTAGAATTAAATTATTTACATATGTAAATAATTAAAACCCTGCGATTTTAACATGAACATTTTAAATTCCGATTTTATAGAGTAAAAAGTATAGACGTCCAGATATTTGTATTGCAGTTGTCCTGTAATCAAAAAAATTAAATGTTTCAAATTTATAAGAAAATTTTTTATTTTTGCGTCTTTTTGTTTGCCTAATAAACTATAAACTTACCACGAATTAAAAAAAATCTTAAATTCCTTCCTTAGCTGCCATAAACTTATTACTTATAAATCATTTAATGAAGTATTTTTTTGAAAAATTTAAATTTAAATTCTGTTTGAAATTAGTTTTAATTATAAAAAATTTTAACATAATTCTTTCAAAGAATTCAACTGCCTGAATAAATATCAATATTCTTGAAATTCTTCGTCGAAATTTTCAGGAATTTTAATAAAATTCATTGCAAAATTCAATTGTTTTTATAAATTTCAAAATTTTTTTCAGAATTAGTAATTATTTTCAAAAATAATCGCCACAATCACCAAAAGAATTCATTTATTTAAAAACAATTTTGACAAAATTTTACATGAATATTCAGTTATTTTCTAAAATAATGGAAATTTTACATGAATTGAATTTAAAAAAAAATAGAATTCGTTTAAATTTTTTCGAAAATAATCAATTTTTTTTAATCTTTTTGATAACAATTTTCACAAAAAATTTTTTTCTCTGAACTTTATCAAAATTTTTACAAAATAATCAATTCTTTCCAGAGATTTAGTTAAAATTGTATTGAAAAATTTGAATTTCTGTGAAAATAATTATATAAAAACTAAAAAAATACGATAATAAACCTATTACGTAATAATGCATAACTTTATCAAATCATAACGGATTTTTGCAAAACTTGGTACAGAAAGTATTTTGGAGTGATTGAATGTAAATACAAAAATAAAAGTCAAATTTTTTAAATTCAAACTGACTTCAAATTCGTAATCAGCAACCCTGAAAATCCCCGAGTAACGATTTTCGAGCGAATCCAATGAATTTTTTAATTTTCGTCCGCCATATTGGATCCGCCATTTTGAATTTTGAAAAACTGACTTCAAATTGGTAATCAGTGACCCCAAAAATCTCAGAATACTAAATTTTATTAAGATCCTGAAAAACTTTTTTCAACAAACCATTTGGCAAAAAAAGTGGAACACTCCTTCGAGAGAACGGAGATTAAGTTTCTGCTTATTAATTACCAACGAGGATACATGTAGCTAAAGAAAAACTTTTTTCTATATACTTTTATAATGTTAAAATAATAGTGTAGGGGAGATGAATTATATATAAAGGTCAATAACACGGCGTTTGAAGCTTAGTCTTATTACCTAACTTCCTATCATAAAGTTTTTTTCATTTCATCTATAAAAAAAAGTTATGTCATTTTTTAAAAAAAGTTGAAAATTCGACTTTTAAAAAAGTGGCCCCAAGGTAGTCACCATACGAAAATCCATTAAAAAAGTTATAAAAAATGTAAAAAACGTATTATTAAGTAGTTTATTTAATATTAATTATTTTTCAGGATCACAGAAACATATTACGTATTTTTTTGTTCACTTTGTCCTTTCCTCAAAAATGATACTTTTTGTGTATGTATTAGACAGGTAAAATTTTGAAAATAATTCTATTTCATTATTATTCTTCATAAAACTTAAAAACTGATAAAATTCACATTCATAGTGATAAATGTTGATAAATATAGCGTATAAACACATTTTCATAAAAAAACAGAAGTGACCACCTTGTTGCCAAATAAGTGTCCACCTTAGGGCCAAGATACAACTTTTTAAACGTTAAAGAAAAATTTTTTTAAAGCACAATAGTAATTATATTCATTTGGAATATTATTGTACGATATATAAAGATAATTATAACGATTTTTACTAATTTAAAATGGTTAATTTCGATGATTTTAACACCCTAAGAAAAAAATTTTTCGATCATTTAAAAACAGAAATTTTACAACGTTCACGTTACAAAGAGACTCATACGACTATTTACCTCAAAACTTTACTAAAATCTTTGTCTTCTCAAATAATAACATTAACAGAAAACATTTGAAGATACTAACTAATATACAAAAATTTTCTTAGGGTGACCACCTTAGGGCCCTGACCACCTTGGGGCCCTCTCCCCTAATCAAATAAAAACAATTTTGTGTGGCTCTGATATAAGAAAAAATGATTGAAAATACCGTTCGGATTTACCCCGGTTTTCCAATTTTCCGAGGTAAATACGAACGGTCTGATATTATTAATAAAAGTTAACAGAAGGCAAAAATCAAAAATAGTTTCTGTTCTAGTATTCATAACAAACAATTATAAATAATAAAATGAATTTTTAGCTTCTTTTTCTTCAAATACGAGACAAAGTACTGAAAGAGTGGCATCTTTGATTTTCAATCATTTTTGCAATACTCATTATCTTTGTTTATGCTGTTGCTAATTAACAAACGGAAAATGGGATAATACTTAGAATCTCTTGAAGAGGATCTGAGGTAAAAATTCTCATGTCTAAGTTATTTTTTAAAATTTTAATTAAGATGAAATAATTAGCGTTCGGATTTACCCCGGCTGACCCTAAATAATTGATTTTTATTATTAATTTATTTCATGTTTTTGATTGATTTGATTTTGATCAGACTTCATGAAATTTGATTACAAAATTCAATTAAAAATTTTTGAAAGTATTTATATAATTATTTTCTAGAAATTTTATAAAAATTTGACTAAAAAAATTTAGGTTTAACTTTATAAAAATAATTGAATACATACGAGGAAATTTTTTTATAACGAAAATAATTAAATTCTTGTGGAAGTTTCAAATTGAAATCTGAATTTTCCATTCTTTTAATTAAAAAAATCTATGAAATTTTCTATTTAAAAATTCTCAAAGGACTTTGTCAAAATTTATTAATAATAATTGATGTGAAAAAATTATTGTTAAAAATTGTAGAAAATAATAATTGAATTGAAATGATGAAAATAATTTTAAATACATCATTGGAGTAACAATATTCTTATAATATAAAAAAATAATTATACTGAAATATTTATTTAAGAAATAAGTTATTGCTGTTTTTTGAACAATTTTACTTTTGAAAAATTCGTAAATAAATAAATGTTCAGACAAAAAGTCAAAATTTTGTCTGGAAATTAGGGAAAAACAAAGTTAAATGTTTGGGGCAATTCTGTTCTTATTATTAATATTCTTACTATTATCATATTTTTAGACTATGCGCAGTTTTCGGCGGTGTTTACTGTCTAAAACGACAATTGGATGGCCTCGTTGTCAATGAGGATAAATGCAAAGCAATAGTCACCGGAAAACAACGACTAGCACTTGAGCACTTGGTCGTCGGACAGGGACATTTACCACCGGAAATTGTGGCCTCATGTGGTGAACAACAAATTTCACGTGGAATTTTCATCACTGACAAATCAATAATGCAAGGCGATAAGGAAAATTTAACATTACTTTATTATCCCCCGGAGGAAACTGGTCAAGAAGCGGTGACATTAATTGAATTAGGACCATCGACAAATGCCTGCCCTCAAGGACTTTGTATGTGTCATTATTATAATACTTTCAATAATAATTTATCAATAATTCAATTTCTAATAATACATTTTCATAAATCAAGTAAGGAGAAAAAAAGTTCGAAGACCTTTTCTTTCTCTGTTTATTTTACTCGCTCTCTCACTTTTTCTACTATTATTATTCCAGTCATGCTTCACATGACTTGCAAGCGAACAAAGGCGGCAAAGGAGGATCTCGAATATGTTGTCAAGAAGTTCCTCAATGTCGGAGCCGTTGAACCTTATGTTAGCCGTAGTCCAACGGATTCGCATACGCAAACCGTTTCTCCCGATAAGCAACATCTTCCGGTAACTTTATTTTTTTCCGTAAAAAGGAAAATTCATTTTTGTTGCGTCTTTTATAAAGCTTTTTTTAAAGATATTTATCCAAAGGAATGCTGAATTTAAAAAAGAAAATTAATTATTACTTGAGGGCATATCTCTGGAACCTTTAATTTTCATGTCCCTCGCATATATTTGGATAATTTCAATAACTTTTTACTTCATTTTTGTTAGAAATATTTATGCTTGATAGTGGAAGAAAATTAAATTTTTAGAATTCATGAAAAAATTCTTAATTTTGGTGACTGTTTTGAATGCTTTTTTTGTTTCAAACCAATTAAAATTTAAGAGAGGAACGTTTACAATTTTCATAAATTCATAAATGAACTTCAAAAGGTTTCCATTTGAATTTTTATAACATTTCCAGTTTTAATGAATTTAATTATTAGAAATTTTAATTAACTTCGAGTTTCGAAAACATTTATTTAAATTCTCCTAAATTAGTTAAATTTTTTAATATAATATATGCAATTAGTTATTAAAAATAATAGATTTAAAGAAGAATTTTAATTTCAAAAAACTCTAAAAAAATTGAATTTGAGATGAGTTATAAATGTTTTCATTGAAGAAATTCAATTATTTTCAAAGTAATAACATTTTTTTACAGAAATTCAATAATTTTCAAAAAATTTGTTAAATTATCTTCTAAATTTCAATTATTTTTAAAATTAATAAAATTCTTCTCTGAAATTTAATTATTTAAAGAAATTTTAATTATATTCTTGTTGGAATTTCAATTATTTTCAAAAACATTTTTTAAATCAATAATTTTGAATATCTATTAATTAAATAAAATTTTTCAAATGAATTAAATTATCTACATAAAAAAATTTTGATAAAATTATTCCAAATTTCAATTATTTTTATAAATACTAAAATCTAAAATTAATTGAAAAGAAATTCAATTATTTAAAAAATAAAATAAAATTCTTGGCAGAAATTAAATGAGTTTCAAACATTTCAATAAAATTTTCTCTATTTCAATTAAGTACAAAAACTGTGAAAAATTCTTCGAAGGAATTGAATTGTTTTGAATAGAACTTTAATAACATTTTTAATTGAATTTTTTTTAAAGGAAATTTTTTTGCAGGAATTCAATTATTGTTTAATAAATAATCAAATTCTAGTCAAAGAGTCAATTATTTTCTAAAATAATAAATTCTTTTTTTTATATTAGAAGTTTTTGAAAGAATTCAATTACATTTGAAAATTTTTGTAAAATTATTAGAAATTCCAATCATTTACAAAATCATTGGAAAAGTTATTTAAAATAATTTAATTATATATTGAAAATAATTTTAATAACATTTTTTAAACAAATTAAATTATTTTAAAAAATTTTTTTAATATCATTCAAATTTTCTTTTTTTATAATTAATTAAATTCCGAAAACGAATTCAATTATTTAAAAAGAAATAAAACTTTTTGCAGCAATTCAATTATTTTTGAAAATTTTAATAAAATTCGTGGAAAAAGTTTCAATTGATTTTATATGTAATAAACTTCTTTAAAGAAAGGCAATTAAATATTTCAAATAGAATTCGAATAACATTTTTTTTTAAATCCAATTATTCAATAAATTATTTATTTTTTTATTTAAATAATTAAATTCTCATATGACTTTCTAATCAAAATTGATTTAAAAGTGAATTTTTGTTAAAATTTTGGATCATAATTGAATATTAGAAGCATTATGTGATGAATTTTTAGAAATAATTGTTTTTTGAAAATGTTTCAAATGAAAACCTTTGAAAATTTGAAGTTTTTTGATATTTTAACTAACAATTCTGTAGAATTTAATATTTTTGTGAAAAGTTTAATTGAATTTATTTTTGAAACGATTTCATGTTTTCATTTCTATTTAACTAAAGAATTTTTGAATTTTTTACTCCATCGAAATTTCGTAAAATTGTTTTGTAAACAAAATGAATTTGGAAATTCTCAAAGAACTTTTTGAAAACTTAGGATTAAAAATAATTGCTGAAAAGAATGAAGTTTTTTCTTATTGAAAAGTGAAAGGTTCTATAGTTATGTCCCTAAATAATTAAAATATTAGTATTAATAACAATTTTTAGGAAAACAAAAATTAATTTTTCAAGAACAACATTGTGATTCGAAACATTTATTTGTTTAATAAACTTATTGAGTGCTTATTTATTCTCGTTTTCATTAATTTCAGGAAGGAGATAAAGAAGCGAAAGACGTTGAGGATTTAAAACCACATACATTGTGGTCACTTTATTTAAATTTACCAGCTTCGGATATAAAATTAAGTAATTCTGCACCGAGTAACGTTCACTTTTGCTCGGGACCCGATTTGGATTTGGATTTTGATTTTGCAGTGAATCAAGTAAAATTTCTAAATATAAAAAGAAATTAAAATTAATGTTTTTAATTAAAAGGAGAATTTAGAAAAATAATTGAATTAATAATAATAATAATAATAATAATAATAATAATAATAATAATAATAATAATAATAATAAATCAAATTTAATTGTGAATAATAGTTGATAATTACATGTTTTTTAAAATTCTTGTTTTAATTAAAGACTGATTTAGTTTTTAGAAGAGAAATAAAGAAAAGTTATTTTGTTTTTTTACAGGCAAAAGAGATTTTTATGGCAATGTACCCGAGCGAAGATTTTCTCCCGCGTGCTCCTGATCCAGAGGAAATTGTCCTCGAGGGCGATGAGACGCCGGGTCCAAAATTCGAAGGCGACGAAAAGCAAGACGTCGAAAAAGCAGAAAAAGAGGAATAAAGACAGCGCAATTTTATTAAGGCTTTTTAAAATTTTGAAATAAGAAATAACGAAAAAAAGAAATGTACCTTTCTCGTGCTGAGAAAGTCACGAAAATGCTCGAATCTTTTTTTTCAAGCTTCACTTCAAAACGTTCCGAATTTTAGAAGCTTTTCGACTTACTCGATAGTTCAACCATACGTCTCATATTCTTAATCTTAAACTACTAGATGTACTATTATTAATATTATTACTACTTTCATTTTCATTATTATTATTATTAATTAATTAATTAATTTCTCTATTCTTATTTTAATTAATTATTATTCGAATAATCATAAAAATGATAATAATTATATTATTCAAATAATAATATTTTTTATTACTTTTGTACTATTTTAAAAAAATTATTAATGTTATTATAATAATATAATTACTATAATTTTGATAATTATAGTTATTTTATTAATATAATTATAATTTTATTATTTTTAATAGCTCATCACAGACTGAAGATTTAAAAAAACACTAATAAATGTGAAAAGCATTTCAGAAGCTATAAAGTAACGTATCTGTGATTGTGATTTTTTTTGATGAATTTTGAAAGTGCTTTTTAGTTTCTTTATTTTTTTCTCTTTTATTTTGCGTTTTTGTAGCTTTTATTTTATTTTGCGTTTTTAAAGCTGGAAAAAAACTCAAAACAGAAACGAACAGATTATTAGATATATTATTTACATTTTATTTACCTTACTATATTATTTTCTTTTTACTTGATTTTTTTTCTTTTTATTTTTTTTCTGTCGAAAAAAGGAATCAAATTATACAATTTTTTTTGTGAGCACAAATAATTTTTCTGCAATATTTAAATTACTCAAGCATAAAACAAAAAGAAAATGGTAAAATACTTATTGAATATATACATAATATATTTTTTGAATTGTAAAAAATACAATCATTTTCGCGAAGCTCGATTCAAAGAAAAATTTGAATTTTATTGTAATTATTTAGTATTGTAATGCTTTCGAGATTAATTTATAAAAAAATAAATTATAATATTTTTTTCTTTTCTTTTTTTCTTTTCGTTTTTGTAAGTGATGAAAAGTGTTATTTCGACGTTTCGCACTCTAGCATGTTTATAAATAAAATTTGGAAAAACGAAACTTTTTTTGTTCTTCTTAAATCCTCTGGAAAAATTAAACTAATAGGTACATTTAATTTTTAACACAATTTCACTAATTAGAAATAGTAACTAATTTTTTGTTTGGAAATAATTAAAATTTACTAAAAAGTTAAGATTTTTTAAAAATTTTTTCATGTTAATAAATTTCAATTATTTCAAAACTGGAAAGACAGAGATTTAAAATTTCTAAAACAATCCTTCAAAATATTTCAAAATATTTTTTTTCCCAAAAAAAAAAATTAAGAAAAATCTTTTTAAGATTTCAATTAATTTAGAAAATCACAAAATATCTCGAAGTAGCTCAATTGTTTTCAATTATTTTTGAAAATTTTAATGAAAGTCCTTCGAAGGAATTCAATTACTTTCGAAAATTTTCATAAAATTGTTCAAATCTACAATTATTTTCAAAAATTGTAAAAAAAATTCTCTCGCAATAATTCAATTATTTTCATAAATAATAAAATTCTTCACTGGTATTCAATTAATTTTAATGAAGTTTTTAAAAAGAATTCAATTAATTTGAACAAATTTTATTAAAATTATTTTCAACAATTTAGATAAAATTCGTTTTAAATATGCAATTATTTTGATAAATAAAAAACTTCTTAAAAGGATTCAATTATTTGTAAAGAAGAATATTTTATGAAATAATTAAATTATTTAAGATTCAAAATTTATGTTTTTTGTATTGCAGAAATATTATTTTCTGTTAAAATTTTAAAAAAATCAACAAAATTATGGAAAAGAAATTTGAATTTTTTATTTAATTTTTAATTTAAATGATGATAATTTTTTGTTCAATTAATTTTCGTTACTGAAGATTATAATAGAAAAAATCCAAAAATAAAAAACTTTGATGAAATAAAATGAAAATTGGGAAACAAAATATCAAACTGACAAGCGATAATTCTTCTAAATAATGATTAATCATTTAATAAATTAATTCCTTGGCGACGATTCGATTTTGTATTGTTTGAAAAATTATTATATAATAACAATGAATTGAAATTCTATGTCAAAAAAAAGAAAATAAGCTTTATCATACAAGGAAGAAGGAAAAAACGCACTTAATGACTGTCGAAAGATATATTTTGAAATCACTAAAATATGTACAACAAAGAAAACAAAAATCTCCCATTACTTCATCTCTCATTTTTTGCTTTTATACATAATAATAATTAAAATTTACTGTAATAATATACAAATTAAATTATTTATTAACTTCATTTTTTTATCAATTTTTTTTCTTTTTATCAATCCTTTTTATCGTTTTTCACTTCCTCGGATAGATATTTAATTTCCGCCATCGTGACAACGCGACAAATTTCCATTTTAATCTCGGCCTGAACGTGTGTCGGTAAATTGAGAACTGTTTTTGCCATACTTTCAAAAAATAATTCGACACTATTTTTAGGTATTATGTGACGCGTTTTTGTTTTATTATTACCATTTTGTAGTTCATTTTGTGGCGATAGTGATAATATTGACGATGCTGCTGTTGTTGTTGTTGTTGTTGTTGTTGTTGTATTTGCCGTTGTTGATAATAAATTATCCTTAGTGCCAATAAGACTGCTAGCTCCGTTTGTCATCATTTTTGAATATGTCGACAATTGTTTACTATTAACTGGACTCGCTGCCACATAAGTCTCATGGCCCTTCTCCTTTTTAATCACTGTCGTCGATGGTGCGGCAACAATGAATCCCGAAGTTGGATTAAAATTTACAATTGGCGTTAAACTTTGTAATTTATTTGTTCGCGTCACAGAATTTAATTGTGAACTTGGTTTTGGTCGTATTGGTCGATATTTTGGTCGTAATTTGAATTCATTTGGTGTTACTTTCTTTTCCAATGATGATGATGATGTTGATTGTTGATTTTTTGAATCCTTGATACGTTGGCGTTTTTTTTGTGTATATTTTTGAGTGTCAATTATTGCAATTTGCGTTGTTTGACAATCGTCATCGGCATCCTGTATTACTTCCATATCCATATCGAGATATTCAATTGTACCTTCGTCAACTTCGTCGTGAGATACAAATTTTGCATAACTCTCAACGCCTTCCTCGCAAGTCTCATCGCCCGTTAAATTTTCCTCCATTTCGTCCATTTTCTCCCTTTGTTTTGTTAACAAAAAAAATATTTGTTGTCTGTAGAAAGAAAAATATTTATTGTTAATATGTACATTATTTTTATTACTCTTGTCCATGTAATTTACAGATAACGAATAGAGTTTAAATTGGAAAAAAAATCACTTTAGTCGAATAACTAACAATTATTTTTTACTTCCCTGACGTCGCACTCATTTTTATTCAATTATTCAAAACTTGAATAAATTTAAATATTCATAAACAATAAAATTCTTCGCAGGAATTCAATTATTTTCGACTATTCTAATAGAAATACAGGAAAATTCAATTTAAAAAAAAAATTTAATAAAATTCTCTTACAAAACTTCAATTTTATCCTTAAAAAATAAAATTCTTCGCAGGTATTTAATTATTTTTTAATGGATTTTAATAAATTATTTTTAGAAAGTTGTATTATTCTTTAAAAGTTAAGTAATAATATTCGAATTTTCAAATTTTTGCATGAATATTGATAAATTCTTCAAAACAATTGATTAATTTTCAAAAAAAATTTTAATTAAATTTTTTTGGAACGCATTCAATTATTTTTGAAAATTGTGATAAAAATATACAAAATTTAAGAATTAGATTATTTTCATAAATAAAACAAATTTTTGAAAAAATTCTTGTTTTTATAATAGAAATTTTTAAAAGAATTTAATTCTTTTTGAAAATTTTAATTAACTTTTCTTTAAGATTTATTTATTCTAAATAAAAGAATTTCAAAAAAATGATTACGAAACCCAAGGATTATTTCTTAAACATTATAATATAATATATTATTTTTCAAAAAATAAGAATCAATGAATCAAAATGAAAATTTGTTGAAAATTCGTAAAAAAATTCATGAAATTTCAAAAGCAAACGATTTTTCAATTATTATAAATTAATTGAAATTGATAGAAAACATTTGTTGATAATGGAAATAAAATAAAGTTTATTCATTTAATTTACGTTTTATTGATTAAAAAATTGTTGTTTTAGGTTATGTTGACAGGAAACTGACAGAAGAAATTAAATAAAGATATGATAATATTAAATATTAATTACAAGATTATACAAGTAATTAGAAACTATTTCCTAAAACAAATTCCAACTTAAATTATAGATTTACCTCTTTTTTATTATTGGTGTTCGTCAAAATTGTAAATTGCCAATGGAAAGGAAAAAAACCAAAGTTCATCAATTCTTCCTCCCGGAGTGAATTAATAACATGCACAATGCTCTTTTCACTTTCGGCATTTCTTTGTCTATTCAAATTTCCTCGATAATCAATTGTAAATTATTACAATATTTCCTTGTGTCTACTATAATTATAATAATAATAATAGTAATAATAAGTAAAAAATGAAAACAAGCTTCTTCAAAGTTTTGTGATCAAATGCAATCGCTCTGTGTGTGAGGGTACATGTGTGTTATACGTGACGACAACTCTAGTCAATTGATGGTATAAACAATTGATGCATTTTTAATATTTGTTCAAAATTAATTTTGATTTTATACGATTTTTATGACAATTGTTGAGAATAATTTCTTAATCATTATTTATTGTAAGGAATGAACTGTTGAGAAATATTATTTACACTTAAAAAAAATTGTAAAGGCATTGAAATTAAAAATTAATTTTTTTCAAAAAACTGTTTGTGTTTTGATTCAGTTTTGCTTTTTTTAAAATGTCGGATTTGACGGCAAGTTTTGAAATATAAATTCTAGAAAATTATTATTTAATTAATGTTATAATAATAATTATTAAGTCGATATAATGTGATAATTTTATTTAAAACAATATTTTACTTTTGAAAATTTAAATTAAACAAAAAAAGAAAATTTACGTTTACTTTAAAAATCTATAATTTTTATAATCGAAAAAAATTCAAAAGTTCCCAGGGGGCACACGATAACTAAAAGACATCAAAATGTTAACATCTACTCAAAACGATAACTTAAAGTTATCAAAAAGAGAAGCGTGCCCGCTGGGTTTACTTTGAAAATAACATTTAAAACAATAGGTATTCTAAAATTTACCCAAAAATACAGAATTTTAAAATTTTTACTTTGCAAAATTGGAATTGAACAGAAAAAATATCAAAAATTTTAATTTAAATATTTTATTTAAAAAAAAAGAATTTCATTTTTGAAAATTTAAATTTTATCCAAAAATGGTATTAAAACTTTCTCTGAACATTTTAAGTAAAGAATTTTTAGTAAATTTGAATTTATTTTTTATCGAATAAAATATCAAAATTTGCGTTTGAAAATTTTATTTAAAATTTTACTTTAAAAAATTTAAGTTAAGCTAAAAAATACCAAAATTTTATTACAAAAAATTTTAATGTAACTAAAAAAATTATCTTCATACTTTGAACTCAAGTACAATAAAATTTGTAACATAATTTTACTTTTTGAAAATTTTATACTAAAACAAAAAATTAAAAATTAAAACTTACATTAGAAATGTAATTAAATATTTAGGTTTAAAGGAAAATTGTGAAAATAATTAAATACACGTATAAAAAATATTTTTCTCGTTTTATTAATTTACAAATTTTTTTAAATTTACACCTCTATACTATATATACTTTTTTAATAAAGTAATCATTCAAATATAAAGTATTTCAAATAAATTTTACTCTCTCGCAAAATTATTTATTACACGTAAATAAATATTATAATTTTTATCCACGAAAAATCTATGAAAATGAAGAAACAAATCAATTAATACAAAACATTTATTACTTGCAAATTTTTCACTTTCTAGAAAAAAAATTCTGTACATATTCACAAAGAAAAAAAAGAAAACTGAATGAAAACAAAATTTCTTATTCACAGGAAAAAAACGTTATGAAAAAAAATGTAATGAAAAAAATAGACTTAAAAAAAATTATTATTCACAAAGAGAAAAAAGAGAATTTACCCATTCAGAGGAAGAGAAAAACTGAATGAAAAAAAAGAGAATTATTTCTTGTATTTATCAATCATGCTACAAGGTATGAGTACTAATTTTGGAAAAATTTTCGTCTTCGAAATTTCCTCTTTCTTGGGGGGATTTTTTTTGCTTTTTAATTTCGATTCTGCGTTCGACACTATTCGTGAAATGTCCTTTTTAATGTCCAACTGCGCTTGTGATGGTAATTTTTTCACCGTTTGCGCCATACTATCGAAAAATAATTCCAAACTACTTTTCATTAATTTCTCAGCATTGTCATTAGTTTCCTCCCTGAATTTTGAATTATTATTATTATTATTATTATTACTTTCCACTGATTTGGAATTAACTTGCAATAATTTCTCCTGTCCTGGAAAACTTGCTTTTTTCTTATTTAAATTTTGTGTTTGTAAATAATTTTGACTAGGAACATTTAATGTTTGTTCATTATTTAGTTGTAAATTTTGACGTGCGATTTCATCATTTTCCGTATTTTTTGGTCGAATTTTTCGATATTTTGATTCAATTTCCAGTGCTGATGAATTGATGTTTAACTTTTTCTCGACTGGTTCATCCGATTCGGTAAATGAGGGACTTTTTTTTCGCCTTCCAAGTTTCTTTTTTGACAATATTGGATCGGATGTTGTTTCTTCTAATTCTAAATATTCACTGTAATCCTCGTCGTTTCGATCCTCGAGTTGTTGAAGAAGATCGTCTGAACTTAAATCACCGTCGTTTATTTCCTTTACATATTCCTCGGAGAGAATAACGCATTGCGGCTCATAATCCACTTCATAGCTGTGAGAACAAAATTTATTTATTAGGGAAATTTTGTTTTACTGAATTTCATTATATCGTCAAAAAAATTAACAAAAATTTAAATTAAAGTCCGAAGAAAATTAATCGAATTTTGGTTTTTAAATCTTAAATATAAAAGAAAATAAACGAAGAACAATTTTATTTTTGGAAATATAAATAAAAATAAAAATTTTCAAAATTTAACTTACAAAATTTGAAGTTTGATATTTTTAATTGAATAAAAAAAAACAATTTTTAAAATTTTACTTCCAAGATTTTATTTAAAACTAAGAAAAAAAATATTCTTAAAAATTTACATTAAACAAAAAACTTGAAATTCTCGCATTTTTCCTTTCTAAATTTAAGGTTTGATATTTTTAATTAATCGAAAAAAAGGAATTTTTAAAATTTTACATTTGAACATTTAAGTTGAACAAAAAATTAGCAGAATTTTCAAAATTAATTAAACTTATCGAAAAAAAAAATCAAAACTTTACTCTATAAATTTAAGTTACAATAAATTAATAAAAAATTACAGATTTTTTAAATATGATCTTAAAAATCGTATTTAAATAAAAAAGAAACAAAATGTTACTTTTAAAGATTTTAATTATCATGAAAAAAGTTATCAAAATTTTTGACTTACGGAAATTTTAGAAAATTTAAATGATCCTCGAAAATCCATTTTTTTCGACGAATTCCTTTCTCCGTTTTATTTTTGTATTTTAAAATTCGACAATAAGTATCACGAAGATTTTTCCATCTTAATTTCACCCAAGTTGCTGTAAAAGTTAATTTTTTTATAAGAAGTATACGTTAAGTTCATTTAGTTTAAAAAATGGAGTATTTTATAAAATCTACAAAAAATAAGAACAAAAATAGCGAAGTTACTAATTTATAGAAATATAGCAAATAAATTATTAAACAGTAATGTAATATTTTTTTAGTGTAAAAAAATATACAAAATAAAGTAGAATTCGTACTCACGATCAAGACCCAATTCATCCGATATCCTTTTCCAAACTTTTTGCCGAAATTCTTGAAGTTTAATAACACTGCTCTTAACCTCAGAAATATAAAGTACTGGATGTTGTTTAACTGCTTCAATAACTTTTAGTGAAATTTTATGAGTATCTGGTGGCATTGTTGGCATCATTTTTGTTATTTACTTTTTATATATTCGATCGCAATGAAAAAATTCTTTTCAAATTAGGATTTTTTTACGACATAAAAAAAATTTCACTCTGTTGTCAAATAAACATTACATTATTTGTTGTGTATGTATTAGTATTTCATTCATTATTAACGTTATTAAATATTCTCTAAGAACAAAATTTAAACTATCAAATAATCCGAAAGATGTTAATTTAATTTTTCACACGCGAGAAACGGGGATTTATAATAATTTATAAATAAACGCAGGTTTTTTTTCTCTTTTTGAGGTTAAAAAAACATGGACGCAAATCGCTATAATTTCCTTCTATTGAGAAATTATTTGGAAATTTCTTTTCTTTAAAGAAGTTATGTGATTGGTTGAAGGGTATAGAATAGACAGACAGTTGTTTGTGATAGCCAATAAGAATAGTGTACTTTCGAAGTGTTATGGCCCAATTTCCCAACCCTGTGAAAATGCAGCACTTTTGAACTAACCTTTTGTGTCCAGTTTTCTTCGTCTACCACCAGGGGCGCTATAAATAGAATTATTTTTACTTTCATGGTTATTAGAAGATAATATTTTACATAAGTTTTGAGAAAAAAATTTCTTTTTCTTTTCAACCGAATGAAATAGAGCCAAATAATCTTTGAATTCTATTGTTGTTGATTTTTTTGCAAAAATGGCAAATATCCCAACGGGATTGCTGTCACACTCGCAAAAGGTTTGCCGTCTTTATAAAGCTGTTCTTCGAAATTATGAATGTTTTTGCGATTCGAAACTTGAATTCAGGTGAGATTTTATTCAATTTTATTCAAATTTTAAAACGATGTTAATTAATGTTAATAATCACAAAAATCTGATATATTTAAGATTTTTATTTGTAATGTTAAATATTTTTATTTAAGATTATAAGCAACAAGTTTATGTTTATTTTGTATAAAAATTTGTCTACATTGCACTTGTATTACTACTATACACTAAAAAAATCATTCTTCAAAATATTTTACCTGACATTTTTTTGGAATTTCGTTAGATATTATGCAGTAATTATTAGATCGAAATTCGATGTCAACAAAGACATTAAAGATTTGAGATTAGCAAAAATGAAATATAACGAGGGTCAACAATGGTTAATTGATTATGAGCATCCACAACCAAAGAAATTTCCCGAATCTATTGGTGGTTGCGCTTATGGACGTGAGGTACTTGTTCCCGATTGGATAATTGATTGTTGGGATCCTTGGGAAAAGGCATTTTATCCAAAATACTTTGCCAAACGCGAACGGAGAAAGAAAGAATACGTCGAGTTTTACAAAAAAGCATATGGTGAGCCACCAAAAGAGGATCATCATTAAAAAAAATTATAATTAAATTACACGAAAATAAGGTCCCTCCTTTTTTTGAGGATGAAAAAAAGGTTAGAATTTATTAAAGAATAGAATTATTTAATTGTGATTGCTAAAGAAATAATAAAATTTAATTGTAAAATAAAATTTGTTATTTTATTCGGTGAAATTTTTGTAGGGAAAAAATGTTCGTTTCACAGAAAAAAGGAAGAAATTAAATTACAACTTACAATATATAAAAAAATTAATTAAATTTAGTTTTGTTTTTTAAAAGTTTACACGGTTTACACCATTTCCACAAAGTACATAATTATAATCTAGAAATTTTTATAAAGTTTATTTCGTCAATTTATAAAGAAAATACATACAGTCTCACGTAATAAAAATATTAAATACTGTAATTTTTTAATTAATCAATTTCAATTTTCTTTAAAAAATTAATAATAATTATGGAAAATAATTTTATTTTGTTTTTCAAAAATTCCCGCGGTTCTTACGAGTTACTTAACCTAGAATTTTCAAACTTTTATGAAGTTTATTTGAATAAAAAGAGAATTACAATTAAATACTACAACCACTTATTGAATTAAATTACTATTTATATTTTAAAAACTCACAGCCAGCAACAATGTGGACAAAAAACAAAGGAATTTATTAAAATTGTTTTAAAATTCCCGCTAATTACATAACCTAGAAATTTACATTTTATTGATTTTTTTTATTACAAAAAATGAACGGAATAGAAGGAAACAAATTAAATTTTTAAAGTCCGAAATTAAAAATTAACAAATAATGCAAGAAACAAAATAAATAAATTTGTTCTATTTTTGGAGTGTGTGGGTGTGCGATTATTCTCGAGTTCAGGAATCGAAAAGATCGAAAAGAGAAGAGTGCTCGACGACTGTCGAGCGAGAAACACAAGGCAAGAAGTCAAAGTAAAAATAATTAAAAAAATACACATACACACACAACAATTCATTGTCTGTTTTATATTAAAAAACAAAGAATTTATCGTCCCTTAAATATTAAATAAGTGTTTCGTTGTAATTAAACAGTCATTTTAATCAAAATCAATTCGTCCCCCCCTCGTGAGTGTTGGTTGACCTTCCGCGAAAAGCGGAAATTTACGTTTTAACCCGCAAGGAAAAAAACAATATATATTTTCATATTTTAACCAAAAAGAAAAAAACAATATCACAAAATTTTTCTACTTTTATTCCTTGTAGAAAAAAATATAACCAAAATAATTTTTTTTGCGACGATTTTTATTAACAATTAAAATTGAAAGTAATATCTATATATACATATATACATATAGATAGAGGGAGAGAAGAAAATAATAAAGAAGTGTTAAAAGGAAATTTTGTGGTTTTTGACATCATTGACAAGAAGGATTTTTTCCGCGGGTGAAAAAGACAAAAGATTTGTGGTTTTTTTCAGGGGAGAAAAACGAAAAATACAAAGTTTATCGTCAGAATTTTTTCACTTTAGAAATAAAAAGAGGAAAAAAGGAAAGTGTGATATTGGATAAAACGATTTACATTCTATGAACACTAAGGGCCAAGAGGACCCTGGAGAAGATCTCGCATCCAGGTAATTAATTTACTAATTTTCATTTTATAAAAAAAAATATGAATAGCGCAATTTTTGTTGGAAAGGAAAGAAAAACGTTATTCGTCTCACGTCAAATTCTGTTTGTTTACTTCGTGTGATTTTCATTATTATCTACGTCTTTTTTATGTGCGATGAACTATGTTTAATTCGAGAAGAACAATTTCTTCTGGGTTTGAAAATATTTACAATTTATTTCTTTATTAGAAATTTTTTGTTTTCTTTATTATTTATTATATTTGTAATTGACTTTGCCATTACTTTGCAAATTTAGAAAAGAATAAACTTTCGGAAAAATATGCCAAGTCATTCGAAAAAAATTTTTTTCTAAATACAGATGAATTAATATTTTTTCATAAAATAGATGATTGAGATTAATTATTAAGGTTATCTAAATTAATTTTTGTTTGATTATAAATTAATTAATATTGAAATGTTTCTGGCTATTTTTTTATTTTATTCTATAAAAAAAATTAGATTTCGTTAAAAATCTTGATTAAATTTGTTGCTCTTGAAAGTTGGAAAAATAATGACAATTTAGTTCAGGTTGAAAATTTTAGAATTAAACATTTTTTTTGGTCTTTAATAATTATAGATTTTAATAATTAATAATAATAGTAATAATGATTTTCCAATTTCTTTCAGGGTGGGAGCTGAAAGCCCTTGCAGCAACATGAAGCGAGCAGCTGCCAAAAAACTAATTGAGAGATACTTTTATCAACTTACTGACGGTTGTGGAAATCCCCAATGTGACAATGAAAATTGTGTTTCAAGTGGAAAGGTACAAAAAGAAATTACTCATTTTTATATCTGAAAGTAACAAAAAATCTGTTGGATTAATTAAAAAAATTTACATAAACAAAGGAGAAATTTGACAGGAAAAAAAAATTTGTCGAAAACATCAAAAAATCTGTTGAACTAAATAGCTTAAGAATAATTCATATGAACAAAGAAACATTTTTACAGAAAAAAAATTATCAAAAATACTTTAAAAATCCATTGAATAGCTAATTTAAAAATAATTTACAAGAACGAAGGAGAATTTTTATTTTTCATATCTTTTAATCTTTTTCTTTTTCTTTAGATCAAAAATAACATTTTTTTATTCTTAGTTACAATTAACTGTTTTTCACTATTTTTATTTATTTTTTGGGGATTTTATTTGGTTTTATTTTATTGTTTCATTATGTAAATAATATAAAATTATCCAAAAATATAAACATAGGTTTTTTATTATTAATTTTAAAATTTCCATTATTATATTCATTTTTTAATTTAATTTTTTTATTCTTTCTTTAATATAATATTCCATTCATTCTTTTTTAAAATAATTCATTTCTCTAATTATATTTATAGATACTACAATTCTATAATAAATCTACAATTAATTTTTCTATAACTATCTCCATTCTGACATATTTATACATCTATTAATATATATATTTTTTTTTTCAATTTTTAGAATTTATCAGAAAATTCTAAATTTAATTAACTTAATAACTATTTTTGTTAAAGAAAGTCCATAACTTTTGAAAATTTTATTCAAGTTAATCGAGTTTTCAATTATTTTTCAAAATGTTGATAAAATTGTTCGTAGAAATTCAATTATTTTAATAAAATTCTTCTAAAAAATTCATTTAGTTTTAAAAAGAATTTTAATCTAATTTTTTGACGAATCCAATTATTTTAAGAAACTATAAAATACTTACAATAATTCAATTATATTCAAAAAATTTGAAAGAATTCAGTTATTTTACAACATATTAAAATTCTTCACAGGAATTCAATTACTTTCAATATAATATTTAATACAATTGTAATGGAATTCTTCAAAATAATTTAATTATGTTCAAAAAATTTCCATAAAATTTTTTAAAGCAATTAAATTATTTTCAATGATTTTAATTAAATTCCAAGGAAAAATTTAATTATATTTCAGTTTCAAAATTATAAAAAAGTTACAAAACTTACAAAAAGTAATATAAAATTTTATTAATTCTGAATCATTTTTTTGTAACATTTTTATTCGCATTTTTTTGAAATTAGTTCTATTTTTAAATAATATATTTAATTTAAAAAGTTCCAAATTATTCAAAATTTCATGAATTTTTTTTGTAAACAAGTGGATTTTGGAAACATTTTAGTTTTTGGTGAATTTTTAAGGAACTTTCTGAAGAAATATTTAAAGTAATTGGATTATTAATTAAACTGCAATCTGAATTAAAAATAGTGTTTGCAAAAATAATTGAAAATTTGTGAAAAATAATTCATGACCGGAAATTTTTTTACATAAAAAGCAATCCCCCTGAAAGTTTTAAATTTAAATAAATTTAGTATTTATTTTTTTAGAATAAATAAGTAAAGAAAATTATAGACAAATAACTAAAAGTTTGATCACTTTTACAGGTGACAAATCTCACGCCAAATCAAGCGGCGGCGCAGGCAATTCAATTGTTTTCACAGGAGGCGAGACTTTGCGATGGCACACAACCGAGTAAAGTGGCGAGGACAACATTGGAACCAGGTCCAGCGTCATTGGCAAAAAGTCTCCCAGTGAAAAATGTCAATCCCACATGTTCCGTTGAAGGTATAAAAAATTCAAACGAAATGCTCCCGAAACAAATTCAAAACATTTATTTAAATCCATTCAAGAATTCCTCAGAAAATTTCCATCCTTTTACATCATCATCATCATCATCATTATTCATTAATGACAATGATTCGAACTTGGGCCAAGTAAAAATTAGCGTTAAACTCGTGGACGCTAATCTTCCATTAAAAATGGATTTTCCCGAACTTCTTCATCGTAATTGCAATAAAAATTCAATTTCACCCAAGGAAACAAAATCGTCTCACGATCAAGAGTCAATTTCAACAAAGAAGTCACAATTATCTGAAAATTCACTAATTACATGGAAGAATTCAAATTTACAAATCCCAAACCAATTAGAATTAACAGCAAATTCAAGAATTACAGAAAACGATTTAGAATTAACGGAAAATTTATCAAAAAATTGTAATTTAAATTCAAATGAAGATAAAAATAATGTAAAACAGGGGAAAAGAAATTTTTCTATTATCGATTCAAGGGAAAAGAAATATTCGCGTAATAATGATGTAAATTTTTCTATCAATTCAAAAGGAAAAAAACGTTCGCGTTCGAGGGAAGTGAAAAATTCAAAAACAAATTTTAGTGAAGATTATAATAGAAGCATTGAAATAGAAATTTCTCCGGCAAAACGATCACGTAAATTATCGACAATAAAGAGAAATAATTTTACAAATATTCGCGAGTCAAGTAAAATTAAAAATAATACAAAGAGAAGAAAAATGAATAAATCAAATAGAATCGTGAAAAAAGAAAAAACGATTAAAAGGAAAATTTTGAAAAAGCAAATTAATAAAAATAGTAGAAAATATCGTAAGAAAAAGAATGAAAAACGTGTTAGATTCAATTTACAACGATCTGTCGGTAAATTATTTGCGCTTGCTTTCTATTTTAAATATACTGATTCAAGAAAATAAATTCTAATTTGATAATTAAGGAAACTAATAAAAGAAAAATTTAATTTTTATAAAAAAGAATGTATTTAGTAAAGAAGAATTGATTTCAATAACAAAAAGTTTATTTAACAATCAAAGTATTTATTTAAAAAAACAGGATTAATTTATTAAACAAAGAATTTATTTCATAGAAAAAGAATTTTTTTCCGAAAACAGTTCGTCTCATTGTTCTAGGATTTTAATTTAAAATTTCGTCACCAAAATTCCTACCACAATGTAATCCTTTTATCCAAAAATAAATATTTTCCACTATCCTTTGAATTTTTTATTCATTTTTTAAAAAAAAGTTATATTCGGCATAAAATCTCTTCTAGTTTTTTTTCAAACATTGTAATAATGTTGATCAAGAAATATGTTGATAAAATTCTTGAAAAAAATTTAATTATTTTCAAATGTTTTGATAAAATTTTTCATTGAAATTTAATATTTTTAAATTGAATAAAATAAATTCGAATTTTTATCAATTATTACCAAAATTAAAAAAAAAATCTTAATAGGAATTGAATTATTTATAATAAAATTTGTTGAACAAACTTAATTATTTTGATAAACCAAAAAATACTTGCAAAAATTCAATTATTTAAAAAAAATTTGATAAAATTCTCGAAAGAAATTCAATGTTTTTAAATAGAATTTCAAGAAAATTGTTGGAAGGAATTTAAGTATTTTTAATCAATTTTTTTCAATTAATTCAATTATTTTACAAAGCTTTAATGAAATTATTCTAATTTTTTTAATTATTTTCGAATATTTTAATAAAATTCCTCGAAGGAATTCAATTATTTGGTATATATTTTTTTTAAAGAGCTCAAACATTTTTATAAACTATAAAAAACTAACTTGAATTTAATATTACTTTTTAAAAATTTAAACACAATTCTTTACAAGAATTGAATTACATATTTTAGATTAAAAATGATAAAAGTTGGACAAAAATGATAACAATGTTTCTAAGAAAAAGTCTTTTTGAAAAAGTAAATTTGAGAAGAATAATTAAATGAAACGGAAGTAATTAAATTAAATTAAAATCTAAATTACTTTAGAAGAGAGAAGAATTATAAGAATTAAAATAAATATTATACCTAATAATAAGGAAAGAAATAAAAGACAATGATTTTAGATGTTAAATGAGTAATTTTTTTGTTTGTCTTTTAAAAGAAGCGTTTTCAAAAACAGGAAAAGAGGAACCGTATTTGACTGAGGGAAAACTGTTGGAGATTATTGAGAAATGTCGAACGGAGGGTTCGTATTCATTATTGATACGAACGTTGGGCGAGGTTTTCTCGTCGGCCGAGGCTCTTAGCAGGAGTTTTCAGAGGGCCGAGAAAAATGACTCACCATTGGCAGCTCTACTTGACAGGGCGCCAGTGTCATTGTTGAGGCCACCCAGTGATTTAAATAAGGAAGCTGTGCGATCGCTCCAAGGCGAAGATAAGGAGGAGGACAGCAGTGATCCATCGCCGGCTGTTCTTCATCCTGATGATACGAGTGTTGATCTTCCCGGTGTTCGGAGAGCCTTTACTGCATTATGGTCCTTACCGGGTAAATTTATTCACTCTCTTCTTTATTTTTCCCTTTTTTTAGTTTTCTTCATTTCTATTTGCTATTTATTTTTTTTTCCTTTCTGTTTTATTGATATTGATCTTGATATGAATCTTGATATTTATTATCGTTTATCCCTTTTTTCATTTAATTGATGTTTATTTTCTTTTCTCCCTTTCTGTCTTATTTGCTATTTATCTTCCGTTTTCCTCTTTTTTCTTTTTTTACTTTTTTTCTAATTGCTTAGTATTATCTTTTTTATTTATTTGGGCATATCTCGCGAACCTTTAACTCTCATGTCCCTCGCATATTATTTTGAGAATTTCAATAACTGATAACTAATTCTAGGACACATGTTTTTAAAGTTCATTAAACAGTCAACACTTCAAATTAATATTCTGTTCATAATTGTGAAAAAAGTTATAAGCTTTTAAAAATTGTCCTTCTCTTTTTATCTTTTTTATTGCAATCGTAATATTTATCACATTTCTTTAATATAAGGCAATTGGCGTATCAAAATGACTTGTGAGAAATAAAATGTCAATTATTGCAGAATTGCCACGGATCAGGAAAAAGTCAAGGATTTTTATCAAATGCATTGAGAACAAATTAAATTTTTACAATTCATGAGAAAATTCTGAATCATTGCAGAAATTGAATTTCGAATATCTCAAAAAATATAATTATTCTTAAAAGAATTATTAAAATTATTAAAATTCTGGAGAATAATAATTGAATTGAAATGATAAAAATGATTTTTAAGAAGTTTTAGTAACAATAGTCTTAAAATATAAAATAATGATATATATATTCTATTCTATTCTATGGAATAATGATTGTAGGGTTTGAACTGTTGGGTTTGAATCATGCGTGTAGTCGATTCTAAATTTATTATTACACAATTAAATTAATTATTCAACTGGTATTATTTATTTATTATTTTTTAAATCCGTAAATAAAAAAAAATAAATCATTAACTTAAAACTGAATTCAATCGACTTTTAACGAGAAGAATTAACTGTAGAAATAAATTTTATTTTTTGCTTTATTTTTCAGGTGATGCTTTCGAATCAGCTTTAGTATATGCACTAGTCACACTGGCCGATAATATAGAATTAGGACTCAGGGTATTTGGAATAATGCCTTATGACAGTACCGATAGTTTGTTAAATGTTTTTCTAATTGTTTTTGAAATCCCCGTATTGGGGACGAGTGATTATTTGGAATTGGCTCTGCATATGTTGTGCAAGGCCGCAAGTTGTTTACCATTACCCGCTCAGGCAAAATTAGCACGAATTTGGGCTCGACATTG
Organism: Leptopilina drosophilae; assembly: GCA_032873175.1. Taxonomy (NCBI): domain Eukaryota; kingdom Metazoa; phylum Arthropoda; class Insecta; order Hymenoptera; family Figitidae; genus Leptopilina; species Leptopilina drosophilae. Next base: position 32,861,710 of record CM065484.1, read on the forward strand.
TAAATCGAGACTCGAATGTCTTCTTCAAGCACTTCAACAACTTATAACTGTCAAGGTACACAATTTTTTATTTCATTTTGATTTCACTTTTTTTTTAAATATACTTTTTTATTTTCACTTAATTAGTTAATTTTTACATTCTCGTAAAAAAATGAGAAAGTCTTGTTTTTATTTGACTTTTATAAGAAAAACAATTAAAATATTTATTTTGAAAACAGGAAAAAAGAATTGATTAATATTTGTGCACATAATTTTTTGGGGGAAACTTTTAATTATTGTGATTCGATTTTTTTTAACAGGTTATTGGCGGTTCTTTCACACGTGATTACTGCGTGCAAGACGCTGACACTATAACAGCACCAACGAAAGTCATGAAAATACTCTACTATGCGAATATTTTGGCCGGTGAAATGGATCCGCCTGAATTTTCGCAAGAAGAAGACGGCGAAGTTATGAGTTCGGATAAATCCGGATCAAAATCAACGACTTCACAAACAATTCAGGTCTCTTCATCTCTTCTTTATTTCTATTTTATACTCGGAACTTTCTTCCATAATTTTGAAGAATGCACTTTAGTATTTTATTATTTCAGCAGAATTTCCATGATTATTTTTGTATTTTTAATACTTTTAATCTTTCTAGTAGTTTTTGCGTTTTTTCGTATTTTTAATACTTTCTCTACTTTTTATATTATTTTGAGTATTATTTGAGAGCTCATTGTATTAGTTTTGTATTTTTAATCGTTTTTGTAACATAATTAACGCGTTTTTGTTTTCGCCTTTTTATTTTCCACAGGATCCCCTTGCGAAAGCTCTTGGAATTTCAGCACTTGATGCACGCAAGGCATTTATTCCATTCACAGATTTTTACAACGAACCCTTAAGTGATGCAGTGGAAATGGATAAGGACTTTGCATATTATAAAAGCGATCAACCAATGAAATTCAGCTTTATGAATTATGCTTTTATTTTAACGCCAGCGACAAAAACACTTGGCCTCTATTACGATAATCGAATAAGAATGTACAGTGAACGACGAATGAGTTTTCTTCAAACTGTCGTCGGTCAACCCACACATCCATATCTTAGACTAAAGGTACATTATTAAAAGTCAAAACGATAAAATTCTTATAAATTATAATATTTATTTTAATTAAATTTGATAACGTTTTCAATTGTTTCTATTTTTAAAATTAATTTCGGAAATTCAATTAACATCAAGCAAATTTAATCAATCTTTTTAGAATCTCTAAATTATATTATTCAAAAATTGAATAATTTTTTATACACAAATATTTAGAAACTAATTGTTACTAAATTTTATGGAAATTTCAATGTGAAATGTTTTAAAATTTTATTATATTTATAAAAATTACAACTGCAATTTTTCCAAAAGACAGTTAATAATTTTTAAAGGAATTTAATATATTAATCATTTTTTTAAGTAAATATTTAGTAATTATAATTTTATGGCGATTGAAATGTTTTTAAAAAATTGAATTTAAAAACCTTTGAAAATTTATGAATAATAAATTTGTTTGATTGAAATTTGAAAAAATTTACAATTTATTCAATTTTTTAAAATTACTTTTAGAAATTCGACTATTTTCAAAAAATTTTAATAACGATTTTTTAAATACCTCATTTATCAGAATTTAAAAATAACATTTTTCAAATTTCATTAATTATTGTTTAATAAAATAATATTTAAATAAAATTTTTTTTATTTATTTCTCCATTAAAATATTTCAATACTTTGAATGTAAAACCTTTTGAAATTGAATTATTTCTAAAAATTGGAATTTCAATTCTTGAAATATTTTCCTAATTTTTAATTGAAATTCTTTCATAAATCAATTCTTATAAAAAAGTCTTACGAGAATTCAATTATTTAAATGTAAAAACAAGCGAAATAATAATAAATTATTCCTAAAAATTGCAACTTTAATTCTAAAGTGCTTATGAAAATTATTTAATTTAAGAAAGTATTTACTTAATTTATGGACTATTTACGAAAATTAATCACCATTTACAGATTCCAAAATGTTTTACAGTTCCAATGATTCTGTCAAAAGTTTGACAGTTAATTTGCAAATAATTTTAAAAATTAAATGTTTTAAATAATTCATTCACTTTCATAAAAAATATTTCAGATGGTTTTAAATTGAATGTATTTTGAAATTTTAATCAACTAAAGAAACTGAAGATTGATTATTTAATTCTTTATTTTACAAAAATAATTTATAATATTTTAAAGATTTTTCTTGAAAATTCTGAAAAAATTAGGTTTTTGAAAAATATTGATCAAAAATTTTTTAAAAATATTCCTGAATTATCGAGAATAATTTTTAAAAAATTGAAACAATCGAAACTTTTGTAAATTTTTATTGTTTCATTTTTAAAAATAATCTAAAATTGTACATATATTTGAAAACACATTATTTTGATAAAATTTACAAAAATTATTCTATTAAAAGCATTCAATTCTCGTAGTTGAATTCTGATAGGAATTGGTTTTCAATTTAATTTCATTTATTTTTACGGACAGTGTGGAATTTTAATTCATTTCGTTTTTCTTGCAGGTGCGACGGGATCATTTAATTGACGACGCTCTAGTGGAATTGGAAATTGTCGCCATGGAAAATCCGTCTGATCTTAAGAAGCAACTGGTTGTTGAATTCGAGGGTGAACAGGGAGTCGATGAAGGTGGTGTCTCGAAAGAATTTTTCCAGCTCGTTGTCGAGGAAATTTTTAACCCTGACTACGGAATGTTTACGACGCAGGTAAATTAAATCAAATTTAAATAAGAAATCTGTTGAAATGAACGTTTAATAAATAGATTTCAATGAATTTAATTAATAAGCAAATTTCTATTGATTTTTATTTAAAGAAAAGGTTTGAATTAAATTTAATAAAAAGAATATCTTGGTATTAATAGAGATATTCTATCTATTAAATTTAATTGAAACTTAATAATAACAATAATAGATTTGAATGAATTTAAATTAGCATATTTTTGAAATGAATTAAAAATATTTCGAAAGATAATAATGAGGTTCTACTTATAATCCTTATTTTTTTCCCTTGAATTTCAGGAGGACACACAGACGACGTGGTTTAATTCGACGTCATTCGAAAGCGATGCCCAATTCACCCTCATTGGAGTTGTCCTCGGTTTGGCAATTTACAATAATGTCATACTCGATGTACGTTTTCCAATGGTGGTTTATCGTAAATTGCTGGGGAAGAAGGGTTGCTACGCCGATTTAGAAGACTGGAGTCCAACGTTATTTAGAAGTCTATCAGAAATTGTAAATTATATTGGAGACGATATGTCAGAAACATTTATGCAAACCTTCAGAGTTGGCTACAAGTGAGTTTAAATTGTATTTATTTTTTACATTTTTTGTAATATGTATTTCTTTTTTTCTATCCTTAGAAATAATATTAGATTATACAAACATTTTTATATTTCCAACGTCTGTTTAAAAAAAAATTCTAAATTCACCTTTTTACAATTCTTATTTCTATTATAAAATAAGAGTATTTATTTATATATTTTTTATATTTTTCTAAAAAATTTAATTCACTCTTTCAGAGATGTTTTTGGCTCAGTTCTTTTCCACGAGCTAAAGGACAAGGGAGACGAAATTTATGTTTCTCAGGAAAATAAAAAAGAATTCGTCGATCTTTATGCGGATTTTCTGCTAAATAAATCAGTAGAAAGACAATTTAAGGCGTTCCGACGTGGTTTTCAAATGGTCACTGATGAAAGTCCACTTGGTTTGCTTTTTAGGCCTGAAGAAATTGAGCAGGTGAGTCTAATTTTTCCACGTCTGAAGAATTAATTAAATTATTTATATAATTTTATATGTCAATATGAAGGAATTACATTAATTTAATTGAATTAAGCTAGCAAATTACTTTAAAAATAAAAATTCAGGGTTACCGCTTTTTTCATAAAAAAAAATTCAGTCATCAATTATTTTTCCGGGTAATAAAGAAACACTCAATAATGATAAATTTTCAAAATTTAAATTCCTATAGAATCCTATCGTTGCTTTAGAAATGTTTCTTTTTTTAATGAAAATTGTTCATTTTTAAACAGTTTTTCTTTAAATTAAAAAAAAACAAATTAACAATTATGTGAACAACTCGAGTAGAAATTTCTAACAACTTGAAGTAAGATATTTTTCATTAAATAATTCAATTATTTTTCAAATTTTCAATTAAAATTCCTTAAAAAATACGATTGCATTTCAAAATAATTTTTAAAAGTAAACAGATAAAATTCATTTCCATGAAATTTGACAAAATTTTCAATTGTTTTAATTTTTTAAAATTATTTTTGGAAATACAGTAATTTTTAAAAAATTTTAATTATATTTTTTTAAGAAACAACTCTTCGTCAGGGAACGTTCATAAACTACGTAGCACGTCTAGGGGGAGGGGGGGGATCAAGCAATTGTCTACCATAAGAGGAAAAAATGACGCTAATACATGTAATTGCGTCCACGTGGGGGGAGGGGTGGGGGTTAAAATTTCTAAAAACTTGGTCTACGTAGTTTATGGACGTTCCCTCATTTCTGAATTAAATTATTCAAAACTTCAATACTTTTTGTTAAACAAAAATTTAAAAATTTTTTATTTAAAATGTAACATTTTTAATCTAATTTTATATTACTTAATTGTTTCTTTAATTTTCAGCTCGTTTGCGGAAGTAAAATCTTCGACTTTGCTGAACTGGAGGCGGCAACGGAATACGAGGGTGGATATACGGCCGAAAGTGAGGCGGTGCGAAACTTTTGGAGAGTGGCGCATTCATTACCACCGGAGAGTCAACGGAGGCTTTTGCAATTCACGACCGGAAGCGATCGAGTACCTGTTGGTGGTTTATCGAGACTAAAAATGGTGATCGCTCGTCACGGGCCTGACTCCGATAGGTGACACTTTATTCTTTCAACATTTTTTTTCTTAACTATTATTTTTATTATCTTAGTATTCCACCATTTATTCTGCCTTCAGTTTGAAATTACACTTTTTTGTTTACTTTTAATTTTTTTCATATGTTAAAACAAAATTTCCAGTTCTTTTTAGGAAATAATAATTGTAAAAAGTTAATTTACAGTAAAAATTTCCAGTGTTTTAACCTTTTTTAAACAACAATTTTAATTATTAAAATGCTTAATTACAGTAACAGTTTTTATTTTTTTCAATTTCAAAATTTAATAAACAATTTAAATTATAGAAATTTACATTCATGATTCAATGAACATTAATTGAACAATTGTAGTGATAATAATAAAAATAATTAATTTTTCAGGTTACCGATAGCGCATACATGTTTCAACGTGCTATTATTGCCAGACTATGGCACGATAGAAAAATTACAAGACAGACTATTAAAAGCGATAAATTACTCAAAAGGTTTCGGAATGCTGTGAAATGTGAAAATCTCAGTCATTTTTTTTCTAAAGCGAGGAAAAAAAAGAAAATCCGCAATCCAATCTTTCATTTCCTCCCCTTATTTATTTTAACAAGAAAAAAAACGAAAAAAATGCGAAAAACATGAACTTTTTATGGAAGAAAAAAAATGTGGGACACTAATTGAATCAGTGATCCATTTTGAGAGAAGATAATTTCTTAAATAATGAAATTTCCTTTTAACAGGATTTAAAAATAAGCTTTTTAAAACACAGTGTACAAAAAAATACAAATCAGTTGAGATTTTTTTATTTTATATAAAGAGATGCGATATTTTTTTTATCGCGTTTCTTCAAGGGAGAAAAGATATATATGTCAATGTATTTTTATTGTTTTTTTAATTATTTCTTTTTGGCGCAATTTTTTTTGTTTTTTTCAATGACGAATGCGTTTGTAAGATTTTTATTGTTTTGTTTTGTTTTTTTTTAAGAAAGACGAGACTGAGCAAGTGGAGTTTAAACCGAGACCCCAAAGAGACACGAGCTGAATGACTGTGATGAAAGAAAGGAAGAGAGAAAGAAAGAAAGCAAAAGAAAGAGAAAAAACTGGAATAAAAAAAGAAAAAAATAAAGAGAGAATGGAAGAGAAAATGTAATCGTATGCCGAGTGAAATTTTAAATGTAGATTGTACAATGTGAATGAGATATTTAAAGAAAAAAATCAAGAAACATTAAATGTGACTGAAAAATAATAGAATCGAAAAGTGTGTTGCAGAAGCAATTGAATGCTTGGGAATAATATGGGGATGTAGTCAAACGGCATAAATTGTGCAAAAATTGGCAATTTTTTATTTTTAAAAATAGTATCTTAGGAAATTAAAAGGCGCATCTTTTTTTTCTTTGGGATTTTTTTCTAAAGTGAATATTTTAGAAAATAATTACCAAAAACTGAAAAATTTAAATTCTCAAAATCAATTCAATTTTTAGACCTCGTTGTATTCAAACGCATTTGGCTTCATAGAAGGCGACAATATAATTAAAAATATTTTATTTTGAAGTCTATGTGCAGTCTCAAGTGATATGTAGTGCCACAATTTCTAGCGTTTGACTGGCTTTATATTATTTCCAACCATTAAATTTTTGCGTTCGATAACATGTATTTTGAAAATACTTTTTGAAATGAATGAAAGAAAAGTAGAATTTCTCAACAAACAAAAAATAAATAAATAAATAAAAGACACTTGAAAATTTTCACCATACACATTTTTCTAAAGAAATGTATTTGAAAAATTTGTATAAACGAGAAAGATTTGAAAAATTCTTTTTTACTTTTTCTTTTGTAATTGTATTGTCGAATTTATTTGTTTTAACTCTTGTTCTTGTTCTTCTTCTTCTTTTTGTTGTTGTCTTTTATGCTACAATCATTCTCGATTTAATCGATCAAGATAAATTTGTATAAAAAAATTTGTAATTAGCGACTTTTTTAAAAAGACGCAACTTCGAGTTTATCTTAATCGTGTGACAATAAAAGAACTATTAAAATGAATCTTGTTCTTTTTTTTAAATTTTAAACAAAAATCTTATTAATAATTCCTTTTTTTATAAAAAAAGTCTGCTTTTTTAAAATATTGTAAAAGATTTTTATTTTCTGTAGGTTTTAAATTTTTTTTAAGAATTAAAATTAAAATTACATAATTTCTTCGTTTCTCTTTTTTTGTGAAATACCAATTTTTAATTAACATTTATTATAATTTTTATTCTATTTGAATGTTAACGGGATATTAATTTATATTTTACAAAATAATATAACAATGTTTAATAATAATAATAATATTCTTATTATTTTAGTTTAAATTTGCTATTTGTTATTATTGGAGTATTATTGTTACTATTGTTACAAACGTAGAAAATTTTCCAGCTTCGGACGGAATGATTAAAATTTTTTTTCTGTTACAAATAAATGTATATTAAAGTGTGTAAAAATTAATATAAAATTTTTTATACCTTATATTCTAAATTGGACGGATCTTAGAAAAAATACGTTACAAATATTATATTATAAAAATTGTAAATATATGAATATTTGTTCTTCGAATGGACGGATTACGATCTTAAATTCTTAACATAAGATTAACAAAAGAATTACATTTATAGAAATAAACGAAAAGTGATAAAAGAAAATTAAAAAGAATGGGAAAAGATAAAAAAAAATCCAAACAAAATACAATTTAATTGTACTTTTGTTTAGAATTTTATTTTATCCTTTTTTATTTTAAGTTTTACATAATTTAAAAGTTTAAATAATTTAAGTTTAATTATTAAACTTAAAAAATAATAATGAGAATATAAAATACAGTGGAAAAATTAATTTCACTACTTTTAAAAGTGAAAAATGTGAAAAAAAATTATTCAAACTGTAAAAGAGTTAGTTAATAAGAAAATTTAAAAATTATATAGAAAACGGAATTAGTTTAAAAAATGGAAAATTTCTCTCTATACAATTATTTACATCGTATAAATGTAAAATAGAAGTTAAATTTATTACTTTTTAGGGGAATCCTTTTTGATTTTTTTTCCTTTTTTCATTTTGTTCTAAAGACTATTTTTCACGTTTTGTGAAGATTATTTTCCTTTCTGAAAATTATTTCACTTTTCTTGGTCATTTTATTTCACGTTGTGAAGTAGTAAAAAATTGGTGTTAAAATTAAAAGTGCAGTGGAGAGAAGAAAATTCGATGCACCATTGCATCGATTATCGAAATAACAAATACACCAATTAACCTCGTCGTAATAATTTCTTTTGACATCTTGTTCGGCAATACTGTTATTAACGTAGTGGGCAAGTTTCATGTCCTTTGCTGCTGGACGACAACCCTCGTAATGATCGGCGGGAATGTCAGTTCTTATTCCACGGAATGAACTCAAACAATCGCGAGTTATTACCACTTCAGCTGGAAAGACAAGCAATTAATTAAAATTTTAATATATTTTTGCCAAATTTCCAAAGAAATTTATTTTAATTACAAAGTTTTTTGTTAATTTTAATATAAACAATATTTTTAATATATTTAATTAATATTTTGTATTTCTTCTTTTTTGTAAAATATTTGTTAAATTTTTTATATATCAAAAACTTCTTTCTTTTGTAAATTTATTGAGTAGTTTTTTTTAAATAATGATTTCATTATAATTATCATTTGGAAAAAAATTATGAAAATAAGAAAAACAAATTACCTTCTTTTCTTTCGATAAGTTTAACGCATTTATCATCAGGTTCTGGACATTCTTTTGCCCAGTGAAACCATTTTAAATCTTCTCCACAACCACCACTATTACTGTGACATCTGTAGCAATAGAGTCCACAATTTCCTACAATAAATAAAATAAATTTATTATGAAAACAAAAATATGCATTTTTTTCCTAATTATTTTTCCATTTTATTCATAGATTTCAAATCAAAAACAGAACAATTTTTATTTGAATTTTAGTAAAATGTCAAAATCTAAATATATCAATTTTTTTCCTTACTTCATATTTTTATGGTTAATTATTAATTTCAGTTTCCTTTACATTTTTTTAAAAAATATTTCTAATAAACTTTTCTCTTGTTAAAAATAGTGAAAATAATTAATTATAATTGTACTTTAATTTAAATGCAAATAAGTAAAATTAAATCGACTACGAATGGAAATAAATAAAATTTTCATTGTATAAAAATAAATAAAACAATCGAATTTTTTTTTAATAATATTTGAAAAAATAGATTTTATTGCTTTCATTGAGAAATGTAACTAAAATTTATGAATTTTCATTTAATTAAATAAAAATAACAAATAAATTTTTATTGGGAATAATAAATAATCTCCAAAAAGAAATTTTTTTATTTATTAATTAAGAAAATAATTAAATTAAATTGAGTAAACATAAATTTTCCTTTTGGATGAAATGGATTAAAGAATAATAAATAATAACAATAAACAGCAAAATTAAATAACACAAATTCAAAAACAAGAAAAATAAAAAATTGAAAGGCGAAATAAGAAGAAAATTAAAAAAACAAGAGAAATAAAGAAAGGAATTAAAATAATTATTTAAAGAGGAAACAAGAAAATATTAAGGAAATAATAAAAATAAAAGAATTAAAAAATAATTTTAAAAAACATTGGAAAAAAATAAAAAAATAAGTAAAAATATCAACATTGAAAATAAATAAAATGACATAAATTTTTGTTTTTAAAAGACACGTCAAAATGTATGTGCAAATACACGTTTCAAAAGGGAACAAAATTTTCAAGTTAAAAAATCAGGTTCATTTGAAAATTTTCAAAAACCATTCTTCTTGAAATTATCAGAAAAATTTCACGAATTAATTAATTTAAATGCTATCGATGAATTAATATTAAATAAAGTTAATGACAAAAGCCACGCCCTGGAAATGTTTGTGGTTATGAATCAAAAGAAATGTTATAAAATGTCAAAATTAATTACCTTGCTCTATTAGAAAAATTAGTAGAAGAAAAATACTAAAAGTTTTCGTCAACATTTTTGAATATAGAAATTTCCTAATTATTTTAATATATACTTTTTCTGTTATTAATACTTTTATAAATTTATTTGTTTACTATATTTTTGTAAATAACTTAAAAACTTGACCACGAATTAACAATATTGTCAAGATTTGTGAATTATCAATTGGTGTGAGTCATTAAGGGTGGGGGGCAAACTCAAGGTTGGGTAGTGTTGTTATAGAAAACTAGTAACTTCTGGGGAATTTAGTAATAAAATAACTGACACGTTTCCTCCTGATAATATTTTGTGTTGGCAGATCTGCCAAGCAGAACGCGATTTTTATTACTGATTGAGTGACATTTCATTTTTGTTTTTCTCTCAGAAAGAAATAAATATCTAACTGCAAAAATGGTGAGTAAATATTAATTTTGATTAATTGATAAATTTTTATTAAATTGTAAATTAACAAATGTTTGGTTTGACAATAATTTGAGTCATAAGTTTGAAGCAATTTCAGTTTAAAGCATGCATCGTTTTTTGAGGTTATGTTCTCATGAGTAAACAATTTTTGATTATTTGTAATTTGTAATTCTAATTCTAAATTGCATTTTCACAATTCTCTTCTTGTTGTATTTATTTTAATTTCCTTGGTAAATAAAATAAACTATAAATATTGGAAATTATTGTCACGTTTGTTTTTCGTAAAGTAAAAAGTTTGATCGTTTTGAAGTCACATTGACTGGATTAATTTTGTCTATAAACGAAAAGAAAGGAAAAAGTTATAAAGAAGAATTATTATTTTAGAGTTTCGGTTATTCGAACATAAAGGCAACGCCTGAGTGTAATGATAAACTGGGCAGTGGCGATAATTATGGAATCCAGAGTCCTATGGTTGCAGGGTAACAACATTTTTGTGTATTTTTCTAGTAGTTTTGAAATTTTTTACTGTAACTTTTTAAAATTATTTCTTTTTTTTAGTTTGGGCGCAACTAGAAAAACATTTGGTTTTAATCATCCTCTGGAAGCAACAGAAAAAGTGGTATGTAAAATTTTTTATTTTAAATAATAAAATAATTTTAACAATTTTTAAAAATAATTCTCATGTAATTAATGAATAGCAAATAATGCCAACAAAAAAAATAAATAAATAGAATTGTTATGTAAATAAATTCATTTTTTTGAGAAATTTTATTGAAATAATTAAATTACACTGAAAATTTTATTATTTAGGGTAGTAATTAAATTCTTGAGAAGAATTTTATTCAAGTTATATTCAAAATAATTTCATCCTTGTGGAGAATTTTATCAAAATACTTATTTAAAAAAACGAGACTTCAAAATTATTTTCAAAAACTTTATAGAAGAGATAAAGATAGTTTAAAAAAATGTTTTGTTTTATGTTTAAATTTCTCTTTTATTTATATTAAAAAATTGTTAACTAAGAATAAATATTACAATTATAAGTATGTAAATAAATGTAATAGAAAATATGTATAATTATTTTCTTTACTACTTAAAAAAAATAAATTATTTAGATAAGTGAGTATTATTTTTCCCTATTTTTTTAGAAATAAAATTTAGAGAGAATTGTTTTCTTTTTCAGTACAATAAAAACAAGGAACGAATGGAAATGACAATGCTTCGAAATGCTCAAGGTTTACATGCACCAATGCGATTGGCAATGGAAATTAGAGCTTCTGAAAAAATTGGTAGACTTCCATTTTTACAATCGTCAATGGCATTGAGAGATTCACTTCTCGGAAGAGACATCGAAATTGGGTATTTTTACTACTAATTTTTAATTTTTTTTCTATGAAATTTTTTAACTTTTTATTGACTTAATTTTTTTCATCAAGAAATATTCATATCAATATAAAAAGATTTCTCTTTTCTTTTAAATTTATTTTATTTTCTTATTAATATGATTATTATTTTTATTATTGTTAGCTTTAATTATTTTGTTATTATTATTCTATTTTATTTTATTTTATTTTAATATTATATTATTTAATAATTTATTGAAATTGAAAACTTAAAATTTCTAAATTTTTGTTTAAATTTTGTTCCAGTTTTGAAGACATTCTGAATACGTCGGAATTCAGAGAGCAAATGGGACAACCGCATGCAATGGTAGAAAAAAGTCTTGGAATTTTGTAAGACAAATTCTTTTATTTGTTTTCTTTTTCTCCCTCTCTCCTACTATCATTGTTTTTTTTAATTAAAGGTAAGATAAAAATCCTTAGTCGTTAAAAAATAATTAATGTCAATAAATAAATTAAATTTTCAATGAGAATTGATTGCTTTCAAATTCCTTAATTCAACATTTCAAGGAAAAGACAGTAGAAGAAAATCGTAATCAGTGTAAATTAATTTTTTATTCTTTTTTCAGTTACCAATTGTCAATTTAATTACCACATAGATCATTATTCTTATTGTTTGTTCAATTATTCTCATAATTAATAATTCTTTCTACAATTATTCTTAAAATTAATAATTGTTTATTTAATTATTCTTATAATTTATTATAATTATTTATTAAATTATTAAAATTTATAATTATTATTTTTAATTAATAATCATTTACACAAGTATTTGTTACTATTGAAATCTACGAAGAATGTGATTTAGTGTCCGGCCAAACGAGATCACTAATTCGTATTCTAGAAATTTTTTTAACTTCTTCAATTCCCAAATTAATTTCAACGTCTCGGGAATTTTTCAAACGATTCTCGATTGCCGCGATAATTGTTTGCATTTTATTTTTCCGAACGCAGATCACAAATGGAAACTGGAACTTTTCCTTGTACCTAAAAAGTATAGTTTTATTTTTTAGTTGATTAATATAATTATATATAAATTTTATAATAATTCAATATAATAACAAGTATTTTATAGTTATAATCACAATTTTTTACCAAATTTCTAGTTAAAAAAAGGGCAATTGATATCATTCCTATTTTTTAATTACATTTTTAAAAAATAAAATCCAAAAGTTAATTAAAAATAAAGAAGTACAATCTTTAGGAATATTATTTTTACAAAATTTTTAATTTCGTTTGAAAAAGAGAGAAAAATTTCCATAATTTGCTAATCACGATTTTCAATGAAATTCTTTCTTATTTGAAAAAAAAGAATTTCGTCAAATTACTATTTTTTTGTTACAAACATTTAACAAAACATTTTTACTTGACAAAATATACTGACATGAAATTAAGTTGACTTAAAGTGAATTTTTCGTCTTTCGTTAAATTATCAAGACCCGCACTTCTTTGCTCGTTTTTTGATTCGCCGGTGAGTTTTCCTTCATCCAAATGTTTCCCCGCCAGTTCCGGATGTTTCAATAAAATTACTTCTTTCTCTGTCAAGAAAAAAAACTGTTTATTTCTTTTTTTAATTTTAAGAAAGAAAATAATTTTCTTCTTCTTTTATCGTTGAGAATAAAGTGCGCAAAATTTATTGAAACCATATTAATATTTTATTCTAAACTATCAATATTAACATTTTAATGTTTGAATAAATTTTGCATTTTACTCTTCACAATGATAAAAAAGAAAAAAATATTTTTTCGCAAAAAATTAAATAAAAAGGGAAATAAAAATTTTCTTTTATAAAATTGAGAAAAAGAGAATAAGAAATGTTATTAGTATTATTAATTTTTTTAGAGACATTTTTATAATTTTATAATTTTTTCTCTTACCGTTAATGTCGAGTTTATCTAAATAATCGTCGAATGCACTCATTAATGTTTCACATGTTAGAAATGGTTTGTGGTTAAAAACATATTTCGCCGCTTCCGGACAGTGTTCAATCACATTTCCAAAAATCCACTCGAATTGTTCATTCGGCAGGGCATTTACTTCATTTATACTCAAAATTCCACCACCAGACATTTTTCTTTATGATTTTATATTTCGAAAACCTGTAATTTACGAACAAAATAAATGATCACAATATTATTTTGATTTTTACTTGAAAAACATTCTTTTCTCCACTGGAAAATAAAATTCATTTTTTTTATTTAAATAACTGATTACTTATAATCAAGTAAATATTTACTTGAATCAAATGCATTTTATTATTTAAGTCAATTTAAAGATATTTACTTCGAATACTAAAAATTATTAATTGAAATACAATTTATTTGACTTAAATTTGACTTAAATTTGACATGATAAATAAATATTATTATTATTATAATAATTTAGTTTAATAATAACAATAATAAATAAAGAAACGACAATAACATAAAAAATACAACCGTCTACTTCTAATAAGTAATTTAAAAAAATAATAAGCACATAATAATTTTTAATTTTATTATTTATGATTATTTTTTTGTTTACGGAAGTAGATTACCTCTTATTATTTACGATTTTTATTTGATAATTTACGAATATTTTTTTAAAATATCAAACAACATTAATATATAATATTAGTAACAATCAATTATTCACCTACATAAATTAATAATAATAACAAAATAATATTAATAATAATAATAATAAATAAATAATAATAATATTATAATATAATTAATACAATAAAACTGGAAACTTGTTTGAAATTTCTATTTTTTTGTTAATATTATTATGTATATTGTCTCGTATACGGTCTTTTATCACACTGCTTGAAAAAGAAACTAAACTTATCTCCTTTTCTATTTAGTTATATATAAAACTGGATTTCACTCGTTAAATGAACGAAGCTCATTTATATTGTATATATATATATATTTAAAAAACAGAATCTTATCGTTTCATTAGTGTGTGTATGTGTGTGTACTTATATATACATATTTTTATTTCAATTCTTCTAAAAATTATATAATTCATAATTATCATTATTAATAAGAAATATATAAATGAGAATATTATGTAAATTTATTTTGCTGATCAAACTTATGACACTTGTTTAAAGTTAACTGTATAATTATTTACAAAGGTTTTTTCATCTTTTGTTAATAAAAAAATCGACATTTTTTTAAATTTACATTTTTCTTTATAATCCACATTTATTTATTTTTATTTGCATTTCCAAATTATATGAATTTTTTAAAATTATTATTATTTGTTTATTATTATTATTATTAGCAACAATTCGCGCGTAGTTAGCTTTTTATTTACTACATTTATAAAAAATTATTGGATTTAATTTATTATGTTCAAATTTTTTTTAAAAATCTCGCCAAAATTTCAATTTCCTTTATACCTTAATAATAAAATTTTTCCCCAAAAATTCAATTATTTTCAAAAATTTTATTAAAATTCATTGCAAAATTTGAATTATTTTTTATAGCTACAATTTTAATTGATTTCCTCGAAAAATATAATTATATTCTTAAAAGTTTTATTAAATTTTGCCGAAAGAATTCAGTTATTTAAAGATTTGTTGATAAAATTCCTTATTGGAATTCAATTTTAAGAAATATTAAATTATTTAATAAATTTACTCGAGTTATCGTCGAGACAAAAATTTCTACAGACAGACAGACTGACACTTCTTTAAAAACCATTTTTTTGGAATCAGGGGGTCATGAAACGTAAAGATTTATGAAAATTAGAAATTTCTCAAAATCGCACAAATCCAAGACTTTCTCATTTTTTATGAGAATGTAATAATTGGATTTTAAAAAGGTTTCAAATTAAAATCTTTGAAAATCTGCATTTTTCATACTAACAATTCTGTAGAATTAATTTTTTGAAAAAGTTAACTGCTTGAAGTTGAATAATTAAAATGAATAGGACGTTTAATGTGCAAATAAATTAATTAATTAAAGAAATATATAGAATAATTATAAACAAATAAAAACTTTTATTTTATTTATTTTTGAAATATAACTCTAATGATAAATTTTATTCTTATATACAAATTTGTAATTTCTTTTATCACTTCATCAGATAATAAATTGTAATTTATCAACAAGAGGTAAAATGACACTTTGTGTATCTCTATTGGTTCGTTACTTTTCTGAGAGATGTCGTTAGTCATTAAATTTCTCAAATTTTTTAAAAATAATTCTTATAATAATTCGATTATTTTTTAAAAATTTTTAGTATATGAATTGTATTATTTCAATTATTTGAGATGCCTTAATTATTAATAATTATATTTTGCTTTTCTAAATTTTGTAACTTATAATTCTGTAACTGGTCAATATATGACTGTTGGATTTATTTAAAAAAATGAATATATCCTTTGATTAGTTATTTTTTAATAATTTGTTTAGTAACTTAACAATAAATTTAATGCTCTATGATTAGAGAATTTTTTAAGACAAAAAAAATTTAATTAAAGTTATGCTTCAAGTTAAAAAACTTCCAACTTAATTTAGAAAAAGTAAAAAAAAATTCATTATAATAATAAAAAAACAGCAATTGTAGCAATAGTAATAAAAAAAATTATATTAATAATAATTTTGACGAAAATATTGTACAATTAAAAATAAATTTCCTTCTGAGATACATTTTTAATAAATTAAAATCGTAAATAAAATTACACAAATTTTTTTTTAATACAAATTTTTACACTTCATTTAAGAATAATTTTATATAATTTAATATTATAATTATAATAATGATACATTATCAAGTTTTTTTCTGAAGATATACATATATATAGGAAAAACTTGTTATTTGTGGTACTTATCAGGAATGTAGGATTAATAATGTGTAAAATTTGTTTAAAAAAAATTCCTTTTTTTAAATTTTTTTTCTCTTCTTTTTTTTGTTTAATGTAAACATTAAGACTCTCTTATCAAAGGTCTTTTCGTTCAGAGAATTTCGAAAGATTCATTTTTACGTTGATAGTAAAGCTTAGGTAAACTTAACTTCGGCGAAACGCGACGACGACAACGACTTTTGATATCAATAAGACAAGCTTTGTTTCTTGCCTAGATAATTATAAGCTGAGAATGTATTATCATTTTTTGAAAATTTTTTTAAATAATAATATATTTTTTAATAATAACAATTTTTAATAATAATTATATACAAATATTAAATTCATTTAATTAAAAAATTTGTTAAATATTGTTTCGACAACTGGATAAATATTTAATATATTTAAATTATAATATAAAATTATAAATAAAAATATAAATTAAAAAATAATTATAAAAGCAGTAGCGTCATCGTCACTAATTTATACTAAAATACCTATATATGTATTTTCTATACTTTTTTTACGATTTGATTCTACTTGGATACTATTTTTAGATTTGTCACAATAAAATCTACTTTTTTATGTATAAGAATATGCACTATATACTTTAAATTCGTTAATAGTTGAAATAAAAAATTTTAATAAACTTTTCGTAAAATTCTTTAAAATGATTCAATTCTTTTCATACACTACCGGGCAAAATTGAGAGACCACCCGTTTTCAGATGATTGAAAAACATTTTAAAACAAAAATTGTATGGAACCTAAAATTTTTTTATTTTTAATTTTTGAAAGATGTTAAAATTTTGAAGAGAACAAGATGTTTTAGAAATCATTTGGCCAATATTTAATTTAGATATTTTTAAAAAATCGTCATTTTCAAAGATTTATAAAAATTTGAATAACTTCTAAAATAATGATCGCGCTTTTTAATGATCTTAGGCTTATTTTAAAGGTCATTTGTTACACTATAAGACTTACTTATAGGCATTAACGTGTAATTTTTTTCTTAAAAATGCAGGCCGTCAAACTTGGACCAAAAAAAATTCAAAAAATTTGGAACATTCTTATTAACAGAAATGTAATTTTTAAAATTCAAACGTATTTTTTTTATTAAATTTTCTTGAAAAATCTACACCATATGATGTTTTAAATATTTTTTTAAAATAGTTTTTAGTACAGAAAAATTGTTCCAAATTTTTTGAATTTTTTTTGGTCCAAGTTTGACGGCCTGCATTTTTTAAGAAAAAAATTACACGTTAATGCCTATAAGTAAGTCTTATAGTGTAACAAATGACCTTTAAAATAAGCCTAAGATCATTAAAAAGCGATCATTATTTTAGAAGTTATTCAAATTTTTATAAATCATTGAAAATGACGATTTTTTAAAAATATCTAAATTAAATATTGGCCAAATGATTTCTAAAACATCTTGTTCTCTTCAAAATTTTAACATCTTTCAAAAATTAAAAATAAAAAAATTTTAGGTTCCATACAATTTTTGTTTTAAAATGTTTTTCAATCATCTGAAAATGGGTGGTCTCTCAATTTTGACCGGTAATTTATATTATTTTAATAAAATTTCACAAAAGAATTCAATAATTTTAAAAAATTTGTTAGTAATATTAGTTGGATGATTTTCATTTTTTTCATAAATTATAAAATTCTTTAGATTAAAATTCAAATATTTTTAATACCATTTTTTATAAAATTCTTCGTAAGAATTTAATTTTTTTAAAAAAATGTTGATAAAGTTCTTTATAAGAATTCAGTGTTAAGAATTATTCAATTATTTAATAAATTATTTATTTTTGTATTTAAATAATAATTAAATTTTGAATTGAAATCTTTGAACATTTTAATTGTTGTTAAACTGTAATATTTTAATTTTTATTTTAAAATAAAATGATTAAAGTTTTGAATATTTTATTTATTTAAAAATTAAACAAAATTATGGAATTTTAGCAGAATTATAGTCGTAATTTTTAGAAGTAGTAAATTTTAAAAAGGATTTAAAAATAAATTCATTTTTTAAAATATTTTAATCCATATGGAAAAATAAATATTTATTTTAAAAAAATTAATCTATTTTTAAATGTACACAGTAGAGACTCCATTATCCGGACAAATTTAAAATTAAAATTTTTTTTCAATATAAAGTTTATAAGGTCTCAAGTAATTAACTAACAATAAAAATTAAATACCATATAACTCAATTCAAAGACGCGAATTTTTACACGAAATGTTGCGCGTACTTTTAAAGTGTTTTAATTATTTTAAGAAAATGTTTATGTAAATATTTTGAAATACTTCTAACTAAATATTTATTAATATCGACTTTAAAAGTTTTAGTTTGTTTCAGTCTTATTTTATTACATATGCAAATAAATACATAAAATTATTAATCAAAAAATTTGTTTAATTCGTACTTTACTCGATTATCCGGACAAAGTGACTGAATCCATTAGTTCGGATAATGGAGTCTACTGTAATTTAATTTAGAAATTATGAAATAATTGATTCGTCAAATTTCATTTTTCAATAATTATTTTTCTACATTAAATTTTCTTTTTTAAACTAAACTTTTTTTAAATTAATAATCGACACGGAAAAATAAGTACGTGAAAGATTTACTTGACAGTACTTGACTTTTGGATGGGACATATAATATTCTGCAAGGCATTCTTCTGAAAGTCACCTGTTTTTTTTCAAAAACTAAAAGAAATTAATTTTTACATTTTCTGAATTTTTTTGTCATGGGTTTAAATACGTTTAAAGATACAAATCTGAGTTGTACTGAAATAATTTTAAAAAATAAGACTTCTAGCATCATTTTAATACTAAGTGTATTGAAGGTTAAATATACTGTATAATAAATATTGGGGTTTTTGTAAAAAAATTCCTTTTAAATTTAATTTCTTTAATTTATTAAACTTTAAACATTATGCATTGATAATTTAATGAATTGTGTATTTAATAATTTATTTTTAACTAATTTATCTTTTCAAAAATAACTAATATATATTTTTTTATATTGAACGGAAAAAAATTGTAATGAATTTTTTAATTTATCATTTTAAATTCAAAATTGATATTTACTATAAGAAATTTTTATTTTTAATTATAATTTTGTTATTTATCTAACTTTCTACTTAATATATTATATTTTAAAAAATTAAAAATATTTTATTTTAAATAAAACGGAAAATATTTTTATAATTCAAGAGTTAGGTATTCAAAAATAATTATTAAAAAATTAAAAACAAAACAATAAAGCTTACCAAATATGAAAAAGGCTTCGGAGATGAATGGTTTGTCAAATAAAAAATTCACTTTTTTATTAAATTTAAAAATATTGAAACATAATTCAACAAATTTTTTGGGCTACAACTTCAAATATTTATATATAGATTACGTATAATTAAAAAACAGTTTTAAAATATGATGTTATTAACTGAAAAACGAGGCTTCGGAGATTAATTTGAATTTTTACTCCCATTTTCAATAATTTTTAATTAATTATTTAAAAATTTTTTTTAATTAAACTAAATATAAGTAAAAAATAAACTGTAGATTCTAAGCTTCAATTTGATATATATTAAGACTATATTACAAAATTTTTAATTATATTGAAAAATAATTAAAAATATGTATGATTAGATATTTAACCAAAACCAAAAGATAAAATTAAATAAATTTTTTTACTAAGAAAGACTTAAAATTTTAACATTACAAGATTATGTAAAGGTAAATAATGTTTCGTAGATTGTGGATAAATTTTTTTAAAATTTATGCTCAACAAAATATCAATAATAAGTTAATGCAAATATTGAGTATCACGTTGGAGACACGTGAAGTGGTTCCTTTCAGGAGAATCACCCATATACGCAGTCCTAGAATTTTTCATTGACTTATGTGAAATAATCATTAGCAGTGCTAGAATATTTAAAATATTCAATCGATTACTTTGAATAAATTGAGCAATTGCATGGTAAGTGATCGTAAATACAGAAAAAAAGAAGTGTTGTTTTAACACTAAAAGTAGTGTTAAAACAACACGCAACATTTTTAACCAAAACGAGGTGATTTTAACCTAAATTTTGTGTTAAATTAACTCCATGAGTGTGTTAAAATTAATGCACATTTTTAATGGCTGTTAAAACAACACCATCTTGAAAACTACACGCAACAAATTTAACACTTATTTTTTTGTGTGAAAACTTCTTTTTAGTATGGGATTTGGATGAAACTGAGCATTATTGTTCTCTTGAACATTACTAAAAAAATAGTAAAACTTTTTTGGAAAAATATTCATAAGCATAGGACATATACATCATTGAAATTTTTTAGCTTTTTTTTCTTTGAAACCGCATAACTTTTTTTTGGTTAAAGATATTGAGGTCAATTATTTTTTAAATTGTCAACAAAAAGACACACTTTCAACTAAACAATTTTCTGAAGAAAATTTATTTGATACTTTGTTAATATTAAAGAAATAAAAATTTATTTTTGATTTTCGAAAAACCTCCATTTTTATTTTGGTTAATTTTTTTTTGTGGTGCTAGTACATACTTACCTCTAAGTGCTGCGTGAGTTTTAAAATGGGATCTGCATATGGGCGAATCTCTGGAACTTTTAACCTTTATGTCCCTCACATTATTTTCACTTAAACAGCCTAAATATAAAAACTAATGATTTTTAAATATTTACATGTTTTTAAAAAGAAAATAAGGATTACGATTTAACCATTGATATAAATTATTTTGTTTATTTTTTCTATATTAAAGTTCACAATACCATTATTTTGCAAGTGTCACTTTCACTTTTTCTAAAAGTATTTTAACTGTTTAAATAAGATTTTTTTGGAAAACACGTATTTTACTGTTATAAACTATTTAAAAATATCTTAAGAATCCCATAAACAAACTTAAAAAAAATGAAAAGTAGAAATTATAAAAGATATAATCTTCTAAAAAGTGTCCCTTAGTTTTTGTGTCGCTGGTCAAATCAAAATGGTTTTATAAATTAAACATTAAAAAACTAAATAAAAAAATTGGAAATAAGAGGCACAATTGAATTGTAATTCAAATTTTATGTGCGTGATTTTTATTTTTATTTTCAACTGTATTTTAATCAAAATAATTTTTGGATACTTGTGATACTGGTGTAGTGCGAAAAATATGTCGCTGGTCAAATCATTAATTTCTCCAAAGTTTCTTATTTAATTTGCTCCAAAATTGGGGCACATATTGCTTTAGATGTATTTAAAACGTTTTCCAATCAATCTGAAGTTTCGCATTTATTTGTTCCATGTTATTTATCACGAAGTAACCAAAAATGTAATAAAAAGTGACAA
Source organism: Leptopilina drosophilae (assembly GCA_032873175.1). NCBI lineage: Eukaryota > Metazoa > Arthropoda > Insecta > Hymenoptera > Figitidae > Leptopilina > Leptopilina drosophilae. Next base: position 32,883,656 of record CM065484.1, read on the forward strand.
AATAAAGAAAATCAAAGAAAAGAAAATAAAAAGCAAGAAAAAGGAAACGCGGAATGAAAAATTTATCAACGGAAGGCACTTAAGTAATATTTATTTATTTTTTATTAAACGTTCATGAAACTGTTAGTGTTTTTTCAAGGTTATATTAAGATCCTCGATATTTTTTCAAAACAATTCAGCCAATCAAATAATTAGAAAAGTTCATGTTACTAATTCAAATAATTATACGTAAAAAATTTTCATTAATTTTTTTTATTGTAATTTTGTCCTTATTAGTTGTATTAGACGTTTATTATATTTATTTTCATGTTTAATTATGTTTTTGTGATACTGAGAAATAACTTACTTAAGTGTATAGGAGATAAAATGTTTATGTATATCTTGTTACAGATTTAGATAACCTAACATTATTTTCTTTCCAAAAATTTATATTTTAAAGTACAAGGCAACCAAATAGTGGTAGTACAATAATAAAAATGGAATTTATTTTGGTAGAAGATGTAATACCAAAAATATCAAAATTGTGCACACAAAAATTTTTTTTTTTAAATTCAAATTCAAATGTTAAAGTTTCCAGAGATTTGCCCATATAACTTTCCGAGAAATTAATAAAACTATATTCAATGCTGTGGGTCAAAATTGTAGCTTTACATGAAACAAACAAACATCACTACAGCAACATTTTGAAGTTGAGCCATTGTATACAATTAGAGTTGTGATCTACAGAATTAAACATTTTTATTTATTTCTTGGAAAGTTATGTATAGATCCCATTTTGAAACTGACGCAGCACTTTAGACTGTATGTACTAGCACCACAAAAAAAAATTAACCAAAATAAAAATGGAGGTTTTTCGAAAATCAAAAATAAATTTTTATTTCTTTAATATTAACAAAGTATCAAATAAATTTTCTTCAGAAAATTGTTTAGTTGAAAGTGTGTCTTTTTGTTGACAATTTAAAAAATAATTGACCTCAATATCTTTAACCAAAAAAGATTTGCGGTTTCAAAGAAAAAAGCTAAAAAATTTCAATGATGTATATATGTACTATGCTTATGAATATTTTTCCAAAAAAGTTTTACTACTTTTTTAATAGTGTTCAAGAGAACAATAATTGCTCAGTTTCTACGATCACTTACCATGGAATTGCTCTATTACAGCACTGCTTGTCATTATTTCCCATAAGTCAGTGAAAAATTCTAGGAATGTCTATGAAATATTTACAGAATATTGTCCCATCCAAAAGTCAAGTATACTGTCAAGTAATTTTTTATTTTTTATCAAGAATAAAATTTTTTGCTTTTATCGAATTATAACATTTTTTATTGGAAAAAATTAGCATTATTAGGTTTGTCAATTTTTAAAAGTTCAATTAAAATAATAATATTAATTCGAATAACAAAAAATATAGATGAAAAGAAGAAAACAAAAAAATAACTGTGAAAATAAAGTTGGAGTGAAGAATCTCGGAGGGCGGGAGGAATAAAATTGAGAGAAATGGGGAAAAAACTGGAGGTGCGGTTCATAATGTTGGCAGAGAGAATTCGAAGTGGTGTGTGACGCTTCCTGGGTATGAAAAGGTGGGTTTTTGGGGTGGACGAGTGCGAGTCGGGGTTGGACATCGATCTGGTAGTTAACTCAAGGGCTCCCTTGGGACTCGTTGCCACCTTCGTCTCTTCATCCCTCTCTCTCTCCAGTTACAATATAGTTATCCTATTTATCTCACGGATTCCAGTGTCATGACTTATTGCAACATTACTTATATATATATAATACATGCACACCGAGAGAAACATTATTTATTAAACAAATTCGTCGCTATTGTTTAGGGATTTATAATTAATAACTCATTTATTTGTATAAAAACGGGACATTATTGTTACTATGGAAATTATCATTGTTACAATTTTTATTATTATAATATTTAATTACCACCGGAAAAATGAAAAAGCTCTTTGTTACTGCGCCTTAAATTTGCCACCGGAAATATTTCTATCAATGAAATGAAAAATATAGTCCCAAAACTGTCACTTTCCTGTTTTCTGCCTTCTCGAGAAATATTTTTGCAGAATTTGCCGTATTTATTTTTTATTCCCGCGCCTGAATATATCTACTGATGTGCAATACTGATACTTATTACAAACGATGATGATGATCGCGCGTTTATTCATGTATAAGAAAAGAAATCTTTATTTTTTACCTCTGGTTCTTTTTATCGTTGATTTTTGTCTTTGCAACGAAAGAAACAGTTTTTAAATTTTCTCCAGACGTTTCTTCGCTTCCTGCTTCGCCATCACTTCTGCAGGCTCTATCCCGCGTTCCGTATATTCGTTTTTCATGCAGGGATGGGTACGTAATGTAAGTGGTTCATCAGGTTGAGTTTACAATACAGTTTTATTGCAGTTGCACTGTTGCAGTGAATGGAGTATAATTTTTTTAGAAAGTTGTAGAAGTGAGTACTCAACCCTGATGCGCATAAGTGACAGAAGACAGAAACATTTCTAAAGTATTTTTAATATTAATAAAACTCTTTATTTCTATCAAATAACAGGTATTATCACACTTTTTATTTAAATCTCTGTAGTTTTTATTCTTAACGCAGTATCAAGAATAGTTTACGTTTACTTTAAGAAAGTTTTGAGAAAAACGCGTAAAATAACACGAGAATTAAATTTTGAGTCTATAGAATTTTTCCGTGTTATTTTTTTGGTCAGTGATTTCCCGTCGCACTATATATACTATATAAATATATATTTCTGTTTTATTACACAGTTTTCATCCCGAGATTAGACCCTTTAGAAGCTTTGATTCTATTCCTCGATTCCGTAGGCGCGCACTTTATAGCCCCGCAATAAAAGTATCTATTTGGTGTGCTTTTTATTTTTCTATTTCCGAGTTCTGGTTTTTGAAATTCGAAACTGACCATCAGGAATATATATATATATATATATATATGAGAAAAAGATGAAGAAAAAAAAGAATACAAATGAAATTCTAAAGGATTTCTCTGCAAGTATAAATTATATGTGTGTGTGTGTGTGTGTGTTATAATAACGAACGTACGATTTTTGTTGAAAATCGTAGTGCTGGGTCCAATTATGATCCAGGTGCCGAATAACGTATCTTTTCAATTCTTTTTCTTTTTTTTTCATTTTCTTCTTAAGAAAATTTTTCTTTTCTTCTTTGCAACTTTTATATATTTATTATCAATTGAAAGTATTTCATTTTTAAATTTATAGTTTTCCTCATTGGATAACCTAAAAATATATACTGCGTATACTATTTCTCTCAATATAATTTCAAAAATGTCATTTTCATTCAGGTTTCAAAAAGTCTAACCTTTACTCTCTAATTTTTATTTTCATTCTGAGTTATAAGAAATTTGAAATTTAAAATCTGATGTTATTTACATTTTTATATTTACTTTTTTAAAACTATGTATATGTTATTATTAATTCGGAAAAAAATAATTCGAAGGAAATTTTATTTCATTTGCAACAGAAAATTCGAAAGTTTAGAAAAGCAGGGAAAAATTTTTTAATTTGAATGTAAAAAAAATTTTTTTATATTACTTTCTAAATTATATATATATAACATACTCCCTAAATTTTGTTGGGTCGGTGAATTTTTTTCATTTTTATGTTTCGATGGCTTATGATGTATAACCAAAATCTGTAAATAGTTTTCCGAATTTCAAATATTTGTAAAAGTTATTAAAGGTCAAACATATAATATTGTAGCGTTTTAGTAAATAGCGAATTACTCGCGATCGGATGAACCGATTTTAATAAAATTTTGAGGTGAACTTAAAGGAGGAATTGTACTTTAGATAAATGATCAAAATTTTAATTAAAAAAATATAATTTGTTTAAAGAAATTATCTTTTTAATTTTTGAGGTTCAAAAATTGTGTTCTCCATCTTTTTTTTTATTTATTTTTTAATAATCAAATAGAGAATTTGTGTCGATTTCATGCTATTATATACGTATAAGTGTATTTGATTGTTAATCTGAAATTTTTTTGGTTAAAGTTATTGAGTTTAGTTAATAATTATTTCACGAAAATGACTTTAATTAAAATAAGCAAACATGTCTAAAGTCAATGTTTGTTGCAATTTACTATATAAAAACACTGATTATTTTGTGAGAAAAAATATAAATATTTATTGTAAAACTTATTAAATATATTTCATTAAAAAAAATTGAATGATCTTCTATAAAATCCTATATTTTTATTTTGTCAGAATTTTATCAAAAGTATATATATATATATATATATATATATATATATATATATACTGGACAAATATTCAATTTCTAGAATTCATAAGAAAATTATATTTATTTTGATGTCCAACGTTTATCGTACTTAAAACAAAGAAAATATTAACCTTAATTTTAAATTCTTCAATTATTTCTAACAATAATTAAACAAAATACAATTTTAATTAGATTCGTCGAAAAAATTTTACATCAAGAAAATTCTAAAAATTCATTTTAAAAAAATCATATGCTAATTAATATTAACTCATTTTTCTAAAATAATTTATAAGTATATTCTATGTTTTAGAATTTTAAATTAATATTAAAAAAAAATTTCAAATTAAAGTTTTAAAAAAGTTAGTATGCATCTTTATTCGCATTATTTTGAAATTATGGTATATTTGTTTTTAAATATATATATTTTTAATTGAAAAATTTTCAAATTAATGGCAATTTCATGAAATTGTCTTGTAAACAAGTGGATTTTATAAATATGTGTTAGTTAAAATTTCTATAGATAATAATTAAAATTTTTTGAAATTTGATACCTGTCGAAAAATAATAGGTATAATAAAATTAAATGTATTGTAAACCTTTTTTTGAGTTTCAATTATTTTTACAGTGAACTAAAATATTTAAATAAATAAAACAATTATTTAATTATTTCATTTATTTTTTATTAATACTTAAAATAAAAGGAAATAAAAGATTAAAGAATTAGACAATAAAATTATTTTCCAATTTTTGAGATTTTTTATTTCAAAAACGATAGAGACAAAGAAAAAAAAATATATATATGCGTGTACATTGAAAAAATTAAATCAAACAATTACATTGTATATGTTGACTGTTTTGTAATGTCAAGAAATCTCAAATATTCTTTATATATATTTAACATATTTCCCATATTTGTGTGTGCTTTAAGATTTTATTTTATTTTTGTAAAAATGAATTAATTTTTATTTAAATAAAATATTTCGGTGACACATTGAAATAATATACTTTAATATACACAGTTTTCAAAATAATAACATGTTACAACAGCAATAATAATAATAATAATAACAATAATTATAATTATCTATTATAATACAATTTTTAATAAAAATTTTCTATAATTAAATACAGCAAATATTTTTATTAAAAATTCTAATAGAATTTTTCCAAATAAAATTTTTTATTATTTTTAATTATTAATTTTTTTGTATTTTTTGTAGTGCAAGGTATAAATAAAAAATTTTTAATTATTATTACTATTACAACTATTATTATTGCTATAAAAAATCACTTGCTTCGAAATACAACGAATATAATATATATACAATATAGGTTGAAAAAAAATAATATACAAAAATTCAAGGAGCATAGAAACAATAATATTACTGTCGAGAATCACAAACATTAACTTTATATATATACATATACAATATAAAATAATAATAATAATAAACTAAAATAAAATATCTTAATGTCTTATATATAAACAAAAATTTAGCTGCCGAGAAAAGAGGCGAAATTTTTTTTCTTTAATTTTCAATTTATGTTAATTTTATATATATATAATTTATATCAAAAATTTAAATTATCAAAATCACAATTATTCCTTTTTTAGGAAAAAAATTAATAAATAAATGCACCGAATAGTTATAATTATATAGCAATTATTGTTATATATACTCATAAAAAGAGAATAGAATTTATAGAATATAATATTAATTATATTATTACAATAATATAATAATAATAAATTTAATGTTTTTATGTATTATTATATTATTTATAAATATATAATATATTTTTTATTTAAATTAATTTATAAACAATTTTTTAATTCGTAAAACTAAAAATCTTGTCTAAATTATTATTGAATCACAAATTTTTGAAGTATAATGTTAATAATTTAAAGAATTTCTTTTGAAATTAAATTTTTTCAAACTAATTTTTTTTTGCTTTTTAAATTAAATTGATTTTTATTAAACTTTTTTTTCAAATTAAATTTCATATTTTAAATTAAATTTCTCTATACTATTGTAAATTAAAACTTTTTTTTGTATATATATTGAATTAAAAAAAATGTTTAAATTCAATTTAAACGAAAAATTGTTTTTATTTCTATTACACTGTATTATAATATTTATATAAATATATAATATGTACACTTGTACAATTTTTTTTGAGAAAAAAAAATTTGCACACTCCTTTTCGGTTACACAGTAAATAAACGATTATGTTTTCTATAAGGAAATTTTAATAATTCTTAATATAATAAATAAAGAGATACATTATATTTTTTAACTAAATAAAAAGATACTATGTTAATATATTTACAATATATTTCAAATTAAATGCGCGCACATTAATCGCAGTAATTTTTCACTTCTCTTATGTGTTATATTTACAATAGTATATTTATATACTCGAATTGAAAGAATTCTACTTACAATTTATATTTATGAATAAGGCTTGCGAAGAGATTTTTATGTATAAATATATGTATAGATATTTATTTATATATGCATATATTTATATATAATATTTGTGGTATATAATGTATAACACATATAGCATATATGTGATATATGATATATATTATATACATAGTATCTCATCTATATAACATATAGCGCATATATAATATATAATATACAATTTATATATAATATATAATATAGAATTTATATAGTATATATAATATAAAATTTATATATTATATATAATATAAAATTAAATTTATATAGTTTATATATTATATAATACATATGGTATATAGTAATTTTTTTCACTAATTACGAGTACAATTTTGCGTGATGATGTGGTTGCAGTCCATTGGCACCGAGCGCTAATGGATGAGCGGCCAATGGTGGCGAGCCTCCATTTTGAATAAAGTTGCCAAGCATACTGCTCATTCCAGCAAATCCAAGACTCGCCATACTTCCGGCGAGTTGTTCCGTCGTTGGCTTAATGTCCTTTTGCTCCTGTTCCTCACGTTTCTTCGATTGCTTTCGCTCCTTTGCCCTTCGGTTTTGAAACCAAATTTTTACCTGTAAGAACAAAAAAAAATATTTTTATTTTGTGCACTAATAAAAATTTTTTTTTATATAGGCTATAGGGGAGAACGTTAAATATATATATACCTCTAATGAGACTGCGTTAGCTATTAAAGAAAATCATCGGGTGTTAAAAATAATCCCGATTAGACAAATTTCGCATTACGGCTAATTCGCAACGGCAAAAAGGGTTTAATAAAGATTTTTTTTTTGTTACATGGCTTGTTGCATAGCAGGTAGCCAAAACACGAGGTTTAATAAAGATAAATCGTAATAAAAATTTCTGACAAGAATATATATAAAAATCAAAGTCTCGTCTTGGACTGCAGTGAATGTAATAAGTTTTTAAAGAATGCACACTTTTTAAGTCAAGAAACTTTTTTATTGCAAAACTTTATTTAAAGAACCAAGCAGGAAATATTAATATTAAAACTTTGACTTTCAGTCGATTTTCCAATAATTTTTTTAATTTATTCCTTTTTTTGCAAAAAATTCAAGACTAAATTGAGTTCAATTAATTAATTGAATCTTGAATTTCGGAAAGATTGTCGAAATTCACGTTTAATTTGTAAATTGTAAATATTCATTATAATTAATATTAATTCTAATAAACTATTTTGAATTGAATTAATTAATCTCGTCATTAATTCTATATATATATATATATATATATATGTGTGAAAAAGTGATTAAATAAAAATTTAATTATCAATTAGAAAACATAAAAATATTTTGTTAAATAAAAATACAAAATGGACAAATATAGAGATATAGTCTTAAAATTTTTAATAGACGTGTGTATGAGAGAATATTATTAAGAAATAAAAATATACAAAATTTTAAAGAGTCTCGCGCGAAGAAATATAAAAATACCGCAATTTGACGTTCGTTTTATTTTTTCTAATAAAAAGTTTAGAAATTAATTTTTTTTTCAAATAAAATGCTGCCATATAATAGTTATATCTTTGTTCGTGCGTCACTTTTAAATATATACAAAAGTGTTCAAACGAGTCTTTTTTCAAATATAAAATTTTTGATGTTTGCTTCTCAGAATGCCATTTTAGAGCATTATTATTGTTACTATTATTATTATCATCATCATCATCAGAGAATGACTTCGATATATATAATATGACAGCATTCCTTAATTTATGACGACGTTAATTGATCCGGAGTGAAAAAAATATAAATCTATTTTTTTTATTCTTTTCAAAGTGACATACCTGTCGTTCTGAGAGGGCAAGATTGGCTGCGAGTTCCGCTTTACGACGAATCGTGATGTAACGACTGTAATGAAATTCCTTTTCTAGTTCCAGTCTTTGATGATCCGTGTAGACTACTCTGTATTTATCCTTTGTTCTTGTTTTGCCTGTAAAAACAGAAAATATTTTTTATTAATTTTTTTCGTTTTTTTAAGAGCAATAAGAAAATTATATATATATATATAAATGTCGACATGACATGTTTTCTTTCTAATTAAGCGAAAATAATTTTTTCGAATATATAGTTATTATATGCTACAAATATATATTTATGTGTTTATTAATTTATTTTAAAATTGTTTATTTATAACACAATAAGTGAAGTTTAAATTTAAAAAAAGTTTCTTCACTTTTTTTGCTTTTTTTATAGTATAGGTGAAATTAAGAGGGAAAATTTTTTTTTTGATAGCCATGCATCACATATATACGATAAGATGCGGTATATATTATCATAAAATATATACGCAAAAAAAGAAAACACACGCGACTTCGTGTCACAATTTTTTATCTCGGTCAGGCGCGCTAATTAAACTCACGATAAGCATATATATATTCTCAGAGCATGTAAAAACTTGTCAGGTGTATATATAGGTGTATATATTCAAACAAAAATTCACACAAATTTAAGAGGGAAAAAAATAGAATTAAGACTAATGGAAAAAAGTAGCAATCGTTAAAAAGGGACACCTGTGATCCAATGGGAATTAAAAAAAACTATTATTTTTTGTTAGAAATGAAATTTTAGAATTAAATTTCAATTTCATTTAAAATATTGTTATAGTTTTCAAGAAGTTAATTTCAATTTAGTAATTTTTTTAGTAATTTAGTAACTAGAATAATAATAATAAAAATAATTATAATAATTAAAAAACAAAAGTTTAATTTTTCCACAAACAAAGAACTTTTTCAAACAAAAATCCTGCGTGCGTAAGAAAAGAAAAAAAAATATTCCTACTTCGGTAGTATCAATAATAATTAAATGGAATAATATTAGTCACTCCCTATAAAAAGTCAGGTGATAAAAAACGACCTTTTAAACGTCGGAAGAAATTTAAAAAGCGGCAAATTTTAATTTCTTAATCGGGTTTACGACGTCCCATTATACACATGAGGACACAGAAACTAAAAGGAGCGCATTATCTCGATAGACAAAAATTAAGTAATTTCTAAGAGGGACAAATAGAGTCCTAATGGAAGGGATAGATAAAGAGAGGGGGGACCAAAATGGGGAATAGAAAATAAAACCAGAAAAATTGAAAAGACATTAAAAAAGCAGCAGCTGTATGGCTGAAAAAGAGTGAGGAAGAAAAAAAAGTATAAAATAAAGAGGGGAAAGGTGTGCGATTAGATAAGAATGGGCGGTAGAGATCAAAGCTAAAGACGCTAATCCACCACTCTTTGATAATACTCATACCAAGTCGGAGAAGAGACCTTCAGAAAAATTTCTTATATATACCATATATATATATGAAAGCAGAATCATCACACAACTCGCATATATATATATATATATATATATATATATATATATATATATATATATATATATATATATATATATATTTACCACTACTACTAATACTACTACTTTGAAACATTTTAGCTTGAAAATTTTGAAATTATATTATCGCACCTATACGTTTATATAGGCAATCTTTTATATATCATTTTAATTTCAAAAATTCGAAACATATATGTACATTAAAACAAACAAAAAACAAGTCAATGTTTCCTGAAAACAAAATTTTGACATTTTTTCTATTGAGTCATTATGCGTATATATAAAAGATATATATAATTTCAGGGAAGTATATAGTTAAATTTCATTTTGATGATTCAATTGTATAGACGTGTGTATAAAAAAAAGTTTTAGTCTGATTCGCAGAAAAATCGTTTCTTTGAGATAACAGTTTCATCTTTATTTCTTTATAAATGTGACACGCTCCCAAGAAAGGTACCTAAGAAGCAAACGAATTTTAGGTTAGGTTTGTGTTAGATTTATTTTGAATAAAAGTTTATTTTCAATTATTTGAATTTGAAACCAATTTTCATTGAATATTTTGAATATAATCAAGACTTGAAGATCAATCATTTTTAATTAATATTTGATTCTCCTTCTGTATTTTTACTTGAAAAATTTTAAAACATAACCTCAAATTTTTTGCTTCTTAGGTAATTTTCCTCGGAGCGTGACACATATGTGACGCTCCACGGTGAAAGGGACCCTGCTGCTTAAAATTTTAGGTTATGTTTAGAGTAGTTTTAGCTTCATTAAAAATATATTATTGATTATTTAACATCGAAAGCATATTTTTCTGAAAATATTGCATATAATAATGAACTAAATATTAATAGTTTGTAAAGAAAATTAGTTATTTTTATTTATTTGTACTTCCAATTTTAGTTCTGTCAAAAACAGCTAAGGTCCCTTTCACCGTGGAGCGTCACATATATATAATATATATTTCACTTTATTCCTCTATTTTAACTTTATCGCTAAGGTAGATTTTCGCGGGGCAAGTTCTGCAAATTTCCCCCCTAGCGACTATCTATACTTTTGTTTCGAACTCCAAAATAATTATTATATTGAAATTGTATTAATAATTTAATAATAATTATTATTATAACAATTAGAACAATAGAATATATCACATCAAAGTGAAAATAAAATATTAAGGTATATATATACACACATATGTGTAAGGTCAATTTTAATTGAGTGCGATAATTCTACGAGAAAAAATCTCCTATAATAAGTTACACACAGAATCAGTCCCTGGTGCCATAGAGAAAAATGGGATGAAATTTGATATGCTGTCGCAATAAAGGCGCGAGTATTATATATGGAAAGTATATATTTCAGTACAAATGTGAGAGTTGGCACAATGGGGGTAATTGTCATGTCACTGACAAATATATAATAATATATATACATAGAAGAACAAACGTGAAATGAAGCAAGTGCAAAATTAAGAGGGCTAGGAAGGGGGGGGGGGTATGAAAATGGGACACGCGCGCGTTTTTGCCATCGGCCGACGACAGTGTCGACATCAAATAAAAGAGCAAACGGTGTAATGGGGTGGCAACGAGTCCCCCGAGTCCCGTTTTCTTCTCCTCATCCCTTTATATATATATATATATATACTGTTCCCCAACATATCACGAGACAGCGAGTCTCAATTTTATCTTCACATCTTCCTTTCATTTAACATTTATAATCTGACAAACTTTACATTTATTTTTACATATTATTATTACAATTGACACGCCTCCTGATAATATATAAACATATTATGTTCCAAATAAAGGTTTATTCGTAACAAATTGAAAAGTATTTTTTAAGAGTTCTTTCCTTCTATAATTATTGATTTTTAAAAGTCTATATATTGGGACCCCTCCCCCCGTCAACTAATGTAATATACTTTAGTGCCAATTTTATATATATAGCGTAATGAATATCTTGACATCTCCCCACGGCTCTATATATACTTAAAATTTTTAATTTCAAACATATTTTCTTTTAATTATTTCTTTTCTTTATATTCTTTATAGAAAATATTTATTACAGTGACTAATTCGGAAAACATTTTTGAGATATTTAAAAAAAAATTCTATGCCTTTTAAAACAAGATCCTTAATATATATATATATATATATATATATTTTAAGGACCTTGTTGTACGCATAGTATAATAAAGTTGTATATACCATAATAAAGACGCATCTTGCCGAATGGCGGAAAACATCAAAGGATTTTCAAAAAAAAAAAAAAAAGAATGGGAAAAATTCCTTTAAAAATATAAAGCACGCATCCTTATTTCTGTTCACGCAAACTATTTTCAAATTTTTAATATTATAAAAATGCGAAGTATATCACCGACGATTTTTGAAAGAATTTTTTAATGAATATAGTTACACTATAAAAACAAGTGTCTATTAATGTAAAACGTTTTGTCCCCACTTTTGAAACATTTGAATTGTTTTACCTAAGAAGTATAAAGGTAAAACACCTCAAATGTTTCAAAAGTGGGGACACAAATGGATCTTACACATTGAGACACTGTTTTTACAGTGTAGATAAACATAATTATTGTATGTTTAAAAATTAGAAAGAAATTTAAAATTGCAGGTCAAAAAAGGCAGATGTATAACCTTAAAATTTAAGACAAGACTTCGACCACTGTACGCTCTTATTAAAATTTAGGTCAAGAGAAAAAGATAACCTGTTTAAAGATTTATTAATAAGTATAATTATAAAATGCATATATATTGCCATTAGGATTATAATTATAAACCTTTCAATTTATAGAAGAAACGAAAAGATCCTTAAATTTTTAGGTTAAAGTTAATATTGAAGGATAACAGCGATTAAAATTTCAAAAATTCATGGAAAAGACAATATTTCAAAATAAAGTTCTAAATAGAACATAACCTTTAAAAATTAATGTCTAACTCTTAGGACCCCGTGTAGAAATTTAAAAAAATTAATTTTCAACTAATTCAGATTTAGAGAATTTAAGGAGGGCGGGGGGGGGCTTACTTTAATATAAATGCAGTAGGTGTATTATGCGTGTATTACAATCGCTTCATTGAATAATATATAAACATGTATGTATATGTATGAAATTTGTACACGATCTATATTCATGACAACTGACTTGATATAATAATGATGCGGGTGTTGAGATTCGATATCAGACAGATGAAAAAGGCCGCAACTTGGACGATAATCCTTAAGTTGACATATGTCTACATATGTATATATTGTATATACATATATATCGTTTTGCTCGATTGTCAACAAAGTTGAAGCATTGAAATATACTTATCATTCCTCTTCAAACACGTATACCTTTTTTTTATTACATACATAGAGAAAAATCTATTCTAATTTTTTTTTCTCTCGAAACGATTACATTTTCCTAAAATTATATTTTTATATATAGCACCTGGAAATAAGATTCTTATCATATGGGTTCAAAAATATATATACTTATACTTTCAGTATACGTTTACATGTTATGGAAACATTTTTTTTTACTGAAGTTTATCCTTGAAAGTATTATATTAGGTCTTACTATTTAGTCTAATAGTTTTACATTTAAAACTTCTTGTCAATTTACATGTTGAAATAAAAATATTGGCTACTTAACAATCATTTTTATTTTAAGATGAAAAGGCTATTTTTTTGATAGTATACGTTTAGTGAAAGTTGCTAATGTTCATTAAAACTTAATGTAAGGAGAGTAAAACTAACTGTATATTTAAAATTACTATACTTAAGTATAGTAAAAGTTACTGTACTCGTTTTTTTCGTATAGTTTTACTGTATATCGATAGTAGTAAATTTAAAAAAGCGAATATTTTTAAACATACAAAACATCCTTTAGAATAAACAAAAATAGCTTTTGAAGTACATCAAAAAATCCACAAGGATAACACCACATATAATTTTTAAAAGAAAAAAAAAAGAAAAACTGTGTGAGAAGAATATTTTGCAGCCTGAAAATATTATGAACAATGAAGCGTGCAATCTGAGTCTATACTCTGAACATTTATGGCGGCTAGCCAAGGGCGGTCAAGAAACTTTATTGGAGAGCTTAAGCTGCTGGGCCGACTTGAAGCGTTCCACCTTCAGACAAAATAATTGTACAACAACAACAAGGAGAGCGACGATGAAGACGAAGACGACGACCTACAGAGGGACAAACACTTTTAGACTGTTCACTCACACATCTCTATTGCTTACAAATACTAACATAGATGTTGTATATAGAAGAAGCTATATAGGCCTATCGAATGAAGACCCAAGGGATGTTTGGAGTATATGTATATATAAATGTGTACACAAAAAAAAAAAATCTATACAAAAAAATCTAAAATCGTTTCCAAACACACGCACCTGTATAAGAGAGAGAACATGCTTTTGAAAAATGTTCTGCTCTCAAAATTCCACGTCCCTGACGGAAGATTATGTAATCTTTTTCAAATCTCGAAAAGCAATTGTTGAAGAAATTTTAGCGATAGTGAACTTGAGTAAACATTTGAAGGAGAAAACTTCTGATGGTTATATTCACGTTTTGGATTTTTAAAATCTACATGCTATATGCTTTTATTTTTTGGTTGATTCTATAATTCGTTGGGTTATATCCATTACAAGATGGGATATCTTTTGTTTCTTCTGAAAGCATGATTCTGTTAGATGATCTTCTGGAGATTGTTTTCTGTACTCACATTTACCGTGTATATGCTTTTATTATTGTCTTAGAAGACTGCGAAAAAGGTTATCTGTTTATCGACTTTTAGGGGTTCGATCTAAAGTTTTGATCTTACAACATTAATTTTTAGATGAGGCACGAACCAAATTTTAAGAGTAACATCCAAACTTTTTTTATGTTCAACCCAATTTTTTTGAAATTTTAGCAGTGCAACCCAAATTTTTACTTTACTTTAACATTTTTGAGATGCAAAATGACGATGATGATGATGATACAACTTAAATTTTGATATGACTGATTCAAAATTTAAAGATCTAACACAAATTTTTAATGCTATACCTCAAATTTTAAGATAAATGATTCAGAATTTAAAGGTACAACCCGAGTTTTTATTGCTGTAGCTTTAAATTTTTGGAGGTGCAAACCAAAATTTTAGGGGTGTTTAACACAACACAAATATTATTTAACGGTACACTGAAAAAAATATATTTATGGTACTGACATAAATATAGCAAGTTCTGACATATTGTATTGGTAGATATGATACTGCCATACAGTATTGCTGTTTTAGCCATACGCAGTGTAGAACAGCAATATGTATTTGAGAGACGCAATAATATGTATGCGGAGAACACGAATACTGTATTTTAAGAACAGCAATACTGTATTGCTGTTTCAGCTATACATCCTAACTATACTTGTATGTCAAAATTAACATTATCATTTTTTCAGTGTACATTCACAATTTCTACTAATGCGCAACTATAGAGATTTTAGTGATACAATTTTCCAATGCTACAAGTCAAACTTTTAGAAGAACGAACCAATGTTTAATGCATCTTCATCTGTCCTTACATTTATTACAAAAAAGGGTAACTTCTCTTCTTCCAGAAAGCAAGATTCAATAGATAATCTTTTGAGATTATTTTCTGTACTGACATTTTATACTTTTATTACAACTCTCGAAGGCTGTGAAAAAGGTTATCTGCATGCTATGGAAGATAATTAAGAGCAATAAGGATGTAAATGTAGCGTAGCTAATCGTTATCTTTAGAAAGCTTAATTATCTTTCCAGTTTGGCTATAATTTCTAGTCAATTTTTGCAAGAGAATGAACATACGTGCACTTTATAACAGTGAGAGAACGAAAGAGGAAGAATTTATAGAAATAAAAAAATTGTTCTGTAAAATTTACAGAGACAGAATGTTCTGCAATATAATATTCAAAAAGTTGACCAAAAAGCAGATTTTTAGAAACTATTGTTTCAAAATTTTCCAAAAACTTATAAATGTAACACAATATTTTCACTCTGGGAAACAAAGGAGTAAAGTAAAATTTTCCGTTCCCGTCGAGAAGTTAATAAACTTTCAAGAGGTATATATGTACGTATATATATATATATATATATATATATATATAGTTTCTTGGGGTTCTCATGGACTTATGAGATTATCTTTTCAATCCTTAGGTATATAACTGAAGAAAAAAAATTATTATTTGTTGACAGCTCTCGTGGCATAATAGTTGACATCCTTATTTCCTCCTTGAGTACCGATATTTTCCCCCTAACAAAAGTCATATTGCGAAACCCTCGGCTGGTCAACTGAGAGTGTCTATATAATTAGCATTTTATTGTTGTCAAAATAGGATAAATTGTGAAAACTTCCCGCAGTGACAGCAGCACGTTTCACATGAATTACAAGAAACCCCCCCAGCAGGAGAATCAGGCAAATTCTTTCAACGTAAAATGAGCTCCTGGGTCTTTTGTTAATAATATTGGAAAATGTTTCCCTTTCACGTGGTTATGTGCTGGACTCAAAGACTCAATTCAAAAGATTAGGAGAAATGAGTCACGCACAAGGTGTTGATTACTTTTCTGCAGGAATATGATGGAAAATTTAAGTGGAGTACTGGATGAAATAGTGACAATAGCAGTTCCTTTTTCGCAGCAGTAGTAACGGTAAAATTAGTTTTACTTTCGTATTTTTGGGTCTCGGGTCTGGAAAAGTAGATCAGGCAGAAGGTGACAGCAACTTTTTTGAAGAAACATTGAAAAATTTTGTTGGAATTCTCGGCTTTATGACACATTATGTGTGCCGTAAGGAATTAAGTTTGTTGCTATATAAGTTTCTTTCGGCAAACCTGATTCTATATCGTTAATACTATTTTCTTTATTAGTGCCTCCGTTATTAGTACCACCATTGTTAAATATTAGTTCTGGTTTTCTGCTTTGACACTCAAGAGATTATTGTCAAAAGAAAAATTGCTGTTTCTGTAACTTTTAATGCTGATGTAACTTAAATTTTAAAATATGTAAAATCTAAACCTGATTTTTTTGCTATAGTCAAAATTTATATAACACTTCAAATTTTGAATTTTTTTTTATTTTTTTTATTTTTCAGTTTCAATCTTTGGTTTAACAGAAATTTCTGACCCGACCACACAAATTTCTAGAAGTAAGATGTTTTACATCAAATTCTTTAATATTGCTAACAAAAATTAAGTCCCTCCATTTTGT
Organism: Leptopilina drosophilae; assembly: GCA_032873175.1. Classification (NCBI taxonomy): domain Eukaryota; kingdom Metazoa; phylum Arthropoda; class Insecta; order Hymenoptera; family Figitidae; genus Leptopilina; species Leptopilina drosophilae. The sequence continues at coordinate 32,900,964 of CM065484.1, forward strand.
AACCAGAACAAAATTATATCCGTACACCAAAATGGCGCCTCCAGCCAAGAGAAATCGCGTGTTTCATCATACTTTAAAAACCACCCGTGTATAATTTGAAGAAAATAGAAAACATCACACACTGTGGAACGATGCGAGTAACACGAAATCATTTCATACGTATATGTATATATATTCTGAATCATGCAAGCCGTGTGGCTTTATAGAAGCGCGCGGTTGCCTGCAATAAAACCATAAAATGCAGATAATAGTCGGGAGGGTCGCATACAACATGAAACGGCATCAAATAAGAGACTCGCAGAAGGGTGAGAGAGAGAGAATCACGACGACGACGACTTGAAGGCGCGCCATATAGTTCTTCGCCATCTTGGATCTCTCAGCACGCAAACCAAAAGACGATGGTCTGAAGAAACTTATAGTATATATCACTAAAGAAATGAGAGAGAAAAAGAAGGAATAAAAAATGGCGTTGAATTTAATGGGATGAAAAGAAGAAGTGATGTTTTTTGTCTGCGCATATATAATCCTGCACACGGTAAGATCGTTAAATCGAATATTATTTCGTTGAATTGCAAATGCGTATGCAATTATGTGCGATCTTCATCTGCCGTTTTATTATGTTTTATTTTTTGTATTTTGTTCTATTTTCCTCTGTATTTTATTTTTCTTGTACTTTATATTTTATTTTTAAATTAGAACTCTGATTTTTAATGCTTTTACGCGAATTTTCGGAGGCAGGACCCAAATTTTAAGAGATACAATCCAACATTTAAAGAGTATAAGTCAAAATTTCTAGTGGTACAACCGAAATTTTTAGTGGTACAAACTAAATTTATAGTTTACTACAAAAATTTAGTGGTGCAACCTAAATTTTTTGTTTACTCTATAATTTTAGTGCTATAACTATACAATTCTTAGGGATTTAATACAATTTTTTGGTGTCTTTATACATATAATATTTAAGGCATTTTTCGTGAAATGACCTAAGTTGAAATTTCAACTTTTTAAAAAAATTGAAAACTCTGGGAATTTGTTGTTTTATCAACTAGAAATGTGACCCAAAAATATTTTTAACTTTTTCGAAAATTTGAAGGGGGTAAAGGGGGGGGGGCTAATTTTACTAATTTTGCTAACACCGGCTACTTTGTGAATTTATTCTGAACATATACTTTTAATGGGAAAAATTTTTTAGAGTATGTTTCTGAAAGATTTTTTCGTCCTCTTTCCAATGGTGAATTTTATTTTTTAATATTTAGAAATTGACCCTACATTTTGTTAATTAATATTTAATTTTCAATTTCCCAAAAACCGGTCCGTTTTGTTTAAAAATAAATTATTGCAAATGAAAGCGAAGGTTTTTTCCTATGGAAATGTATAAATTTTCAGAATGCCCTTTCTTTGTTTTTGAGTTATTAAAATTCAAAGAATAAATTGCTGCGCGTTTCAGATTTTCATCTTCATCAAGAATTTCTAATTCTTGTTCAGCAAAATTAAGCACATGATCTAATAATCTACGAACGAAAACGTGCAAACATTTAGGAAATTCTTTTCTATTTCTACTTCAAATGATAATTTTTCTAATATTTAAAAAAAATACGTTACATATTTATATTGGCGAACACTTGATGCAGATTTTAGTTAAAAATGTTCAAAAATGAAAAACTTTCCATGAGGTTATTATATATAGTTATACTTGATAAATTAGGTTTTTGATTTTTGAAATTTTTCAAACTGAGCACAACTTTGAACACAAATTTACAAAAGTTTCAAATCATAATTTATATTTGATGATGCAAATTTTATTTTTGGAAAATAGGGGGAAAAATTATGCAAATAAATATAAAAGGCAAAATTTTTTAGACAAATTTAAGAAAAAATAAATTATTTTTAAACAAACATGCAGGTGAATGTTTCATTTTTTTTCTATAATATTCGTACCGAGAGCATCAATGGCGCAGAGGTCATGAAGTGACGAGACAGAAGTTGAGGCACTGAGTTCGCACGCTGTAACAATAAGAGAAAAGATATCTACTTGTCGAATTTTTCATTGTTTCGTATCGCGCAATATATACAGAGAAATGTTGACGAAACAAGTTTCCGGCAATTCAGGCTTATTTCACATAATAACCATCCCTTTTTTTTCGTTGGTCTCTCTTTACATTGTACCTGCGACTCTTCCGCAAATATATATATTGTATATACACACGCATACACAAAATGGCCATTTAAATTCTCTTCGCCCACAAAAACGGATTATAGATAGAAAAAAATTTTCTTATTTACAAAAATGTGTAAAGGTCAAAGGAAAAATTTTCAAATTTTCTCACATTTATTCAGGAAAATTTTTTTCTACTTTTTTCCTATTATATTATTATTATTATTATTATTATTATTATTCATATTATTATTATATTATTATTATTACAATTGTTATTGCTATTGTTATTATTTTCTTATGTTTCAATTATTTTTTTCTATTTTTGTCAAATGAAATAAAATAGAAAAATTAATGTTGAACTTTTAAATTTTCGAAATTATAAGGCAAATATTTTTTTACATTAAAAATATTTCTTTTTGTAAATGGAAAAAGAGAGAGGGTAGAAGAAAAAAATCGAGGTTACGGTGACCGCGCGCTTCGTCGTGATTATCTTACAAATATTTGAGAGTAATTAGATGTTTGTTCGTCTGTTACTTTGTTTACATTTTGTGTGCCATATCTGGACCGTTAAGACGCGTTTATTACATATCGCGATATGAAGCGTTATAGTCTGTTCCTTCTTTTCTTCTTTTTGTTACTAGTGTCTTTAACCTGCTTCAAATACATTTTATGGAAAATTATAATTTTGATAAGAATTTTCATTTATAAAAATGACTTGTTTTTTAAATTAATTTCTTTCTATATGCATTTTTAAGATTTGAAAATTTGTTTCCGTATATATGTTAAAAATCAAATTTCTATTTTTAAATATGATATCAATCAATTTTTTCAGTATACTGCGATGAAACTTAAATTTTTAGTTAATACATCTGAAAATTTAGATGTTTAATCAAAATTCTTTTGATGCTAAAAGTAATACTGAAAAAAATCTTTAATGTACAAATTTTGAAAATAGAGAAAAAGAATTTTTATTATAAATTTTGAAAGATATGTATATATAGCAAGGGAATAAAAGAAATTGTGTGCCAAAAAAATTTTATATTGTGTGTATTATCAAAATTATATATACACATTATATCAATAAAACAAACAAGCCACATTATCTTTAGGAGAACAAAATTCTTTTTTTTGAAAATTTGGTGTTTCTCAAGGAAATAATTGTCTTTTATGTGTATGTTTACCGCACGTCATGTGCGCCACGAAACAAAAAGTGACGGAATCAGGCCACGGGGATTAATTTAAGATGCGAGAGATTAATGCAACATTTACCCATATCACATATTATTTTATGGACTTAAATCATTATATAAACTGTAATAATTTGAATTATTGCAATAGATATCAAAATTTGGTAAATTTAATACAATGGTGTATTTTTCTTTTGAATTTTACTCTTATTTTCAGTTTTTTTCCATTGTTTTTTATTGAAAAATTTTTTAAAAAAGTTAAACATTGTTCTTAGATCATTGAATTTTTGAAAATTATCATAAAACAATTTTATAAATCAGTTTTTTAAAAATATTCTAAATTTTCGAAAAGAATTATAGTTATATAAATATACAGCATGCAGATAGTTTGAAATACATTTCAGTGTACCCTAAAATTTCAGGTAGCATTGCGCACTATTGTGTAACTAATTGCGTAGAAAAGTGCGCAATAAGTTATTAAAAGCTCATTAACTAATTATAAAACTGACGGTTATGAAAAGTTCCGTTACCCATTTTTTCAATACCTGCTCATCTCTAAATCTATTCATAAACATATATATGAGTTTCTAAAAATTAAATCCTATATACTTTATTAATACTCTATTATTTTAAAAAAAGTGAAAAAGAATTTTTATTAAAAGCCTGATGGCTTCGACTTGTTAGTTATGTAGTGAAAACAGTAAAAAAATTTTCAAAAATTAAAAAAGACAAAAGAAGTAAATAAAACTTAAAACTTTTAAGTAAAACAATTTTAAATTTAAATTGAATTCTAAATTTTGACTGGACTTAAGCTTTAGAATGAGATTCAGACATAGAAGTATATTAAGATTAAAATTTAAAAGAAAAAAGTCTTCAAGAAAAGCGATTTTAATTTTAATAATAATAATAATAATAATAATATTAAAGAATATAAAAATTCAAATGAAGCGTAAAATTTGTGACTTTGGCGCATTAGTGTAAGGCTACATGAACATTATACATATACATGTATATATATACATTGTATAGTAAATGTTACGGTGCTTATTTTTCTTTCCTGCTGCTTTATTCCATAGAACTAAGGATTTTTGATAATTTATTGTGTAGACACCTCAGGTTGTATAGCTTCATCTGTTTTTATCATTATTGTCCCATTGTCCGATTTGAATAAACAAAAGAGTATACTTTAAAACAAATGGATTAAATCTTTTCTCTTTCAATTTGCAGATAAGAAAATTATGCTCAAGTGGAATGTACACCCATATACTTTGTTTCAAGTCAACTTTAGGATTAAGAGAAGAGACCCTTTTACGGTCTGGGATTAAACAGGTAAATTCAGTAGTGGTTGGTTTGCACATCTGGACTACGATGCGCTAGACGCACACTTATTAAAATAGCAGCCGAGGGTGAGTTTAAATCTATTGAAAAATATAGTCCTTTTAACATATGTTATATATTTAATATATACTTCTTTGTTTCGCTTGTATTTGTTTAAAGTTCGCTTAAATTAGGTTGAATTATTTGTAAAATAAGATTAAATTATGTAGAATTGTGTTAAATAAGGTTAAAATTGGGTAGAATAGAATCGGACTAGGTTGAATTAGGTTCAATTGGGTTGAATTATAGGGTCAATTTGGTTAAATTATTGTTTGGTTGCAACATCTGATTGACATCTGTTGGTTTCTATATACCATTTTCTATAAGTTGGCGCATATAATAACTAACAATTATAATTATTAAAATTGGTTTTGGAAATATTATTATATATGCTTTAGTAATAGTTTAGGGACACTATTGTATACAGATTATAGTAGTATGAAAACTAACTATTTTATGGACAAAAAATCATAAAACTTGTATGCAAATGGTACCATCCATTTGCAACTGTAAATTTTTAATGGTGGGAACTAAAAGCTTAGTGTTAGAGATTTTGAGAGCTATGAGAGTAATATAATCCTATAACAATCGGTATTATAAATGGTGCAATTTGAAATATAAATATATAGTACAACCAAGGTTATACAAACAGAATGCAAAGATGAATTGAAATTTTTAGTGCAACTCGAATATTTATTAGTGGTACAACTCGAATTTTTATTGCTTAAACTTTAATTTTAAGTGGTGCAACTCTAATTTTTAATGCTATAACTTAAATTTTTAGATGTAAAATTCAAATTTTAATAGTTACAACTGATATTTTTAGTCGTACGATTCAAATTTTGAATGTTTCATTTTAAGTTGCAACACAAATTTTTCATGAGCGACACACTATTTAATAAAACTGACCCAATTTTTTAATGATAGAATCGAAACTTTATATGTGATACATTCCAAAGAGTTTTAAAATTATATGCATCTTAAATTTTTATTTGATGTCTAACCGAAGTTTTTAGTCCTACATCTTAAATTTCTAATTATTTGATCATAATTTTAAATGCTGTGTTATTTAAAATTCTAATGCCAAACCGAAATTCCTAGATGCAAATTGTGATCTAATTTGGTATCTGTTGATTCAATTTGGTATCAATTTTGTACAAATTGGATTCAATGCGGTATCTATTTGATACTTTTAAAAAAAACTAAAGACAAGTTCAAATCTCATTAAAACTAGCAAACTACAGAATCAAATGAAATAAGTGATAAATTTTAAAAAAGTTCAACTTACCAGGATTCGGTTGCGTCTGATAGGAAGGCTTCTTCATCCATTCATAGGGGCTGCGTATTTGTCCCGGTCGAATTGGCGTTGTTGAACCATTATTGTTAATAGTCGTAATATTATTGTTATTAGCTGGTGGTGACGCTGGCGTTCCAGGACTGCTAATTTCACTTCCGCTTATTGTTATCGGCGGACTTGGTTCATTGGGAACACCGACGGCTGACGATCCATTGCCTTCATCACCGCTCCAATCATTAACACCACCGCTCAATTGCTGTTGCTGCTGTTGATAGCTCTGATGATGTTGATATTGTAAATGTGAATAATGATGTGCATGCGGCCATGTTAATACATCGGTTGGATTTAAATACTGCTGAGGACCCGGTGCACTTTGATGATGTGCCGGATGTGCATGTCCATGTGGATAGCCATACCAATATTGTTGAACAGCATCATCTGGACCATGATGTTGCTGTCCATGCTGCGACGAATGTTGCACTTGCTGCGACAACGACTGCTGTTGTTGCTGCCGATACATTGCCAAAGAATTGTACGTGAGCATTTTTGGAAATTAGAAATTAACTATCCCAAGGAAAAAAAAGAGAAAAAATTGGAACGTCCCGTAAATGGACGTTCCAGAATAGAACGGAAAAAAATTAACCACAAAACACCGATTTTTCTCTAATGTATAATGTAAAGGACGCACAACACACACTTTTTTAAAAACACATCACACGCACTAATTTTTATTTCGAAGTAACAAGTAAAAAAAATATGCCGAGAAGTGATCTAATAGAAGTTGTTACAACAACCACTGTTGGTGAACTTGTGAGAGACTTGAGGAATGACGGAGTTTAGAGGGATTCTTGACAAGGGAGCCATGGCCACGCCTTCTAACGCCTACATTTACCCCCGACTGGCCTGCAATGTTACCACACCGACCAATGAGAGCAATGCGCGAAGCAATGGCGTCACGACGACGATAAATACACTTTTTCCTTCTTTGCCTACACTTCTCTAATGGGCTGGCATTGCTTTTCAAACCGCACTAATACTTTTGTTGTTGTACCACCAACTTTTCTTGTGTGTTATAACATAAAAGAGGAAGTGAAAAGAAAAGAAAAACTAGAGAGAGAGAGAGAAGAAATGTTCTTTGCAAAATTTAACTTTATATAGCTATGTATATATATGAAGATTTCCGGGAAATGCCGCGCGCGCAAAGGGAAGAGAAGAGAGAATTGATGAGATTTTTATTGACGATGATGGAGGGATTGGATCATTCAACAATTTATCACTCGCTGAGATTTTTAGATCAAGGAGAAGATATAATGTTATTATCCTATATATGTAATATTAACATAATTATATACGTGAGAATTTTTATATTTCTGAGTCTTTTACTATAATTAGCTTATTAGTAAAAGAATAATTACTAATAACCAATGGTAATTGACAACTAATAATAATTAAGTAATTATAATTTTAAAATAACAATAATAGTAGCACAATTTGGAGCAGTTACAAACAAATTTATGCAAATATCATAACAGTATACAATTCATAATTCAAAGATATGCGGTACGATTTTTATTTTTAATGCAACTTGAATATTTTGTGGTCCAACTCGAATTTTGACTATATATACTATACAACTCTAATTTTTAGTGTTGCAACTTGAATTTTTAATTTTTGAACCTAAATTTTCAGACCTTTCATCAAAATTTGTATTGCTTCAATCGAAATTTTGATGAAACAATTTAAGTTTTTAAAGAAATTTCTATGCGTCAAACTTTATAGCTCTGATGCAACTTGAATATGCAGTTCAAATTTTTAAAAAATGCAATCAAAAAATTTTAGAGATACAACAATTTAAGTTGTAATATACATCTTTAGTAGTACGACCCAAATTTTTAATATTACAACTTATGTTATATTAAAAGACTGCAGCTTAAAATTTTTGATGATGCAACTCAAATTTTTAAGTTATAATATATGTATATACAACTTCAAGGTTTTTAAAGTATATGTAATCCTAATTTTTAATGCTATAACTTAAACTTTTAGTTGTGCAACGAAACTATTATACTGAAATTACAATAATAATTATAGCTATAACCGTAACTGACAATTACAGTTCAAAGGTGCAACTAATTCAGAATTAGAGAGAATATAATTATATAATTATATATACATATATATATACATATATATCTATATATATATTTGTATATATATATATATATATATATATAACTGACTGTTGCATAGTGCCATTACTAACAATATTAACTAAAAATAATAAGTTAATTATAATAAACTTATTATAATAACCAGCTAATAATAATTATTACAGGGTTGCCACGGACCTGGGAAACCTGGAATTGTCATGGAATTTTTTTTCAGTCATGGAAAACCTGGAAAACTTGGAATTGTCAGGGAATTTTATAAAGCCTGATACTATAAGTCAATTTTTTAATATTTGAGTCGTAAAAATTTCAAGTTTTCAAGTTGACATTATACAACTTTTTGATTTCAAATTTAGTACTTACAATTGATATAAATATGGCATTTCTAAATTTTAGTTTCTTTTAGTCAATATCTACCTTTAAAAAACTTTTAAATTAATACATTTTAGAAACCCAAAAATGTTATGAAACTGAAGTTACCACACTGAAAAAAAATTTATTTGATTCAAATAACCTTAAAGGATTAAACTAAAGAGAATCCGACCAATCAATTCACATTGTTAGAGTTGCGTAATTAAGGGTAACTCGGCTCGTAACATAAATTGCGATTATTTGTCTATAATCAAATAAATATTTACTTGAATCAAATAATTTTTATTTGAATCAAATATTTCAGTATTTGAAGCAAATACTAATTAATTGATTCAAATATAACTTATTTGATTCAAGTAAATATTTATTTGATTATAGACAAATAATCGGTTATTTGAATCAAATAAATTTTTTTTTCAGTGCAACTTTTATGCAATACAAATTTTTTCTTTTGCTAATTGTTTTTTAATGTAAGAAGCACTTTAGAAAATTGCAAGTGCATCCATATTAAGTAATAAACAATTAGCAAAAGAAAAAATGGCTTCTGAAGCGAGGAAATAATAATTTAGTTGAAATTTCGGGATATTTGGAAAAAATTGCTTATGAGCTGAGGAAATAATAATTTAGTTGAAATATATGGTTTTTGAAAATCCGTGTGAAAAATCAAAATTATTGATTTCCCCGACTTCGATCTTTTGAAAATTTTTAAAGGGGTTCTAACACTACAATAAATAATTATCAAAAGAAAAGATGCGGTCATTGAATAAACGTAGGTAACTGCAGTTTCATAAAATGTTATTAAAATGGTTAAAATACTTGTTTAATTGTGAAAAATTCTGAACTAAACTAAATTTTTAAATTTAAAGAGATTTGCTCCTAAGATTTGCCTCTTACCTTTCTTCGAAGCGTATCTCAAATAATCTTACAAATTTTAACTAAAATTGTTGTTATTAATAAAATTAAAAATTAATAACTTATTTTATTAACAATTTACTTAAAGGATATTACATTTCTTGTCGTAATCAGCTGAAGACATACCAAAACAATTTTATTTTTGGGTCTGGAATTTTTTCAAAAATGGCCTGGAAAACCTGGAAAAGTCATGGAATTTTAAAATCGATGTTTTGTGGCAACCCTGTATTAGCTAACAATTATTATAACATTAAACTTTAATAATATTAAAATATAATTATTATAATAAATTAGTAAATTATCTTCAGTAAAAATTAGCAATATTTATCACGATTGTGGTAAAAAAATTAGTAAAATAATTAGAATTAGAAAACTAATTCATCAATCAAATTTGACTAATTATTTTCGTGAAAAAAAATTACTAAAATAGTTATAATTTATAAATTATTAATCAAGTTTTTTAGGCCACAAAAAAATTAGATTAACAAAAGAATTAGTTGCTTTTTCTGTTATAAAAAATGAATCAGTGCTGATACTAATTCATTTAATATAAACGTATTGGTTGCTGTGGAAAAAATCATATTGACTATAATAATAATAATAATAATAATAATAAGTCAAAATTAAATAAAAGTAAAAATAATAAATAATTAAAAATAAGAGAGAAGTAATAATTTTACATAACAATAGTTATTAACCGCAAGGATAGTTATATATATACATATATATTATGATTGCTTATATGGGTGATTCTCCTGAAAGGCATCTGTTTTTTTCCAAAAACTAAAAAAATTAATTTTTAAAAATAAGCCTTCCAGCATCAATTTAATATTAATAGTGCTTTAAAGGTTAAGTATATACTGTAATCAATATTGAGGTTTTTGTAAAACAAAATTCCTTTTAAATTTAATTTCATTAATTTATTAAACTTTTAACATTATTCATTTATAATGTAATGAATTGTGTATTTAATTATTTTTTTAGACTATTTTATCTTTTAAAAAATAACTAATATATATTTTTTTATATTGAACGGAAAAAAATTGTAATGAATATTTTAATTTATCATTTTAAATTCAAAATTGATATTTACTATAAGAAATTTTTATTTTTAATTATAATTTTGTTATTTATCTAAATTTCTACTTAATATATTATATTTTAAAAAATTAAAAATAAAATAACAATTACTAAATATGAAGAAGGCTTCGGAGATGAATAGTTTGTCAAATAAAAAATTCACGTTTTTATTAAGTTTAAAAATATTTAAACATATAATTTAACAAATTTTTTGGGCTACAACCACTGTTACCTAAAAAGTATCAAATTGCAACGAATTGCTCTTAAAAAGTGGATCAAATCATCATTTGATCTTAATTTTTGGATCACTTCGATCCACTTGGGGATTATTTTGACATTTTTGGAAAAACAGTGACTTCAAATATTTATATATAGATTACGTATAATTAAAAAATAGTTTTGAAATATGTTATTAACTGAAAAATAAGGCTTCGAAGATGAATTTGATGAATTTTCACTCCCATTGCCACACGGGAAAAAACCTTCAACTGGAACAGCGATTACTTTCGCTGAAATAGCGAAAGTATTCTTTAAAATAACGAAAGTATTTGATGCAATAACCACAAATTTCGTTAATATAGTGAATTTTATAGTTGTTCCAGGTGAAGTTTTTTTTCGTGCAGTAACTTTTATTTAATTATTTTAAAAATTTCTTTTTTCTTTGAACTATAAATACAAGTGAAAAATAAACGCGGTAGATTCTAAGCTTCAATTTGTTATATATATTAAGACTATATTACAAAAATTTTAATTATACTAAAAAATAATTAAAAATATATATCATATTTAACCAAAACCAAAAGACAAAATTAAATAAATTTTTTTACTAAGAAAAACTTAAAATTTTAACATTATAAGATTATGTAAAGGTAAATAATGTTTCGTAGAATGTGGATAAATTTTTTTTGAAATTTATACTCAACAAAATATCAATAAAAAGTCAATGCAAATATTGAGTCTCGCACGTTGGAGACACGTGAAGTGGCCCCCCTTTCAGAAGAATCAACCATATATAATTACTAAAAAACAATAAAATAATTATCTGTATAATATAATAATTTTAAACGAAATGATTGTCCTTATAATCGAAGATTGTAAAATATAATAATAGCACTAATGGTTAATTCTGGTGGTACTTCATATAATAATAAAAGGAAAGCAAATTTATATTATTATACGGATGGAAAAGAGAGAGATAGAGAGAGAGAGAGAGAAATAATGCTGCTGGAGAAAATTTACGAGGTTAATGATTATATTGTGATTAGAGTCCTTGTTGCCCCAAGAGATTCATATATATGTATATAACTATATATATATATATATATATATATATATATATATATATATATATATATATATATATATATATGTATATAACTATATATATATGTATGTATCTAGTAATCTATAATGTCAATATTTATGGAAATTTCTTGATTCCTACAGGTATATTTACACATATATTATTATTATTATTATTATTGTCTATATATATATATTTTTTTCTTACTCTAAATTATATTAAATCGATTCCTTCAAAATTGAAGCATATATCTGCGAGTTTATTATTAAGGTATTTGTCGCGTCGGTTCGTTTTCGTCAGTTTTTTTTAAATTTCACATAATTATTCTTTGGATATTTACAGTGGAACCTCGATTATCCGAACAAACCTAGGCAAGGCCTGATTCGGATAATCGAAAATTCGGATAATAGAGGTTTTAATGTTTTTCATAATTAAAGTAAAAAAATTGGACAGTTGAACTATAAGAATTTAATTTAATAGATTTTTTAAAGATATATAAGTATATATATGTAAATATATATTAATTTATAATAATATATTAATAAAACACAGAATATATGATTTTTAAGACTTTTCTGACATAAAGATAAACATAAATAATAAAATAAATAGAGAAAATAAATTTTAAAATTCGGATAGCCAAAAAAAAGTTCGGATAATAGAAATTCGGATAAAATATTTTTCGGTTCGGATAATAGAGGTTTCGGATAACAGAGGTTCGGATAATCGAGGTTCCACTGTATCTACAAAATAAGGCCTATTAAAATAAAATTGACCATCTGTAAGTCTCAAAAAATGAAATCAAAGTTTTGATTTTTAACATGTACGGTATAGGAAAACCATATGAAAACCACATATTTTTAATTTTTGCTCTTATACTAATCGTCAGATTTTTTAGAAAAACTAAAGTTTTATTTATTGAACTAAAATGAACTTTTATAAAAAAAATGAAAATTTTTCACCATCTCGTTTAAAAGATATTTAACATCAAACTTGAAAAATTACTTTAACATTTATTGTAAATGACAGGTGAATTCGTAAACGTGGCAATAGCGCTTGTTAAATACTACAGCTTGTCTGCTACTTTTGGCGCGAAATTTTAAAGACGGCTATACGCCAAAGTTGCGACGTTGCCACGATCGTTTTTCATGCGAGAGGTTATGAATATACTTTGAGAACTTCTGTGTGTCAAACTGTACGTCCGCAAAAGTTTTTCGGAAACTCGCATTCATAATCGTTTCATAAGTACAGTCAACAGATACAAACTTTTGAGAGTGACCAGTCGCGCGACATATACCTTAATATTTTTAATGTTAGTTAATGAAAAGAGTTTGAAAAAATGCGTATAGACAATTAAAAATTTGATTCTTACTAAAACAATTTAGAATGTATATTACACAGTTTTGCAAAAGCACCATTTTTCATATTTTCCTTTTGCATCTCGGATTTTCTTCAAAAATTTTTTTTCTTTTAGTGCTAGTTGAAATGAGCTATACCATGATTTTTTTAATTTTTTCCCATATAAAGCAACAAGATACAGATTTGTGACGTAAATTTTTTTCAAATGCCCATATAACTCGGCCAAATATGAATCAAATTGGATGCTCTTAATATTAACAAAAATTTTTGTTTTCACACGTTTTTAATAAAAATAGGAAACCTTTTTTTTTAATAATTAAATACTGTAAAATTTTTAAAATAATTAAATACTATAAAAATTTTTAAATTTTTAAATTAAAATTTCATTTTTTACAATGTGTGTATCAAATCACACAATTTTTTCACACCGCAACTGTTTTTAGACTGAGTCTCTCCGAACATTATCTATTGTTATTGTTTAAAATTCTAATTTGGTCAAATTGCAAGTTTGGCATTTGGCTATCTTCCGTTTTATAAAAATTAAAAATAAGAGCTTCCAATTTTATCGATTTTTGGCCGAGTTATGAGCATTTGAAAAAAAATTTACTTAAAAAAAGTTTTATTTAAAAAATCTGTATCTCCTAAGTATAACTTAAAATTATAGTTGTAACACTCAAAAATTTATGCTGTATTACAAAAAATTGAAAATTGGTCCTTTAAAAACTTTAGTTGTTGCACTATAAAATTTTTCGGTGTACCACAAAAAATTATTATTATGTATATAAAAATTTGAATTGAACACGATAAAATTTGAGTTTTATATATATAGCACTGAAAAATTAAGGGCGTATTACAAAATTAATTAAAATTATTTTCATGTCATTATAATTCAAAAATTCAATTATTCAAAAGAATTCCAAACAAAATCACTATTTTTCTAAGTTTATTAAGGAAATCAGGAAAAAGTCAGAGAATTTTGTCAAAAGTGCTGGAATAATATTCAATTTCAAGATTTTCATAAGAACATTCTAAAGTTATTCTTCAGCATTAAAAAGATTTTATTTATTTCAAACTCAAAATAAATTTCGTTAAAAATTGAAATTTACAAAATTGATCACTGCTTTGCTAACTTTGCACAAAATTTCATTTTCAAGCATCTCAATAATAAATTGAATTTTGAAAAAATTATAACTGATTGCATAAATTTAATTATTTTCAAAAGTAATAAAATGTTTTGCAGAAGTTCAATTCTGTTCAAGAATTTTTTAATATTCTCGTCAAAGTTTAAATTATTTTCAAAAGTTTTTCTTAATTTCATATTAAATCTATTATTAACAAAATTTTTATAAATTTCTTTGCAATTATTTAATTATTTTCATAAATGATAAAATTTCTTTTAGGAATTTAATTAATTTTTTAAATAAAACTCATCGCAAAGTTTCAATTATTTTTAATACAATTTTAATCGAATTTATGAAAAAATTTAATTGTTCTTAAACATTTTATAAAAATAGTTCAAAGAAATCAACTATTTAAAAATATTTTGATAATATTCTTTATGAGAATTCAATTTTAAGAATTATAATTATTCAATAAATTATTTACTTTTGGCATTTAAATTATTGAATTCTCTAATAAAAATTTATTTAAAAATGAATTTCAATTAAACTTTTAGATAATAATGAATAAAAGCACTATAGCATGAATTGTAAGAATTAATTAAATTTTAAAAATATTTTAAATCAAATTCTTTGAAAATTTGTATTTTTCATATATTTTTTTCTGCAATTATTTAAAGTGTTTTTTTTAAATATATATTCAGTTGAAGAATTTCCAATTCTCAAAGAACATTTTTAAAAAATTATTAAAAAGAATTGATTCCTGTTAGAAAATAATAATGATTAAATATTTATTTAGAAAATAAGTTATTGATGTTTTCGAATAATTTTACAATTAAAGAAATTTGTAAAAAATGTAATATATATATATAGAACATTTTTTGGAGTATCTAATCATTTTTAGAGTGAATCAGACTATTTTTCACTGTCAGGGTAAAAGTTAAAATTTTGTTAAATAATTAAGTTTTTCATATTAAAAAAAGGAAAATATTTTGTAGGATTTACATTTGTTAAATATCTAAAATGCTTGTTCCAAAACGCTAATTTTTTTAGAAACAAACAGAATAAAGAATAATATAATACCATTAATAATTTTTTTAGATTAATAAAAATATTTTTGAATTATTTGAAAAATAAAAATAATATTATTAAATTTTAAAAAAAGTATAAAATAATAAGTATAATATTATTTATCATAGTACAAAAAAAAACAAAAGCATGCACAATAGTCTATATAACTTTAAGTGTGGCCAAACTGGACAGAATACGACGATTATTATAGTTATTAATATTAATTATTCAGACGAAATATTGTTTTTGATATGCAATTATATACTTTTCGCTCATATCAATTTTAGGACTTATTAAAATCATACTCTCATAAGGTGAAAGTTCAGTTTAAAATTTTAGTCAAAAATGAGTTAAAAGTATATATAAGATTAACTTTTTAAAGTAATGATAAGTACATTCATTGTGCTTTTGGATTTTAATATTTCTATTCAATTTACGTTAAATAATATACATTTGGTTTTGAATATTTCTATTTGTTAAATATATTTTTCGACAATAATCTAAAAACTATTGCGTTCGTTAATCTTAAAAGATGTAATGTATATTAACGCACATCTTTAAAAATGCATAAATATTTCAAGAAAACGAATATAACCGACAAAAGCTTAATAATAATGGTATTAAGGAGATTTCAATCTTCCTGCCATTGTATATTCATTTTGGTTATAAGCAGCAAACACAATAAATGTATAATTTAAAAGTGTCATTTTGCAAATAATTGTCATACTGTGAAACATTTATTGTCCCAAAACTTGACGGGTGTTCAAAACTCTGAACATTAAAATAATAAACAAAAATAACTATAAGAATTGACCTGCAGTATTTATAACCGGATATATTCATAACCAAAAACTGATAGGAGGTGATGTGTACCGCCCCTAGATATACATATATACAATGAAAGGATCCTTATCTTATATATTTAGAAGGAGTTTTATGGGATCTCAAAAACTCCAAGCACAAGCAATGAGATTTTTGTTATTAGTTACCTAGATTTAGGTAAATGCTCAAACCCACTTATATATATGTATATATACACATCACACTCAAATATTTTTCTCTACTATGGTAGTTTCTGTTAACAGATTTTTCAATAATATACCTGAAAAATCGGTTTGCCAAAAACTAGTCAAATAGATGTTATGTATCGCAGAGTGTATCGTGTATGTGTACTCATAGTGTATATATACGTATACACAGTGTATGTAGACACATACTTAAAAATGTGCATGTATACGTAAACGTTATATAAAGAATTTTATGGCTCTTGCGGAAAATGTACAAGTGGAGCGAGGTTAGGTATAAACTTAAATATTGTCCTGGTAATTATAGTTTTTGTATTGATGGCACTGTGTTAGTTATATACCTGTATTTGTGGGCGGAGAAGAGGACAAAATTTTAAGCCCCTGACTAAATTTTTCCTATAGGGGGTAGATGTGTATATATATAGATAGAGTACTGTAAGTGGATATAGAGAAAATATGTATATAAAAGTTATTTTTGCAGAAAGAAATATTTTTGTGAGATTTATAGTATGCCCATCCTAATAATATTGTATATTTATTTCTAAAGTTGCTTTTTGGGGAAAATGTTACTTTAAGTGGATTATTAACTTCACTTGTTGAACAAACAATTGAGGTTCAACTGATGATGTGCGTATTTCGTTTGAGAAAATACATATACATTTGTATATATACGAAATACATCTAAAGCACTCAAAATACATACAAACACAAAACCTCTTTTCTTTTATATATATATATACAGACAATTATTTTGCTCATGTATTTAAAGTTAATTCCGAGAAGGCTTTTGTAAATTGTTATATATTGTTCGGAAACAATATATGAAAAAGTTGTATACCATCACTGTTGGCAATTTACAAAACACAATTTTCAATATAATGCATATATTTGTTTGTGCAACTAGGATCGCTTTTCAGTATAAATGTATTTAGTGATGCATTTTTGTGAATACAGTTTAAAATGAATATACGGTGTATACAGTTTCTAAGTGAAAGGGTTAACATGTTCATTATAATCATCTTAATATATACACAAAATGCTTATAACCCTAAAGAGATGTTTATGTTATCCATAATGCTTTAATTATACACAAGCATTATTGTATATATGTCCATATATATAGGATCATAAACATAAAATTAAATTTACGCCTTTTCTTTACCAAGTAATTGAAGGAAAATGTATAATAAATAAATATATATATATATATATAGTAGTAGTTTTATAATAATTCAAAGTTTGTATATGTGTGACTTCAATTGAAGCGTTGGGTGCAAGAAGGGCGTATAACAAAAAACGATAAACGGAGATATTTCAAGTTAAAGTTTTAAACTTTAATTGCCCAAAAACTGTACATTCATATCAAAAAAATTTTCTTTTAATTAATTAGTCTTTTTTTAAGCTATCAAATGCAATTTTAAAATTAAGAGAAAGTTGCAATTAACTATTTAATAATAATGTTTTTCAAAACTAATTTGTACGCCCTTTTTGCACCCTGCCACTCGCCAAACCACACAATGTTTTAGGCGTTAGTGAAATTTGAATTTTAAACTCACGATAACTTTAACTTATAAATATTTCTAGATATACTTTGTGATTTTCTTTATTTTTTAAAAATAATTAAGCCTTAAATCATTTCTAATTTTAAAAAAATGGACATTTTTAATGAAAATTTTTTTAACCAAATTTTTATAATGAAGTGTCGATTTTCATTTGTTTTTACATGCAAATTCTATTTAAAAACATTTTAAATTACAAAATTATGTAACATTCACGTAGATTTTTATTCATAACATCGTCAAGAAGTCTCATATCGAAATAAATTTTTGGTGATATGAACTAGAGGATATTGTAATAATTCTCATTCAATAATATCAAAACGGGCGTTATCCGCCTAACGCCCTTCTTGCACCCAACGCTTCAATTTTTATAGGTTCCATTTGAATTTTTAATGGTAAAACTATAGTTTTTAGTGTTGCAAAGTTCGAATTTTCAATGCAAAAACTTAAAATTTTAGAGGTATAACTCAAATTTTTTAAGTTAAAATTAAAATTCTTAAAGATAAAATCGAAAATTTTATACAGCCAACATTTTAGTATTACGTACCACCCAAATTTTTAAGGTTACAACTTGAATTTTTAAAGGAACAACACAATTTTTTGTATAATATACATATCCTATCTATACAACTCAAATTTTAAGTTATATATATATATATATACAACTAGTGCCACAATTACAATTTTTGCAATGCAATTCAAAATTTTGGGTGCTCAACACTAATATTTAATACTATAAGGTATAAATTTTTTAGAAAAGCTACTAATTCGACTTTTTAATGATATAACCGAAATTCATTGTGGTACATCTAAAAAGTTTTAGTATACTTATACATTTAAATTTTTTAATTGTATAAAATTTTTAGCCCTCTGGAGCCAAATTTTTTATTGTACACTCGAAATTTTGAAGGCTACAACTTTAATTTTTCGTTTCACAATGAAATTGTTTAGTATTATAACTATATTTTCAGAAACTTAATCAAAGTTTTTAATGATTCAACTTAAATTTTCATTTGGATAACTTGAATTTTTAAAAGTATAGAATTAAAATTTTTTATGCTGCAACACAAATTTCTAATAAAAAACAGACTTTTAATAATAAAAGTATGACAAACTTTTTTTAATCCTATAATAATCGAAACTTTTTGTTATATGTATATATATATATATATATATATATATATATATATACAAGCCAAAAGTTTAAATATATATTACGATTATGTATCTTACATTTCTAATTGTGTAATCGGAATTTGTTAATCGAACTTTTTAAAGATGTAATTCAAGTTTTTAATATAATCCAAATTTGGAATGACGCAACAAAGATTTTAGAACCCATATATTATTATAGATGCGCTACCAAAAATATAACTCAAATTCGAGATCCAAATTTTGATCTAATTTGGTAGTAATTTAATCAAAATTGATTCAATGTCGCATATCAATATTTGAAACTGTTAAGGAAACTTATATAATATACATGTTCAAATCATCAAATCTACAATTGAAATTTTTAGAAATACAGTAAAAAATTTAAGAGATATAACCAACATTTTTGGACGACTTAATTTTTTGTGTTGCATAATTTTTACTTTTTGTGATGCAATTAGAATAATTATTAATTATATTTTTTTTACTCCAATCAACAATTTTTTAGTGCAACAACTCAAATTTCTCAAGCAACAACACAATTTTTTGTATCATAAAATTTACTACTATACAACTCAAATTTTTGTGTTTTAAACATCTAAAAACTTAAGCAGTGCCGTCTTCAGAGTTTGTGGGGTCCTAAGCCTGGACACTTTGAAGGCCCCTTGTAAATTATTTTAAAAAACATAAAATTACTTCTTTAATCTCTCTTTAAGCAAGAGAAAACTTTACCCTTTTAATTTTTTTTGTTATTAATTTAAATTAAATTAAGTTTTTTTTACTTTACCCTGACATATACATATAGAAAAACTCGATAATTATTTTCTTCATTACAGTTTTTAAAAATATTTCATTGCTTTAAGGATATGCCTATTAGGGCCCTTAGAGACCGGGGCTCTAGAAACGGGCCTATACTATAAACCTTATGGTAAAGACTGCCCGCTGAAATTAAGTTTTTAAAGGAACAAAACCGATTTTCTTGTAATACAGCCTAAATTTTTCTAGTGCTGCAAATTTAATTTTAAGTTGCACATCTAAAATTTTTGATGATGCAATGAAAATTTTTGAAGCTGCAACTTTAAATTTCTGTTGTGCAGCTAAAACTTTTAATTACGTACATACAAAAATACACTTTTTTTATTATAGGTAAACCTAAATATTTTTATGTCGCATTTATTTAAATTATTTGTTGTACAGACGAAATTTGTAAGGCTGCAACCATTTTTAGAAGTACAACCGAAATTAAAAAAAAGTCAAGTTTTGAGATATATTCGCGGTTTTAATAACTTTAAAGGTATATTTATATAGAACTCTAATTTTAATGCTTCATTTGAAATTTTTAGAGAAATGATCCATTTTACACATAGCACAACCCGAAGATAAAGTAAAGTTATATATTTAGTGATATTTTTAAATTTAATTACTCGTTCATATCAAAGTTCATCAAAGTCTTGTTACATTCTCTAATTTAAAAAATGCGGGATATAAAATACACGTTCCTGGGACTGGGCACTGAAGATAGAAAGAGAAAGAGAATAAAAAAGTTAAAAAACGAGGGGTTGGTCATATAGTAAATGGAAATGCAACCATGAGGTGCCATAGGGGAATGGGAGAGCAGCCATCCCATAGGCGGAGCATGTCGAATTATCATTTATGTCTCATTTCTCAAAAGCCACCAATATTGTGACACTTTCAAACCCTTGGGAAAATGAAGAATGTAAAAAACGAACCTAAAATATAACGTGTTCAAAAACATGACAAATTTAACGACTATATTCACAAAAGTTTAAAATTAATTTTTTTTCTGTTACGCATTTTTTTACATTTCATTGGTTACACTTCAAAGCTGACCTAAAATCTCCATTTTTATATATAGGTGTAGAAAAATCCTTCCAATTAAAATTTTGAAATACATTACTTGAAATGACCTTCTTTCGGATATTGTAATTTTTTAATTAAATTAAATAAGAAAAATTGTATATATTATATAATAATTATAACATTATTATAATAGTTAATGTAAAAATAGTTATATACATTTCAAATATTAAAATAAAAAATTGTTTATATTCGTTTATTTAATAACCTTAAAATAGTTGAGACAAGGTATAATGTATGTGCGCGAATATGCGCTCTCGGTAATATATGAGATATATTGAGATGATAAAACTCTGATTTTCCTCACAAGAGTCATTGAACCTAAAACAAGAGATTTATGGCAGAGAACAATATAAAATATATATGAAACCATGTTGTATATTTATTTTCTCTGACGGGACTAGAAATATCTGCGCGCGGGTATCAAAGTTTTCGCATAATACAGTCAATATAAGAGGATAATAAACTGTTATACTATTTTATTATGCGTGTACAAAATATCTAATAATAAATTTCATTTTCCAATTTTTTTATCTCTTCGTCTTTTAAATATAAACTGAGAAAAACCTCAAAAAAAGATAATCACACAATTTTCTTTTTATCTCTAAATTTTCCTGGAATTATTCTTTTTATCTCGAATTATTTTCAAATAATCTTGACAATGCACTGATTTGAACATTTTTTCAAAAATAACCTCAAAATGGAAGTGGAAGGAAACAATAGGAGAAATATACAGAAAAAATTTGTAGGTCCTTCAGGGATTATTCTACATATTATATACAATAAGGTCTGAAAATTTTTATCGTTTAGGCTGATTTTGCAAGGAAATTATTAGTGTTGTGCAAGGCAAAAATAACCTCAAAAAATATTTACGTCTTTTTTCAGTGACTCCAAAATTATACCTATAACCATCCTATAACGTTTATAAAGGTTAGATTTACATTTACACCTGTATTTTGAGGTTATGTTCGGCTTTTAGACAACATCAAACCCTTTGTATAAAAATCATCCCAAACGACTTAATTTTATCATTCACGGTCATCTTTAATAATATTGTAAATTGTTAAATTTCAAACGTATAAAGGGGAGAGTGGGGCAAACCGGACCACCTAACGGTTTTTTGACTCTTGTGACTAAACGAATCAACCGATTTCGTTTTTCGAGGGCTTATTTGTAAGATCATTTAATTGCGCAACTTTTTTTCCAGAGACACCTTTGTACTTCATCTTTTACTGTTTAGTTGTTGTGTTAACTTTAAAAAAATTTGCAAAGGGTCCGGTTTGCCCCACCCCCTGGGGTAAACCGGACCCTTTGGTTTTTTATTTATAATATTGCATTTACATAATCTATAATAATAAAAAAATAAAGAATCATGTAAACAATGGTTGTAGTAATGAAAATAATAATTCAGGATTGAATTTTAATTATATATAAAGATTTATTTTAATAAAAAAATAAAAATATTTGTCATTATCAGAGAAAAAATATTAAAGCTGGGTCCAATTCTCATTGGAAGACAATTATTGCTTATTGTAAGTAAATATTTTAATGAAAGAAATATTTTATTTAAAAATAATTTTTATGAAACTTTAATTGAATGGAAATATCCTATGGCCGGTTTGCCCCACCGAAAACGGTCCGGTTTGCCCCACAGGCCCATTTTGAGAATAAATGTTTGTCAAAAAGAAACGCTTTGCAAATTCATCAGTACCTTCAAAACCCAAGACCTAATATTTGAAAATATTACACGATTTCCTCAGAATTTACTTAAGAAAAAATTCGTAAAAGTGTAGAAAAAAACTAAAAAAAAAACTTTTGCTCTCAGCGTTGCACAAACAAAAGTAAAAAATGTCAAATTGAAAAAATAAGGTATACTACACAAGGTTGTTTCAAATTTCTAAATAGCAGTACTTTTGACAATTTCGCCATTTCGGAGATATTGAGGGGGGTCCGGTTTACCCACCGGTATCCGGTTTGCCCCACTCTCCTCTAATTTGGATTTAGATTTTTTTAGAACCTTAATGCCTATATATGAACAAATAATAGCGGTAAAATATTTACTTAAAAAAGAAGTTAATTATTGTTTGCGAATAGTTTTATTATACAATTAAAAAAATTCGTAAATAAATATAATAGAATATTTTTTAAGTACCTAATAATTTTGAGAGTGAATCTTAAAATTCTTCAATGTCAGGAAAAATTTTGTCTATAGAAATCTGAGCATAGTGTGTTGTCAGACACGATTAAAACGAAAAATCTTCAAACGTTTCTTATTTATCTTGATAAATCTTTAGACTATAGTCAAAAACATTTTTTGAACAATTTCTTCAAATTTTGGTTATAATTTTTTTCTGTAATATGATAAAGGTAATTAAAATTTACAAATAATTTTGTTTCTTAATTTTGTAAATAATATTTCTTTTTTAAATGTCTTCAATTTTTTAATTATTCTACTAAAAAAATTAATAAATTCTTGTAAAGTTTTTATCAAAAAATTTGAAAATAATTTAAATTATTTGAAAGATTTTATTAATTATTTTGTTTAAATAATTGAATTCTCACAAACATATTATTCGTAAAAAGAATGAAATTCTTCCAAAAAATTTTATTAAAATTTTTGAAAATAATTTAAATAATCAAAAATGTTATTAAAAAATTTAAAAATAATTAAATTTTTTTGTGCGAAATATTATTAAAATTGTTTTGAAAATAATTGAATTCCTGCGCAATGAATTTTTAGTGTTTATAAAAAGAATCAAATCCTTTCAAAAATTGATTTATTAAAATTTTGGAATTGATGATTAAATTCTTATTCATAATTTTAATAAAGATTTCTTAAAATAATTAAATTCTTGCGAAAAAAGTTATTAATAATTGTGAAAATAATAAACAATAGGGTAGAGTGCGGTCCTAAGTTAGCCATCTAAGCGAATTAATCGAAAATAGTAACAAAATGGAATTTAATCAAGTCAGCAAATATATAATTCTGTTTAGTGATCGTTTATATATGCGAGGCATTTTACGTGTAATGTCCTAAGTTGAAATTTCAACTTCCTGAAAAAAATTAAAACTCGGGGAATTTGTTGTTCTATCAAGTAGAAATTTGCCCCAAAATATATTTTTGACTTTTTCGAATATTTCTACTTGATAAAACAACAAATTACCCGAGTTTCAATTTTTTTCAAGAAGTTGAAATTTCAACTTCGGACATTACATACGTAAAATGCCTCATATATAATTTTATATATATATTAATTATTATTCTCAAAATACGTAGAAGAATCTTAAATTATAATTAGGTCCAAAAATTATATCATTAGGACACTCTCCCCAAATAATTAACTATTTACTTAATATTGATTTTTAAAAAATTTTTCAATCTGAAATTATTCAAAAATTGATTTTTATATTTGCAAATTTGGAATTTTTTAATTTACAAAGTAGTAAATGAAACATTAGGTTTCGCTCGTAACATTTACTATAATTAATAATTATGACATTTATTATTATAATCATAAAGAATGTAAAGGATAAAAATTATATATTATATATCTTTAAAAAATAATTTATTTATATTACTTAAAGGTTTTTAAATATTGTAATTATTACTTCATATATACACGCGCGTCCTTATAGCAAACTTTTTCTAAAAATTTTCAAGTTTTTACATTATTTCTTCAAATTCTTCGAATATTGCATATACACTGAGAAAAATTGCGTTTAACCGAGTGGTAGAAACAGCTCGGTTAAAAAAAAGTATTTAAAAATAAATAAGATATGGTTAAAAGAAACTAAGTTCTACTGATTATCACAGCCGAGCTGAGACGGTTAAAACACATTTGTTAAAAATAACCCTCCGATGGATTGTCTTAACCAATCTCAAATGGGCATAATTAAAACAAACTTTCGTAGTTGTCATTACCTATTTGTTTTTTGAATTCAAACTATTACTATATGATTAATATTTACCGAGCTTCATGAAAATAGGTTATATTCCAATATGAGAATAGGCAATTTATAAATATGATGAATTTGACTTATGTGATTTTAACCGAGTGAACACTGAGCAGGCGTGAGGCGTCATATCGTATTCATTTCGCTTTGAAGAGAGCCGTTAAATTCATGTCGTGTGGTTAGGTTTTGTTTTTTCTGATAGTTTTCTCGTTTTCGAACGTTTTCTGTGATGGCTGATGAAGACGCGAAAAACTTGCTGTCACAGTAGAACTTGTCTCAATACATAACAGTATTAGTTGATTACATAGATAGTCATTTTAATTTACAGAAAACCACCTTTGCATTAAAATACAATTTCGTAATCAAATAAATTTATTTTCAATAAAAAAGTATTTTTTATCAAGCAAATATTTTTTTATACTACACTGAGAAAAAAATGCTATTGAATCTATAACACACATATTCACATACGTTCAAAAGCAGATGTGATCAACTTAAGGCGAAATGTAGTTCATTTCATAGCATCGCTATTGAATCAAAGAAGTCATTTTTTGATTTAAAAGCAGTGCTATAAAATAAACTACATGTTACATCAAGTTAATGACATCTGCTTTTGAACGTATGTGAATATGTCTGCTATAGATTCAAAGGCATTTTTTTCTTAGTGTAGAAAATACTTTGCTTTTTTTAACCGAAGACAATTAATACTCACAATTAAGTAAATAGGTTAAAAAGCTTTATTATAATCGAGTTTAGAAGTTAACATTAATTAATTCACTTGTTTTATTGTAACAGAACTAATTGACTGCAGTACCTAAGTTTATACTATTTCTGTAGCTTTTCTAGGTGACTACAGTAACCGAGTTACTTGGTTGACGCTTTTGGGTCATCAATCCTTGACTATTAGTTGCCATAAACGATTTAGTTGTTACCGTAACCGAGTAATCTTAACAAGTTTCAACCGAAACTTATAATCGTATTTGATCGGTTACTGCAAACAATTCACATTGCAAGTGCTATATTAGCAGCATCGCTCGGTTGTTTTTAATTAAAAATTGGTTATATTTAACCTTTTATTTTTCTCAGTGTATTGCTTTAATTTTCTTCCCTTGTTTTAAAGAAAAATTTCCCAATCTGGGAAAAGTCAGGGAAAAATAATAAATAAAGTTAAATTTTTGTATGGAAATCCTTTAGAGGTTAGTTTCTCTTATTGACTTATATTTTGAGGTTATATTCAACATTTGACGAAACTATTTATATATATATTGTATAGAATAACCGTAATATTAATCTATAAAAGTTTATTTTAATTAACCGACGCTATATGGAATCAAATGATACAGACTGCAAAGTAGGGGTATTTTAAGATTATTTGGCAAAAATGTGTTACAAGGGGAGGGGGTAAAATTAAAAAAAAATAGTGTAGAAAAAGTAAAGAAAAAACATTTCTTTTACCTTCTTATATACTAATTTCATTTATTTTTTAAACCAAAAAATCTATGAATAGGACAACAATAGACATTGAATATTTTTCTCGCGCGGTTTCTTAAATATAATCATTTATACTATTTATATTCATGTCTCATTCTTTCTCTATAATGTTTATATTGCTGGCAATTTACGCAACAGCGCGGGCGTGCGTACGCAATTTCTTTTTGAGTGAAGAAAACGAAAGTAATACGAAAAATGACACGTAATAGTTTTTGTATTATATTATTTATATATATTTGAAGAGATATTATGTGAATGCGTATACATAACAAAAGACGTGATGAACAGTGTTGTAATATGGTCAAACGTACCGTAATCTTTGACCCGTACCATTCTTTTGTCGTCCTTGTCAAAATATATACACCTATATTTTGTCCGTTACGCTCCTGAAAAATTTTTAGAGAAAAACCTTCGTCAACCGCCGGCGCGCGCACTTAAGTATTGACCTTTTTGTCAAATATGGCAACAACTTCGTTTTGGGGTCCATTCACTGATTGTATAATATGATGACAAGTTTAAGAGAGGACCGCACACACAGAAGAACAACTACACCACAAGTGCGGCGAAACGATCCCTAATCATCTTTCGTCTCGCACCTTCTTTCACCCTCTTGGACAATTCCATAATGCGGATAGTAATAACCGACATTAGCCAGAGAGAAGAAAATAATAAATTTTACAGAAAAATGAGCGAAAAATTAATAACTGAAAAGTATGAATATTTTTTAATTTATATAGGGGAGAGTGGGGCAAACCGGATACCGGTGGGTAAACCGGACCCCCCTCAATATTTCCGAAATGGCGAAATTGTCAAAAGTGCTATTTAGAAATTTGAAACAACCATTTTTTCAATTTGCCATTTTTTACTTTTGTTTGTGCAATGCTGGGAGCAAAAGTTTTTTTTTTAGTTTTTTTCTACACTTTTACGAATTTTTTCTTAAGGAAATTCTGAGGAAATCGTGCAATATTTCCAAATATTAGGTCTTGGGTTTTGAAGGTACACACCTCAGGAATATTTACCACCAAAAACTTTGATGAATTTGCAAAGCGTTTCTTTTTGACAAACATTTATTCTCAAAATAGGCCTGTGGGGCAAACCGGCCATAGGATATTTCCATTCAATTAAAGTTTCATAAAAATTATTTTTAAATAAAATGTTTCTTTCATTAAAATATTTACTTACAATAAGCAATAATTGTCTTCCAATGAGAATTGGACCCAGCTTTAATATATTTTTTCTGATAATGACAAATATTTTTATTTTTTATTAAAAAAATCTTTATATTTAATTAAAATTCAATCCCGAATTATTATTTTCATTACTACAATCATTGTTTACATGATTCTTTATGTTTTTTATTATTGTAGATTATGTAAATGCAACATTATAAATAAAAAACCAAACGGTCCAATTTGCCCCATGGGGGGTCCGGTTTACCCCAGGGGGTGGGGCAAACCGGACCGTTTGCAAAATTTTTTAAAGTTATCACAGCAACTAAACAATAAAAGATGAAGTATACGTGTCTCTGGGAAAAAGTTGCACAATTAAATGATCTTTCAAACAAGCCATCGAAAAATAAAATCGGTTGATTCGTTTAGTCACAAGAGTCAAAAAACCGTCAGGGGGTCCGGTTTGCCCCACTCTCCCCTATTTTATTTTATATCTATATATAATTAAAATAATATGTGTTACGATGTTTTAATTATTATATATGACATAACCTAAAAATATAGGTCAAGAAGAGAAAATATTCTGAAGAGTTATTGGTTACAACTTGTGAAAGGTGAAAGGGTCAAAGAGTAAACATAACCTCCAAATTTAAAGTGTATTCTTCCGTTAATTTAATATAATATATAGCAAGTTTAAAAATAATACTTGATCTAAATGAATTATTAACTATTTTACAGATTCTGCATTGCTTTGTGATTTTATTATATATAGGTTTTCTTTAAAAGACACCCTTAAGCTTATTCTACAATATTAACTTATATTATAAGAATTTTGTTACTGTAACTACAATTCTACAATTTTTAACAAAAATTCTTCTTTAAATCAATTTAAAAATGTTATTATTTACAAGAATAATTGAATTATTGCGAAGAAATTTATTATAAATTTTTAAAAAATTTTAATTCTTGTGACATTTTTATTATTTATATACTTAAATAATTAAATGTTTGTGCAGAATTTTATTAAACTTTTTAAAAAATTATTAAACTCTAGTTATAGAAAATTGTAAACTTTTCTTTTAAAATTGAAGTAATTTAAAATAGTTATATAAATAAAATTATCTATTAAATATAGTATTTAATTAATAACACAGGCCAACAAAATTTTGTGGCCTAACCAATAGAAGTTGATTTTTATAGGATTTTGTCCGTAGAATACGAATTTGACCTTAAAAATATTTAATTGGCTCTAGTTTTTAATCAATTTACGTTTTAATACAACAATACACAGAAACAGTAAATTTGTCCGCATAGCACCAGATGAAAGCTTAAACACTACTCTTGAATATCCAAAAACAAAAAATGTAATTTATTTACACTATAACCTATAATGTCCAAAGCAACATACGCTGTTCCATAAACGTATTAAAATTAACATTACTTTTGACCATGTAAGGTAATTCAAGGAAAAATTAGTGTCTCTGGGGTTTTTTATAATCGCTGCTTACAAATCTGCTATGAAATATAAGAATTACAAGTGGCGGACCAAATTTTTAAAGATAATTTACGCCTTTCATGATAAAAATGTAAAATTTTAAAAAAATTCTGACATATTCGATCCGCCATTTTGACAAAATCCTGTAAGAATCGGCTGTAACATTTTAGGCCGCATGCAGTTGATGAAATTTTGTCGGCCTGTGTAAGCAATAATTTTAAGATAGTTCTTCAAGAACTTAATTGTTAAACAAAAATTTTATATCAGAAATGAAAAATTGAAGGTTTTGTATTAGAATTCGAAATAATTTTATAGTTTATGAGGCAAACAAATAAGACACAAAAATTGAGAATTTTCTTATAAATTTTAAAAACTTAATTTTTCCCAGTATACTTTTAACAAAAATCCCTGCCTTTTTCCTGACCAGTGGGAACTCTGCTCAAAATTTAGGTCGTTTATAGTGATTTTAAAATAATATCAATGTCAAAGGTTATTCTATAATAAAAATAGTTTTGTCAAAGGTCAAACATAACCTCAAAATTCTCAAGACTAAAATTCAATTTAAGAAATTTCTATAATATAAATAGTTTTTAGCTCAGGCCAAAGTGGATTTAAACTTAAAGTTCAGGTCAACATTTACGGGTTTATAAAAAAAAATTTATACATAAAGATTTTTTGACACTTTGTGAATATTTGAATTAATTTGAAGTATTAAATAAATGAACAGTTTTTAAAAATATATTTTTACAAAAAAAAGATTCAATTTATTTAAAAAAGGAAGAATTTTTCTTCTCAAAGAAATTTCTCGCTCTCCTATATACCTATTTCTTCTTCTATTTCTGCTTTTTTTATTACTCCTCGCGCATCTTCCAGGAAGTCGATTTTCGAATGTTTAGAAAAGATTTTACAAGCAGCAAACAAAAGTATTGGCTGCTTACTTTATATTATATGAGTAGCTAATAAAATAACGCAAACCGAAAATGCCTTTGAGTATTTTACTCTCAAAGTTATAAAGTGAAATTTTATTTTACGAGAAATACCTTTAAAAATTCTCTTTTTTATAATATATACGATACATTGTAATTCACACTCAGCATTTTTGTATTTTTCTCTTATTATTCATTGACAAAAATTTTTGGGTTTTTCCTCTGTATCTTATGCCCGCAGAAAAAAGGGGGGAAACCAGAGGAAAAAGAGATCTTGTAAAGTAAAATAGTTCTTTTATTCGTGTTAGAAATTTTTCAATTTCTATTATTTACATAAAAATATGATTATGTAAATTTTTTAATAATTCATTGTAGTAGGAAATAAAAATTCGTTTCTATAGAAAAAAATTTAAATAATTTTTAATCCGCGTAGTTTAAATTTTATTTCTTCCTTTTTTTAATAAATTTATAATTTAATTTAAAAATTCTTGACAAATTTTAAAACCCTTAATAAATTGAAAATTTTCCATTAGAATTTTCATGTAATTTCTCGAAAAAATGAAATTATTTTGATTAATAATACAATTTTTTTAGCAGGAATTCAATTTTTTCAATTGTTTAAAAATATTTAAATTTAATCTTCCCTGTTCAGTAAAATTACAATTATTTTGAAAAATAATTAAAAAAAATTTTTTTTAATATAGAGTTACATTCTAACAGGTTCGACTGTATTTTCTAAAAATCTAAAATTCTAAAGAAGAAAAGAGGGCGAGCTTAATAATAATAATAATAACAAAAAAATTTTTTTTCTTAAACACTCGCATGACGAAAATTTTTGTTATTTTTCATGATAGAAAAAAAGGCGGGAAACGAAAGAAACTATAAAATATAAAACAGGAAAATGTAGAACTATATTTAAGAGGAAAAATTTTCGACACGTCATCAGCAATATTCAACAATAATAAATCTTTGGATTTGTGTAAAATTTTAAAACTATATATTCATAAACTGTCTTTGAAACGCGCGGGTAAATAAAAGCGGTACGACCCTAAAATTGTTACCGTTTCAAAGTTTTAAAACGGTTTTTGGGGTAAACCCAGAAACTTTCTTTTAACATTCTGTATAATACAGTTTTCTCTCGCATCAGATGATGTGAATAATGCGGCTAAATTTTGCAATGTGGACCGAAAATTTATGTATACCAATGATTGCTGGACATTGTAGAATTTGAAACCGCTCATCAGTTATAGTTCTTCAATACCTTTTTCACCAGATAAATTACAATATATCTTTGTGCTCATCTACATTATATTCGCAACACAGGCAAAATTGCAGTAATATAAAGAAGGAACAATAATTTCCAAAAATAATTTAAACCATTTCTCGAATGTTTCTTTCTTTTCTTTTTGTTTTTAATTTTTAAAGGTACATACAGAAAAAAAAAAAATTTTTTCTTTCAATGTTTAAAATGTAATATACGAAATTCATAATTAGCAAGCCTTAAAACCACAGGATAACCCCTAATTTAAATTTTATTTATTTTTGTAAATTTGTTTGCCATTTAAAAGTTTTTGAAACTGGTCCTTTAATAGTAATGAGCGATCCTGTACACGTTCACCGTTGTTGCATCCGCCATTTTGAATTTTGCAAACTTCACCTTGTATTTGTAATGAGTAATCACAGAATAAACCCCCCAGAGTAACAATTTCCAAGCGAATTCGATCTTTTTCTCTAAAATTCGTCTTTCGTATAATATTATACCCGTCATTTTGTATTTTAAAAAGCCGCGATATGTCATTATAATCGTAATCAGCGACTCCAAAAATTCTCCGGGTAGCAAGTTTCAAGCGAATCCAATCGATTTTTTAAAATGACCACCATATTGGATCAGCCATTTTGAATTTTTAAAAACTGACATTTTACTTGTAAACAAATACAAAAAATTTTTTTTACAGTATAAAATATTGCTTCAAAATGTAGAAATTTTAGAACTAAATAAATGAAACGAAAATTTCAAACTTCAAAATGGCGAATCTAATATGGAAGCTCAGAATTTTAAAAATCATTAAACTAGGTCAAAAATGCACAAGTTTTTGAAATCGCATAACTCACATGTGAGTATAAATATTTTAAATTTAAAACCAAAAGCTTAATTTAGAAGTTTCAATGTTTAAAAATCACCAAATTTATTTTTAAAAACAAGTTTCTTTAAGTTACTAAAGTTTTAGGGGATACTAATTTTGAATATGTTATTAAAACTAAATAGTACCAAAAATTTTAAAATCGTCAAATAAAACTAAATTTATTATATAATATTATAATTATTATATAGGAATTTGAAGTCGTAGATTTTAGAATATTGTTATTTTCTAAAATTTTGAACTGAATAAATTCTCCTTAAAATCAATTATTTTCAATAATTTTTGAAAAAGTTCTTTCAAAATTTGCAAATCGATTTCTTTATACAATTCAATTTTACAAAATTTCAATTAAGCTTTTTGAAAAAAATTATTTTTATCTAAAAGTATGGAAAATTCAGATTTTTAAATATTTTAATTCGAAAACATTTACAAAATTTAAGCTGTAATTCTTTTAATATTCAATTTATTATTATCTATAAAACTTTAAGTTCTAAGATATTTAAATTATTTAAATACAAAAATGATTTCATTTATCGAGTAATTGAATGTTTCTTAAAATTGAATTCTCAAAGAAAAGTCAAGAAATTAAAAAAAAAATTGAATTCTTTCGACGATTTTTAAAATAATTTTGAAGAATAGTTACATTTTTCAAGAAATTCGATTGAAATTGCATTAAAAATAATCAAAATTTCTACGATTCTACGATGAAGTTTATTAATTATGAAAATAATTGAATCCTTCTAAAAATAGATTCAAAATAATTGAATTATTGTGAAGAAACTTATATGAAAATTTTAAATAATTGGATTTCTGTAAAATTTTTTTTATTTTTGAAAATAATGAAATTAAAGAAAATTTTATTGAACTAATTAAAATTTTTTTTTCATTTTTTTAAACATTTAAGTAAAATTATCCATAAAATAATTTGCGTAAGTAATAATTTTATGGCGTTAGTTTTTCAAGAATTAAATTATTTAAACAAAAATTTTTTGAGGTAAACAAAAAAGACTAAAATTCGATTCTTTTCAGTACTTTAAATAAAAATCCCTTAATTTTTCCTGATTTTTTAACTAATTCTACTTTCCCTGACTTTCTTAACCTTTGACAGACCTGTTATATTTATATATATATAAGCATAAAAAATGTTAGAATTAGATATGGCACTTTTTTTCCTCAAAAATTTAAAATACCTGATCCAATATGGAGGTGATTTTAAAAATAAGAATTTTTTTTCAAATTTCAGTATATTTTCTTTTATGATATAAAAAAAGAAAAGAAATATACCACTTAAGGCAAGTATTTTCCATGCACATTAAAAAAGACACAATCCTCAAAGAAGAAAATATAAATAATATATATATATTTATCCGTAAAAAATAAAATTAGGGTATAATAAAAAAAATGTATGTCGGACTTGCAAAAGGGAACATAGTTTGTAATTTCACACCTTCCGACGGCTGATGTTTCGTTTTACAACTATGTATATAAAACAACCATTATATGTAGATTGAGAAATTCTTTAAAATTGAATTCTTGTATGGAAATAATATGGAGAAACGGATTTAGTTGTGTCCAAACTTTT
Source organism: Leptopilina drosophilae (assembly GCA_032873175.1). NCBI lineage: Eukaryota > Metazoa > Arthropoda > Insecta > Hymenoptera > Figitidae > Leptopilina > Leptopilina drosophilae. The sequence continues at coordinate 32,934,738 of CM065484.1, forward strand.
TCGAGACGTAAAAATCGAAAACTGTTACAATATATATGCCTATATAATAAAATAAAAACAAGTTGCGTGTTTGAGCTTTAAGAAATTGTCTTTTGTAAGTCGGCGAAATGTTTCAGGTGCTAAAATAAAAAAAATATAGTATGATGGGGGATGGACCTCCTGGAGCGTCAATAATCGTCAAAGGAGAAACTTATATTTCTATCATGTGAAAAGTGTGGTGCACACCTGAAGCCGACAAAGTTGTTACGAGATAATACCCCTTTTTCTTATTCAGAATACAGAGTTTTATTATTTTTTTGTGTCTTTGAAGCGTGTTTCGCGTGACGGTAATATAAATTTTTTTGTAAAATTTTTACACGCGCCAAAAAATGAACACTTCTTTTCTATATATCTTATTTCAGAAAAATTTCTGTTTACTTTACTCTATATATATATATAATATATTAAAAGGTTCCGACGCTTCCGTTTCGGAAAGTTTTTATTGAACATAACCTCAAATTTTAGGTCCTTGCGCGCTAAGAATTTGTGTTAAACTTTAAACAATAATATATGTTACGCAGTAGGTTTCAAAACCAAAAGTACCGAAAAGAATAAGGAGAAAATTTATATTAACCGGAAAAAATTTCTATCTGACAATGTATTTTTTTTGCTGCAATTCACGCTTCATATTTGATTCTGAAAAAAAAATTCTGAAAAAAATGAGCTTTAAGACTAAAAAAAGTATTGTGTTTAAATAGAAAGCTTTATAAAACATATAAATGATTACTAAAAACAAAATTTAAATTATTTCCATTATATTTTTTGCGTTTTCTGAATTATACAGACGTTTTTGAGGTTTAAAATGAATGTCTGCAGTTGTGAACGCGAAGGTCATCACTAGGTGGCGTGGAATCTATACTTTTGTCAACCGAACTGCCATCTAACTGTAACCTTGGCGAGAGCAGAATAATATCTCCATCTGATCTCCATATTGAATCTCAAGATGTTCGACAATATTTCTAATGTTCAATAATAATTCATAATCAAATTTAAAGAGTTTTCCAATCAATAGAAACAGATTTCAAATTTTAATTTAGGGTCATTTGGGGTAAATGTAAACAAGGGCTAAATGTAAACAGTAGATGTTTTTGCTAAATTTACAAATTTAAAAATAAGTTCGACGTCAATATTTTTATCTCAGCTCACCTACAGGATGTTCTGACTATTGCCAATATTTTATTTTCTCAATTGGCAATACCATAGTGTAAGTTATCTTTTAATGCAAAAAAGATCAAACTAAAAATTTTCATTCTTCCTTACACTGTAAAAGAAGGGAGTTAAATTTTAACTCCCCAGGGGATTCTATAAAAGACGCACCCATTGGGGAGTTAATGCCAGGGGAGTTAAATAAAGAGAGTTAAAATTTAACACCCAAATGCTAACTCCCCATGGAAAAAATTACTCGCGCGGGTGTTGAATGAAGGGAGTTAGAAATTAACTCTCTTTTGGAGTTGATTTTTAACTCAAAAATTTAATTCCCTAAATTTTTTACAGTGTATTAATGCCTTAACAAAAATTGACTTTGATTTTCGTCAATTTAGTTGATAATTGATTAAGTGTTTACATTCACCCCGAGAATTCGAAAACTCGGGGTAAATGTAAACTGAGCTTCAACTACATTAAAAAAAAATTGAATAAATTATTGGATCTTCCATTTTGATTCAGGTGCATCAATATTTTTCTGTACTTCATAAAATTTTTCTACGGAAGTAAAGTAACAAGTTTATGGAAAAAAAAACCGTCCATTTTACGTTTTAACAATAAATAAATAGGCATTGCAAGATGTCGCGAGACTTTTATTAAAAGTACTGGAAAAAATTTAAAGTTTAGAATGTTTAATGTTTATAAGAAAATTCTGAGCTTTTATGTCTCTTTGTTTTCTTACTATGTATAATTTCCACGAATTTTTAGAATTCGAAATTATTGTCAGGAATAGAAGAACACTTGAAGTTTTTTTTTCATCTTAAATTTTTTCAATTTCTGACAATAATTTATTTTTAATAAATTAATTCTACTTAAGAACTGATACAAAGTTTGTACTTAATATAAATTATTTAATGAAGTATTTATTTGAAAAATTTTAATTTAAATTCTGTTAAAATTAGTTTAAATTTTTTTAATTTTCAACGAATTGTTCGAAACAATATTTAACTATATCTTATCTTAATAAGTATTAAAATAATTATTTTCAGAAATTGAATTATTTTAAAATTTTTTTAAAAAATTCTCCTTAACATTCCAAGTATTTATAAGTTCTTTATATAAATATAGCAAAATTCTTCGCCGAACATTAAATATATTTAGAAAATTCAATTATTTTTGTAAATTAAAAAAATTTTTTCAGGGCCTAAAATAGAATTGGCATATATTTTTTTGTAAGAAATTAATTGTTTGAATCTTTTTTTTATAAAATTCGTCGAAAGAATTTAATTATTTGAAAATTTGTTATAGTGAAATTATTATTTTATAGAAAATAATTGAATATTTTGGAGAAGTTACTAATAATTATTGCTTCTCTGTTTCCCAACTTTTTTTATAGATTTTTTAAATAAAATATCATAAAAATTATTAAAATTCTTAAAAAGAATCTTACAAATTTATAAAAATAATAAAATTATTTTAAAGAATATTAACATAATATTTGAAAATAATTCAATGTTTTGAAAGAATTTTTTTAAAATTTTCAAAATAATTGTATTCAATTGAAAAAATTTACTAAATATTATTAAAAATAATTGTATTCTATTAAAAATTTTTATTTAAATACTATTAAAAATAATTGAATTCCTGCGATGAATTTTACTGTATTAAAAAAAATTAGTTCAGTTTTTCCGAAAAATGTTATCAGAATTAAATTCTTTTAAATAATTTCTTTGAATTTTTTTAAATAATCTATTTTCTTTAATAATTTTATGAAGAATTTCTTTCAAGTTTTTAAAATATAATCCCTTTTGTGGAAATAATTATAATTAAATACTTTATTGTTGAAGTTTATTAAAATTGTTTTGATTATAATAAAATTTTTGTAAACAAATTGTGTCATTTTTTTATTTTTAAAGAAAATAATTTAATATTTTACAAGAATTTTCTTAAACATTTGGAAACTAATTGAATTCTTGGGAAGAGTTATTTCAACATTTTTGAAAATATAAACAATAATAATTAAATTATTATATAACTATACACTTATAATATAAGTGAATTTTTCACATTTTGATTATGAATTTATCGAAAAATTTAAACTTAAAAGTAAACAATTTTATCATTTGCATTATAAAGATTTGAATATCTTACATTCCTCGAGCTAGCGCGCGTAAAATTTGCTTGTTCTTAATGAACTTTTTCAATTATTATTAAACATAATTGATTTAATGAATAATTTTAGAAAATAATAATTGAATTGAAATAATGAAAATAATTTTGTAGTGGTCATAGAGTAACTATATAAAATTACTTATATGTGACGCTCCACGGTGAAAGGGACCTTAGCTGTTTTTGACAGAACTAAAATTGGAAGTACAAATAAATAAAAATAACTAATTTTCTTTACAAACTATTAATATTTAGTTCATTATTATATGCAATATTTTCAGAAAAATATGCTTTCGATGTTAAATAATCAATAATATATTTTTAATGAAGCTAAAACTACTCTAAACATAACCTAAAATTTTAAGCAGCTAGGGTCCCTTTCACCGTGGAGCGTCACATATAGTCTCATAGTTTGCACGGAATAATATATATATATATAATAGTGATTAAATATTTAATTTAAAATGAAGTTATAGTACACAGTAATATAATAAAAGTAACTTTTTTACAGAATAAGTTAAAAGTAATAAAATATAAAAAATTACAAAATATAAAAAATAAGTATATAATTGCAGCAAAATCTTGTTTTCCATTTTATATAAAAATATTAAATATTTACCCAACTTTAAAAATCTCAACCATAATTTAAAATTCGTGTGTACACTTTTTAAATAAAATTCTCTCTCCGCATATATAATAATATTAATAGTTTTACAACAATTATACAATCTTTCTAAATAAAAGTATAAATACAATATACTCATAAAAGGTAAGAACAGTAGCTGCGCGAGAATATATTACAGGAGAATGTGTGAGAAATATTTTTCACGGACTAGAGTAAAAATTAAAGGTGTTTGATGTACATATACACACACACGCAAATGGCAATAATTATATATAACATAAGGGAGACTTTAAAATTGTAAACTTTTAAAATAAGATTATATATATATATATATATATATATATAATTCTAAACCTATATATAATGTATATAACGTTCTAAACGTCTCACACGATCTAAATAGGGTTATATAATAGTATTTTTCGGGTGTAACGAGCGTATGATAATATTATGAGGCCTCTAACTGTTTATCTGCGCACAAGTTAATTTTTATAGTCCCTCTATAAATTTTCAGTAACTCAACCCTATATATACAGTTTATGTTTATACTTATTGCATATATTATTATTTTCGGGTGGTTTTATTCAAAGGGACAAATAAAATCCTTTTTCTTCCCCCTCCCTTCTTTTTGTCCCCTCCATATTACTCTTCCCCTCTTTTTCTCTCTTTTTCTGTCTCTATTTTTCTTCTTCACTTTCTGTAGGGGACAAAAAATATTGTCTATTCATTTGTTTGAGTTTTTTTTCTTTTTTTTCACGAAAAGGGTCTAAGTTAATCTGGGACTTTTATTTCTTTATTGCGTTAAGTTTAAGTTTTTATGAAATTTGTCAATAAGTCACTGACTTTTGATTAGAGTTAGTAAATCTCATCTTTACAAACTGTATACTTCTAATATATATATATATGTATATTTATTTTTTTTTAAATCGTTTTATCACCAATTTTTTTGAGGTCATTTTAATTTCTAAAAATCTTATCTTGATTTCAAACAATGGATTTTTTTTATTGTGTCCTCATAAAATGAAAAAAATTTTTAATCTCTTTTGTCTGAAAAGAATACAATTTTTTTTTGTAATTACTTTTTTTTATATGATTCATTAACTATAGCGACTGTTTTTTAAAAATTATTATTATTAGGTAATTTTACAGGGTTAGAATTAAATTATTTTTATAAATTAAAATAGTTTCAATTATATAGATAAATTTTATTTATATATATTCTTTGAAAGAATTCCATTATTTTGAATACAATATTTCAATAAAGCTTCAAAATTTTATAATTTTGAAAATTTTTAATACAATTCTTTCGTATAGAATTTTAGTTGTTTAAAAAAATTTTAATAAAAATTCTTTGTAAGAATTCAATTAATTTCATAAATAATACAATTTTCGCTCAGATATTCAATTATTTTTATCTTATATAATAATAATTTTTACATTTCCCTATAAAGAATTCAATTATTTTTGCGTAAATAATAAAATTGTTTAAAAGAATTTAATTACTTTCTATACAATTTTAATTAAACTTTAAAATTTAATTATTTAATTATTGAAGTAAATCTCTAAAAACTTTTTTTAAAATTATGTTTTAAAAAATTTGAATAACATTTTGTTTAAAAATTTAATTATTTTATTATTTGTATTTTTTATTGTTTAAAGGTATTTAATTATTTTCTATACAATTTTAATTTAACTTTAAAAATTAATTATTCAATTATTGAAGTAAATCTCTGAAAACTTTGTTTAAAATTATGTTTTAAAAAATTTGAATAAAATTTTGTTTAAAAATTTAATTATTTTAATAAATAAATGAAATTCAATTATTTTCAGTACAAACAATTTTAATTTAAACAAAAAAATTTAATTATTTTAAACAAAATTCTTCGTAGAATTTTGATTATTTAAAAAGATATTCATACATTTTTTCCCCTTTATAAGAATTTAATTACGTTTATAAGTAATAAATTTCTTTAAAGGAATTTAGTTATAATTTTAATCCACTTTAAATTATTAAAAAAGAGTTTTTTAAAAAATATTTACTTTGAATGATTAATTGAAAGTGGATTAAAATTATTGAATTTCTTCTAAAGAAATTTATTATTTATAAACATTATTTATTAACTATTAATTTTTTAAAAAATATATCCCGGCATTTTGAATTTTGAAAATTTTATCGTTCTCACAATTTTATTGCCATTTAAAAAATAAGCAGAAAAGACTAAGATAAGAAATAATAAATAGATGGCACCCTTTGCAATTATGATTCAAGTAAATGTTAAATGTTAAATTTAAAAAATCTGTTTTTGCAGCCACATTTCCGGATTCGTTGCTAAAAAATATTATTAAGGGAGTAAAATAAAATCTTATTGACCATATATATACGCACATAATATCAAACTTCTCGTATATATATGTATATATAGAAAGATGTATAGATGCGCGCAATTAGTATGATGATGATTCCTATAAGGTCAAAAGAAGTGAAGGGAATATATATGTAGTTTAAAATAAAATAAAATGTAAATAAATAAGAATTGCAAAAGAAGAAAAAAGCAAGTCCGGGTTGTACATATACTTTGGTATATTATAAGAGAGCCGAAGGCTATTAATTGGCAGACATCTTCGTTGCTCGCTCAAGCGGCTTTAATGATCAGCGCTAATAAAAATGTTTTCTATTTTTATTTTTTTATGATATCATAAACACTTGGTTGTGGAATAAGGAATAAGGCACTAGCGTTACAGCTTAACACCACGAAACCATCTCTTCGTCTCTTTCTCTCTTGAATATAATAATATATATATCGTTATCTTCTTAAAGCATATATTGTTAACTTCACTTAAATCGCAATGTATAAACACTATTATAATTTGTCTTCTATAATTAATATTTTCTCACACCTATTTCTTTTATACAAAACTTACTTAAATTTTCCAATTATTAAACAAATGAATTTCAACCTTTCGCTTCGAGGCCTTTAAATATAGAATAAAAATTTAAAAAATATATATAAGAATAAGGAAATTTGATTTCTTCTTTAAATTCAAAAAATAAACGAAGATACTGTATAAATTCATTAAATTTATATAATTTTGAATAGTTTTTTCACCTTATCTTATAATTATATGTGTGATGATATAAGAAAGTACGCGGGAAAAAGAGATTTGGACACACCCACATATACATATATGTAGTTTTAGTTTCTCATCTCTCTATAGTTAAGTTGTACGTATAGTCGAGAAGCACAGCATGGTCCGATTATGGTTCCTGAGGGATGAATGTAATGGCACGTTAGAGCAGCATTCGCAATGCTCTCATAACTTTACATAAAATTAGGACCTAAAAGCCCTTTGCCTTCATGGACTCCATGAACTTGGATATGAACCATCCTCTCAACATATATGTATACTATACTGATTAACAGTTGGTCGGAGCCGTTGCGTTGCTATTATATATAATATATTGTATCCCATAAGAAATTTAAAATAAATACACCAAAGTTAAAAGAAATACTATATCAGGGTTACCACAAACATTTAATTTTGTTTTCCCTGATTTCCAGGAAAAAATCTAACTTTTTATAATAATAAATAATATCTAATCATTATTATTTTTCCATGTTACTTAAGATTAAGATAAAATCATTATTTTATATTATATATAAGAATATTGTAACATTAACTTCTTCAAAATTGTTAAATTATATCTTCTAACATTATTAAATAAAATTCTTCTTTAAATCAATTATCAATTAAATATATTATTAGAAAATCAATGGGTACTTTGAATAAGTTTAAAATAATTCGATTAGACATTTTTAAAGAAAAGTAATTCCATAAAATGTTTAATTAAGTGTGTGAAAAATTCAGACATTCAAAGATTTTAATTTGAAACCTTAACAAAATTCAATTATTTCTAATATATTTCAACTTTTAGAAAAGTTTAGATCCTGCGTGTATGTGCGCGGGTAAAAAATATTAATACGCTTAAAATTACGGAAAGAAGTAATTTATATTATGATAATTGCAAAAATTTTTACTTTAAAGTTTATATTATGCGATCTAAAATAGTTTCTCGACTTGAAAGGTAAATAAAAATAAAAAAATTCTGCTGGCGGACAGTTAATGCGCGCGTTTTCAAATAAGCTAAAGAACATGAGGCACATGATAATTTATTTCTTTGATAAGAGAATTCGCAAACCGTGTTCCGCGATATAATGTAAAGATTATACACATCGGTTTGTGCATGTGCGAAATGTCCTTTCCCGTTTTTATCGACATTTACAGAAACTTTTTAATACCTTAAATAAAAATTTATTATTCGGAACCATTATAGGAGCAAAACTTTAAATAATTAAAAAAACTGTTTTATTTTAAAATAAATAAAAATCCAAATTGCTTTTAAATTATTTTTTAAACAATAAGTATTTAATATTAAACATTGGGAAAAATGATAAAAATGGTTTTCCTGTATATATATATATATATATATATATATATATATATATATATATATATATATATATATATATATATATATATATATATATATTGCGATTTCTCTAGCATAGAAAGATTTATGAATTAATATTGTATTTGTTAATTAATTTAATGAATGAATATATAAAACAAAGACTTCCTATAAATAAAATATATGGTTAAGAAAGGAAAGTAAATTATACATTTTCCAAAAACAAAACAACGACTAATAAACTCGAAAATCGGATGTTTAACAGTCGTTAATATGTTTTGAAACCACAACTTACAATGTCTATAACTAAGTGAGAAAACCCTATAACGAATCCTTTAGTGTATACTATAAAGTCTATGGAACAAACTATAAAGATAATGTTATAGAGGTAAATTCGCTTTTAAACCAATAAACTTGCAAAAGGATTTTACGGCAGACGTGCGAGAAGACGTGCGCAACTAATACTTTTTTTAAAAGGATTGAAAAAAAACCCAAATTGCAATAATTATTACACTTTTCATTTGTCAAAAAGTCAATGAATACTTTCTAACCCCCCCGAAAAAAAGAAATAAAACGAAAAATACGAAAAAGAAAGAAAGCAAAAAAAAAAAAAAACGAAAATAGAAAGAAGAAAAATAATAAGAAAAAAAGAAACATAATCTAAAGTTAAAACTCTCCGCCCCAGTTATAAAAGTTAATCCCTTTCTTCACCAGTAAATATGCACGTCCATAAAATTAACAACTTTCACGAAGAAATTTCGACTTCACTGAGTAGTTTATTGCCATTTTTATAATAATCTGATCAAAAACTGTGCATTTTCTACACTAGCCTTGGATGAGGACAAACTAAAAAAACCTTTCTTCTTTCTCCATCTACCCTAGATATAATGGGATTGTACTCTATCCTGTTATTTACAAAATGGTCCCTCAATACACGGAGGATTATCGAAACATTCTGTCATTTCATTGTCTGGAAAATGAAGTGTACTTATTCTTATATTTATAAATCCTAATAATAACTTTAAGTGCAGGCCCTAAACCTATATAATTTTAGAAAAATTTTCCAAATTCAGGTTCAGGCACTTTTTTTTGCTGCCGCTTCTGCTGCTGTTGCTGACACTATTTGCCTGTTGAATCTTGTCCTTGAAAAATGGATCATAAAATATTGAATTTTCATCATTTCTGAATGGAGGAGCAAAGAAAAAAAAGGAAAAAAAGATAAAGAGAGAGAGAAAATAAACATGCATATACCTGAAAATGGGATCTTGGGGTTTGAAAATAAGGGAGTGAGAGAGAGAGAAAGACGAGATGGGTGAAAAAGAAGAGCATGGCGTGCTTGCTTGCTCCTTTCCTTCCCTTTTTGAAGCGGCGCGGCGGCGGCATGATTACCCCTGCAATAAAATTAATATTGTTTAAATGTGGTTTCAAACGACCTTCTTCTTCTACTTCTTCTTCTTCTTCTCATGCTGCTGCTGATGCTGCTGCGAAGACCCAGTTAAAAGGCCGGTGCATATAGCAAACACATACTGACAACTGCTTTTCGTCATATCGTTTATATATATGCGTGTTGTAAAAATCTTTTTTGAAAAACGTGGTGAAATAAGCCTCATGAGGCTTATTCACAAACTTTTTTCAAAAAAAGAAAAAGAAATTTCCAACCAGAAGAGCAAAATATATTTTCTCTTTTTCTTTCGGTGCGTATATGCGAGAAAAAGATGATAGAAATGAATGTTGATTTTTGATGAAAAATGTGTGTCAATGATGTGCGTATATATTTTTTCCTCTCTTCACGTTTCTTTTATTCCTTTTTGAAAAAAACCCAAAGAAACTCGAAATCATATGTTCACACACTCAAAAATGTAGAGTTCAAGGGGACCGCTTTTTTCAAGCATAAACAAAAAATCACGAGAAAGAATTACTTTTCCCGATTACAATGAAAATCTCTTAAAAATTATTTTCAAAACTGAATTCAATTATTTTCTAGAAATTTTAGTTAAAATTTTTTTTTATAAGTATAATTCTTCTTGTATATTACACCATTTTTAATATTTGTTAAAAAAGTTACTTAAAAATTAAATTATTTTAAAATAAATGCACCTATAAAACTAAAATATTTCTAAAATCCGCATAGTATTCTAAATTCTAAATTCCGCATAAGAAAATTTCATAAAATTTTGAATAATTTGAAAACTTTTCAGTTAAATAAATGTATTTAAAAATGGGTCAGAATATTTCAAATAGATCATCTAAGAAAAAGTTGTTGTTTGCCATTAAAAGTACGAAAATGATTTTTTTATAATTGACGTATATTCTTTCTCTCAACAGTTTTGTGAGCAATATACTATAGATAAATTTTTCGTTTCTTTTTTAGGGAGCGCGAATCACAGTTTGTTATTAACATTTTATAAACAAATTGTATAAAAAGCAATTAAAAATGAATTTGTTTAAAAACGAAAATTGTTCTTTAATACTTTGTTTCATGATGAAGAAAATCCTTTTTTTTATTTTTAAATCAGTCAACTATATAGAACTCGAGAAAAAAATTATTTTATTTAAGACTAGAAGAAAACTAAATTGTTAATAACATTAACAAAAAATTTGTTTGTTCTAGAATTTTCAATGGAAAAAGAATTTGTTTTTTGTATGTAGGTTATACCCGTTTGAGAAATTCTAAGCCAAATGTTTTTATATTTATTTATATAACATTTTACTTTTTATATAAATTTTTATATTATACATTTGGTAATTTTTTTTAACTTTTTATAATTTTGAGCTGAAATAATGCAATTTTTACTTAGAGAGTTTTATTTTAATTTTTTAAAATACTCTAATTTTTTTGGAGAATTTCATGGAAATTTTATGAAAATTGTATTGAAAATAATTTATTATAATTGAATCGTTTGGAGAAATTTTATTAAAATTACATCGAAAATAATTGAAAACAATGTAAAAAAAAGAAGTTAAATTTCAACCCTTCAAGCGAATCGCACCCATTTGCGAGAGTTAAAATATATAAGGATAGTTAAAATTTACACAGTAAAAACAACAAGTTTTAAAATTAACTTCCTTTTGGAGTTGATTTTTAACTCGCAAAATTTTACTCCCAACTTCCATGACCGTCAACTCCCTAAATTTTTTATAGGTATCTGTAATATTTTGCAATAATTATGATTAAAATTCAATATCTTTAAACAACATAATTTTTATTTGAAAGTTGGATTTAAAACAAAAATAATGCGGGTTGAATAATTAAATTAGGTAAACAAGTTTTTCTGAAATCAGTTAAAAAAAAATAACTAAAATTTTGAATTGTTAATAAGAGTAAAAAAATTTTTTTTGCAAAAAAACATTTTTTAAACCATTTTTTCTTAATAATTTCATTAAATGTCCATAATATATATTATATGGTAATGGAAACCAGAAATGTTAAGCTATTTATTTTCATATAATTTTGATAAAAATCAACGGGGGGGTGTTTTTAGATATATTAAGAGTTTAAACTTTCAAACAGAAATTTCCTGCAAGTGTTCCTGTACAGGAACCTTTACAGAAATCTTGATAACTAAGGTTCCTGCATCGGAACCTGCACAGGAACCCTGTTCCAAAATCCCGTACGGGATCCTGTATGGAATCCTGCACAGGACCTGTTCAGGATCCTAGGAGGATCCTTTAAGGATCCTGTACGGGGATTTTAAGCTGGGGATGTTATTAACTTGATGAGATATTTATGTAGTTTATTTTATAGCACTGCATTTAAATAAAAAAATGACTTCTTTGATTCAATAGCGATGCTATAAAATGAACTACATTTCGCATTAAGTTGATCATCACATCTGCTTTTGAAAGTATGTGAATATGTGTGCTATACATTCAATAGCATTTTTTTCTCAGTGTACTTTTACACTTTTCAACAAAATTTTCAAAAAAAGAATTATTTTCCAAAAGTTTAGATTTTTAGAAGTTTAATATCTCCGGTTAATATAGACGAAAATAGTATATTTCGTAACGAGTGCGAGCAGTTGCCAATTCTTGAATGAGCACTTTTTTTGGAACAAACTGTAGGCGAAGCTTATTCGCTTCGCCTACAGTTTGTTCCAAAAAGAGTGCTCGTTCAAAAATTGACAACTTCTAGCACAAGTTACGAACGATATTTTTCATAACAAGGTGCAAAAAAGTGCCCTTTTTTGCACCGCGTTATGAAAATGTTTAATTTGGGCTTGAAATTTTGTTTAAAAGATTATTATATTAACAAATTGACAAGAGAAGTGTAACAGTTATATACTAATTATACGCACAAAACTATCAAATTTTAAGGCTAAATTTGTTGCCTTTTCACTTGACAGAATTAAACAATCTATTATTCCTTCAATTTTATTATTTTAATGTTAATCGACTCTTTATTATTGTTATTAAGTTTAATATTGGTCACAGTTTCTCTTTGCTCTTTATCAAAACCACTAAATAAATGAACAGTAATTTGTGTTCAAATCGGAAGTGATGAATTCTGATTGGTTAATTCAATTAATCCTCTTTTGTCGTTGTCATTTTATTTCCTGCTGGAAAGATACTTAATGTTTAGTTTAACGGTTTAACATTGTTATTTATAGGTTATGTTAACAGCTTAAACCGCCTAAACGTATAAGTTATAATTATTTTTTAAATATTTTTTCGTATTTTAATACCATCAACGGTGGGATTTAGTTAGTGCGCTAACTTTTCATTCATTTATTTTAAAATAAAAAGTAGAAAAACTGAAAAACGAAAAGTTTTCCAAAAATAAAGATGAAAAACGGATTATCCGAATATTTAATTAAATTACCAAGAATTCTAAAATACAAAACCTTCAATTTTTTCTATTTCTGCCAATAATTTCTTTTTAAATTTTGTTACTTCGGAATTTTTTATAATAAATAATTTTACTTATAAATATTTCAAAATTAATTGAATTTTAAAAGTTTTCAATTTGGAATTTTAAAAAATTTCAATTTTGAATGAATTTTATTAAACATTTTTAAGAACTGAGATTATACTTTTTGAAAAATTATGTATAATAAATCAAATTCTTCTGAATTATTCTGAAATTAATTAATTTTTTTAAAATTTCAGTATTAAAAATAATGGATTTATATAGAAGAATTTTAGTTAAAAATACTAAAAAATTGAAATACGGAAAAGTTACAAATTATTGCAGAAATTCAAATATTTTCAAGAGTAACAAAATTCTTCCAAAAAATTCAATTATATGTCCAAAAAAATTTTTTAACTCTCGTAAAAATTTTAATTGTATCCTTATATAAGTAACGAAATTCTTCGTATAATTCAATTACACTTTCAAAAATTTTAATAAAATTAGTACCAAATTCGCAATTGTTTTCAAAAATGTTTCTCAATTCAATAATTTTGAATATCTGTTATTTTAATAAAATTTGCACAGAAAAATCAATTATTTAAAAAAATTCTGATAAAATTCGCAAACATTTAAATATTTTGATAAACAAAAAAATATCACAGGATATCAATTATTTTCATAATTAACAAAATCATCGCAGAATTTTAATTATTTTTAATACAATTTTAATCGAATTCCTCGAAAAATTTATAATTATTATTTTTAAAAATTTTATTAAAATTCGTCAAAAATATTCAATTAATTAAAAATTTTTTGTTAAAATTCTTTATGAGAATTGAATGTTGAGATAAATTTGATTCATTAATAAATTATTTATTTTTGTGAAATTTAAATATTTGAATTCTCGTAGAATTTTCTAATAAAAATTTATTTAAGAATTAATATTATAAGTGAATTTTGAAAAGGTTTTAAATTAAAATCTACACAGAAAAAAAGAAGTGTTGTTTTAACACTAAAAGTAGTGTTAAAACAACACGCAACATTTTTAACCCATACGATGTGATTTTAACCTACATTTTGTGTTAAAATAACACCATGAGTGTGTTAAAATTAAGGCATATTTTTAATGGCTGTTAAAATAACACCATCTTGAAAACTACACGCAACAAATTTAACACATATTTTTTTGTGTGTATGCCTGTAGAATTTTTATGAAAAAGTTTAACTAATTTTTTTAAACATATTTTAAGTTTCTATTTTCTAATATTATATTTAGTATTGAAGAATTTCCAAATATAGGGCAGAGGGCCCTAAGGTGGTCACCCATCTTTTGAACGACTGTAGATTTCAAATGGAATTATAAATAAAGGTCAATAATACGGCGTTTGAAGCTTTATCATATTACCTATCTTCCTATCATAAAGTTTTTTCATTTCATTAATAAAAAAAAATTTAGGTCACTTTTTTAAAAAAGTTGAAAATTCGACTTTTAAAAAAGTGGCCCCAAGGTGGTCACCATACGAAAATTGACTAAAAAAGTTATAAAAAAATGTAAAAACGTATTATTAAGTTGTTTATTTAATATTAATTATTTTTCAGGATCACAGAAACATATTACGTATTTTTTTGTTCACTTTGTCCTTTCCTCAAAAATGATACTTTTTGTGTATGTATTAGACAGGTAAAATTTTGAAAATAATTCTATTTCATTATTATTCTTCATAAAACTTAAAAACTGATAAAATTCACATTCATAGTGATAAATGTTGATAAATATAGCGTATAAACACATTTTCATAAAAAAAAAAAAAGTGACCACCTTGTTGCCAAAAAAGTGTCCACCTTAGGGCCAAGACACAACTTTTTAAACGTTAATGAAAAAATTTTTTAAAGCTCAATATTAATTATATTCATTTGAAATATTATTGTACGATATTTAAAGATAATTATATCGGTTTTTACTAATTTAAAATGATTAATTTCGATGATTTTATAACACCCTGAGAAAAAAATTTCTCGATCATTTAAAAAAAAGAAATTTTACAACGTTCACGTTACAAATAGACTCATATGACTATTTACCTCAAAACTTTATATCTAATACATTTTTTAGGTGAATCAAAATATTCTTTGTGTGTCGTTTTGAGAAAAAATGAAAATTTTGCCTTTGAAGTCAGGGAAAAACAAAATTAAATTTTTGTAGCAATCCTGTTTATTTTGCATTTTGTTGTATAAATATATATAAAAACAAGAATTTAACAGCTCCTTTTATTAATTTACCCAAATTTTAAGAAATCTTTAAGTCAAAAATTAACCATTTATTGGTGCACAAAATAGCCCCAATTGACAGTATATCAATAACGACCATACTTTTTTCTGAAATTATTTCAAAATATGCAGATTATGAACCCATTCGTACAGAATACTATATAGTTATAAGAAGATTTTACTGTATATATATAATTTGAATATAAGAATCGGGAAGTAATAAAAATAAATATGACTGAATCGAGAAAAAATGTTTTTTACATAAAAAAAAGTTTATGATTTTAGTATATAATATACTATAGGATAAATATATTCCAGTATCTATATATTTTCCAGTATATATATATATATACGTATGTATAAAAGTTGAAAATGTTTTAGCTCCGCCTATATAGATCCTGTGGTTTCAGCCTTCTTCGCGCTATTTGAAAGGTAAAATGCATTTCGTGTTGTGAATGTATGGGAATATTTCTTGAGGCCTGCCTTTTCTTTTTTTAAAAAGAACGAAGGGGGCCGAGCCTGTGACCAATAATATAAACCGGTTGAACCAGTCGTTGAATCGATAGCGTGATTTCTTTTTCATTTTTTCCTCTCTTTTCTTCACTATAAAGAATGAAAATAGAAACGAAGAAAGAGCTTCAAATAAAAAAGGGCCGCTAAGTCCTTTCAAAAATGGAGGACGAAAAAAATTCGATGAAACTTTATATTACAATGGAGCCTTATTCAAAATCTCGAGAATTATATACGTAAAAAAACAAAGTTTTCTTTATTGTTTTCTTCACTGATAGAAATAAAATTGTTAGCAAATATGGAACAAAATAAACTGTACTAATCTCATTTATTCATTTATTTAATTTATTTATTGTAATTTCAAGCTTTTTATTTAGAATTAAAAAAATCTATTTGTCTTATTTTTAATTATTATTTAACTATTATTATTAATTTTACTTATTAATTGAATCTTTAATAAAGAAAGAATTTTCAATGAATTTTATTTTTGAAGAATATTAAAATTAAAATCTTTGTTGCAGCTTAACTGCAAATTCGAAATTTGAACGTGAAAGAAGAAAATTAAACAAATATAATAAGTATTAAAAATGTATTGTATAAAAAACCATTTATATGCTGATTTTAATTCTCGCAATGACTGTGGATGGAACATATATATATATATGAAAAGCATAATATTATTATGGAAGAAGGAAAAAGAGAAGAAAATTAATTCTTCTATATAAAGAAAAATAGAAATATTAAGGTATACATTTTTTCAATTTTTAGGAGAAAGTATATGCGACGAAGCGTAATTTATTTATATATAGATTAGGTATCACAAAGAAATAATATATATATATATATATATATATATATATATATATATACTAAATTTTGTAAAAGTATTTTACAATTTTGGGATATTCTTGATATTTGATATATATAATATAATAATTATATGCTAAATTTCACTTGACATATTTTTTTTAAAGTTAAAAGAAAGCAATTAGAAAATAAAAGAAATTAAAAATTAATTAATTTCTTTGAAATTTCTGGTATTTTTAAATCAAAATTTTACTTTGTCGCATTTTTTCCCCAAAATTAAATATATCTTTAAAAATAAAGGTATTCTGTTAAGAAATTTTATTAAAATAATATTATTAAAAATAATTTTATTCCTGTCATGAATTTTACTAAAAAAAAAAAATAATTCAATTTTTCTGAAGAATTTTATCAGAATTTTTGAAAATAATTGAATATAATTAATATTTTTCAAAATATAATTGTATTCTTTCGAGAAATTTTAGTGCAATATTAAATTTAAAATAATGATATTCCTTTCAAGAATTTTATTATTAAAAATTGAATAATCTATTTTTTAATAATTTTATTTAAAAATTTTGAAAGTAAATAAATTTTATGAAGAATTTCTTTTAAGTTTTTAAAAAAAATTACAATTAAACATTTTATTGTTGAAGTTTATTAAAATTGTTTTGAATACAATTGAACTTAAGTAAATTTTTTAATTATTTTTAGAAATAATTTAATTCTTGCGAAGGATTTTATTATATTTTTAAAAATAATTGAATTGTTTCCAAGAATTTATTATAGAATATGGGAAAATGAATTCTTCAGTGAAATTTTATTAAAAAACTGACATAATAACATTTTTATAAACAAATTGTGTCATTTTTTAATTTTTAAAAAAAATAATTTATTATTTTAAAAGAATTTTCTTAAAAATTTTTAAATAATTGAATTTTTGAGACTATATTACTTTTAAAATTATTTTTAAGAGAATTGAATGTTTGCAAAGACTTTACTAAATAATATATTTGAATTGTTTCGAAGGATTTATGCAAATTTTAGAAATTAAATTAATTTCTGCAAATAATTTTACTATTTATGAAAATAATTTAATTCTTCCGAAGAATGTTATTATGTATATGTAAATAATTGAATTCTTGCAAAGAGTTATTTAAAAATTATTGGAAAACATAAATAATAATAATTAAATATTTTTTAAGTGAATTATTTAAATTTTTATTATGAATTTATCGAAAAATTTTTATTTGGAAATAAAAAATTTTGTAATTTGCTACAGTTATGTACCTATATAATAAAGTCCAAATAATTTTTTTCAATGTCGCGTTTTTTTCCAAAATGAAAAATGTTTTTATAAAATTTAATATTTATTTTCTTACCACGTCAAATTTTTAATAATTTTAATAATAATAATAATAGAAATATTAATATTTAAAAAAATTTTTTAAATAATTAAATTTTTTGCAAAGTACATGTTATTAAAATTATTTCCAAAATAAGTATATTTTTAAGAAACAATTTTATCAAAAATTTAAAAAAAATAAATTCTATTGAATATTGTTAAATTTTTTTTTTAAATAATTGATTTTCTGTGAAGAATTTTATTCATTAAATACTAAAAATAATATTGAATTCCACAGATTTTATTATTTATAGGATATAACTACTAATTAAATTCCCACGATGAGTTTTATTTAAATTATATTCAAAATCATTTATAATTCCACTGAAGAATTTTATTAGAATTTATTTCTTATTAAAAAATTTATTATTTTATTTATGAATTACATTAAATTCTTGTATAAAGAATTATCAAAAATTCGGAAAATAATTGAATCCCTCTGAAAAATTTTCTTTATTTATAAGAAAATAATTGAATACAAGCAAATATAATTGAATTAAAATTTATACTTAAATTAACCCCAGTAGCACGTAATATTACAGCAATATTGAGAGAACTGCCGTAACATTACCAATATTGCCTCAATGTTACAAATGGTTCTAGAATACTGTTGAAATGTTCGTAATATTACGTGCTACTGGGGAATAATTAAATTTCTATGACGGATATGAATTTAAATTTAAATTTTTCTTAATTATAAATTTTTAAAAATAATTCAATTCATTCAAGAAATTTTTTTAGAATCGTATTGAAAATATAATTTAATTTCTCCGAAGAATTTTATTATTCGTAGGAAATTAATTAAATCCAAGTGAATAATTTTATTAAAATTTTCGAAATAATTATAATTTCTTGTAAAGAATTGAATTGAGAATAATTGAATTCATATCCGAAGAATGTTAATAACAATATTTGTGACGCGCTCCGAAGAAAGGTATACCTTAGAAGCAAACGAATTATAGGTTAGGGTCGTGTTAGATTTCTCCTGATTAAAAGTTTATTTTTAAATATTTGAATTTGAAACAAATTTTTATTGAATATTTTGAATATAATAAAGACTTGAAGATGAATAATTTTTAATTAATAATTGATTTTCTTTCTGTATTTTTACTTGAAAAGTTAAAAATATAACCTCAAATTTTTTGCTTCTTAGGTACCTTTCTTCGGAGCGTGACACATTTAATAACAATGGTAATGTTCTATAATTAAAAATACAATTACGCTATAATTATATTATAAATTTTATAAATCCGAATTTTTCGTCAATCTTTTTTTTCAATTATAAAGCAAACAAAAAAATTCAATCTCCGTTACAAATTATAAAATTTTGTGAAAGTCTTTCGACAAATGTTATATATAAATAAGATGCACCCAATTAAGATTTTTTTTCTTTTCTTATTCAAATAAGATTCTTGTATAATTTTCTTTTTAATTTGACATCAACGGAAGAAACCGTTTTCTAATGTTTTGAAATCGATTATTATTTATGACTTTCTTTCTTTTGCTGAAGGAATATATAGATAAAAAAAATTTCAACAATTTCCCGATCGATTTTGAAAGTATATCTTCAAATTTTATTATGTATATAATATATATATATATATAAAATTTTTTCTATTTTTATAGATATTTTTCATTTTTTTTAAATATTTGAATAATTTTTCATACGCTTTAAAATTTTTAAAAATATCAATTATATTAAATTACAACTAATAATTTTAAATTTAATGCATTAAATTATAATAGTTTTTAAATTAATTATTATAGACAGTAATGTTGAAAATAAATTTGAAAAAAATTTTTTATCGTCTTTTTTATGGATGTAAAATGTTTTTTTTTAAATTTTCAAGTGATTAGGATAAATATTTTTTATGATAAACTAACAAAATTTCTTATCAACTTTTATTTTAAAGAACTTTTTTATATTAACTTCGGTATTAACAAATTCTTTATTTTCAAAAATAAAATAAAATTATAAATTAAAACATTTTTAAAATAAAAAATAGAAAGTTAATGAAAAATTAAAAATAAAAAATCAATAAATAGAAATTTAGAAAATTGGAAAATAGAAATAGTATATTTAGTAAATAATAAATAGGTAGTATATATATTTAGTATCTAAATAAATAAATAAAAAATTGAGAACTTAAGAAATAGAAAATTAAATATAAAAAATTGCAAAATAGAAAATTGAAAAATTTCTATATATATTTATAAAAAACTGTTATTTATGTACGCAAAAATATTTTTTCTCTTTTTTTCCTTTGCTTTGCGCACATATTTATAAATATAATGCAAATGGCATATTCGAGCGATAATAAATCATTAATTACAAAAGTTATTTTACAAGAAATATTGATCTTACTACTTATTAACTTAACAACTGTCCAATTTGAAGGATTAGGACGAGTCCTAAATTTTATTAGGGACGGATTAGCATTTGAAAATTGGGCCCTAAAGCCCGGCAGCAATAAAATCAATCAGAACGGAAATGGGATAATGACTAAAAACGACTTCGGCATTTGGAAAGTCATTTGTGCGTCAAAAAGTCAGTTATAATTTCTTAGAAAAAAAACAGAAAAAGTTTATTAAAAAAAAGAAAAATTATTTTCATTTTTTTCTATATATTAATATTTTATAGAAAGAAAATTCTAAAACGTTGTAGGAGATTAAAAAGGAAATCATTTTAAAAAAAAATTAATTTTTGAAAATTATTTTTTTATTTGATGTATTTTTTTGAATATTTTCGCTTTTAAACTATTTTTTTGCATTTTATGTATTTATTTTTCTTGTTTATATTTTTTTTTATTTTTAATTGTCATTATTTTTAATTCCATGTTGTATATATTATTGTTTTATTTGTTCATTAATATAGACACAGGAATAGTTTTTTAAACTATTTGTTTATATGCTTCAATTCCAATAGTAATTGAATATAATTTATATAAATAATTTTTTCTTCCTCCTGGTAATTAATTTTAATAATTAGAAAAGGATTATTTTTGTATTCCATTTACTATACTGAATAGATAAATAAAAAAAATTAATAATAAGGATAATTAGCAAATATAACAATGGGAATAATTATTTTTATTATTATTATTAATGATAATATTAATATTTAATAATAACTTTTATTAATTAATTTATTATTTTTAATAATTTTATTATTTAAGCTTTTGAAATTCTTCTAGAAAAAAATTTTAAACCTCGTCGTGACATCTATCGGTTTTGCTTGAGAAGTTACGAGTTATGAGAGAATTTTGACAGCAAGGAATAAAGTAGAAAACAATAATAGAAAAAAAAATTTCACCTGTAAATAATATATAAAACAAATAATTAATTGAATAATAATTTATATATTTTTCATATTTATACAGTTGTAATTAACCTTAATTTTCTATTTTAAGTTTTAATAAATTATTTTTAATTAAAATTTTCCTTTTTTCTATTTATATACATAAAAAAAGATTTGTTTTATAATTTTATTTTATTATATGTTAATCTTATTATTTTTATCGTTTTAACTATTTTATTTAAAAAATTTTTGTTACTATTTTTTTCTATTCTTATCATTTTTGTATTATTATTATTATTACTATTATCAATTATCAATTGTTTTTATTATTATTTATTTTACTTATAAAGTAAATGTTCTAATTTATTATTATTATCATTGCTATTATTATTATCATTATTATTATTTTATTATTATTATTATGTATACTATTTATTTTTGTTGTCATAAAACAAACAAATCTTCTTCCTCAAAAATTATGATTAAAGGAAAAATTGTCTTCCGCCGAAGTTGAAAATAAATAAATTAAAATAATTTATTAATAAATCAATGAAAATAATGAATAATTTACAAAGAAATGGAGAATAATAAGTAACGAATAAGATTTATTTAAAAAAACATAATTTAATAATTTAAATATTTCCCAGACTTAGTCGCGCAGTGTTTTGATTCGTCGTTGTCATGGTAAAATTGATCAACAAAATTTTCAGTTCCTGAATCAAAACAATTGAATTGAGTGAGTGTGTGTGTCGTAAAAAACGGACAATTAACCAGTGTTATTATTTTGAATAATTCATGTGCAAAAAAATTAGAAGGACGATAATTTAAAAATAAAAAAATTGGTCAACAAAATTTGTTCATACATGGAAAAAAAATGAAGATAAATAGTTTTTTTCCTAATATACAATAGAGGAATATAAATTGAATTCAATAGAATAGTATTAGAATAATTAACAATAATAATTATACATCCAGTATTTTATGAAACGGGGGAATTTTATAGTTTGAAAATTTGAAAAATTTCTCTCTCGAAAATATGAAATTTTTTGTTTATATTGAAATAATTTTTTTTTCTTTTTGTTAAATTGTGTATATTATTAATGATTATATATTGTGACAATTATTTATAATATGATAGTAATGAAAAAGAGAAGGACTGCAAAAGTAAAGAGAAAATTTCGAAAATAAAAATTTTACTTTTTTGATATAAATTTTTACGTGGGAAAAAAAATTATATTCCTTTCTGACGGAAATTTTTTTCTATTATTATTTATTATTTGTTAATACTGTTATCATTTATTTTTCTTTTTTAAATAATTCTTTAAATAGTAATTAATTTTTTTTCTAATTTTAATCTCACTCGAAATAATTGATAATAAATAATTTGATGAATTTGATTGTAATTTAAATTTTTCCGAGTGATAAATTCAATTTTTACTAATTAATATTATTTTTTATCGTTACTTATAATAAAACATCGATTATCATTATTATTATTTGGCAAAAAAAGTTTATTATTTAAAAGATAATAGATAAAAATGACACTTATTTTAACGAGGGTCGATTATTTATCAGTGGGAGTAACAGCTCGAGGGACAACAAAACTTTTGCCCACTGATTCTAAACAAACACAAAAATTTGTCGTTGGTGATTACGATGGAGTTGTTCACATTTATGGTAAAAAAAACTTTTTTTTCATTACTTTTAACTATATACTTGTAGAAATTATATTAATTATCTCTAAAGTATTTTAATTTCATTACTTTTATACATTTTCTTTGTTTTTATTATTTAAATTGAAAATTGAATATCTTAAAAATTCTCTTTCAAATTCTTTTTTTAATACTTCTTCAAAGTTATTCTTCATCAAATTAATTCCCAAAATCATATTTTTAATTATTTATTTAGAAATTTATAAATTTCATTTTTTTTAAATAATTAAAATCTTTTTGTTGAATTTTTTAAAATTATATTTTAAAATCGCTTTATTATTATAATATTATTGTTCTGAATTGTTTTTTAGAATTATTTCTTCATTCTTTTAATTTTTCTTTGAAATTTCTTTATTAGGAAATAATTAATTTTCTTCTAAATATGTTTGCTTCTGAATAAATAAACAATTTTTACTAATAATTATAATTTTTTATTTTTTTTATATCTGTATAAAACAAAGTGACTCGTTATTTATTTTTACAAGTTTTTCTTTATCCTGCGAGAGAAAAAAACTATTTTTTTAACATACAATTTCTGTTTTCTGTTTATAGGGATGAAGAAAAATGAATTGCAGTTAATTTTCAAATCATTACCAGGACCAAAGATAAATGGATTAATATTGGGTGGTGCTGTCGATATGATACGTGATAAAATTTTTATATGTCACAGCAATACCGTGAAAGGATTTTCGAAAAAGGGAAAACTTTTTCTCGATTTTGATACGAGCCTTCTTGACGATATTACCGCAATGTAAGTTCGTTAAAAAAATTATTATTATTAGTCATTATTTTGATTTAAAAATCTAAAAAAATAATTTTAATTTCATCAATATTAGGTATATATTCAATTTTTTCTATATTATTATTTATAATATTTTTAGTGTATTAATTAGATGCCAATTTAATTGTTATTTGTAAAAAATTTTAGTTACGTTTTGGGACCAGATTTGGCAGCTTGCTCTCGAGATGTTTATCATCGTTATCGAGATTGCAAGGATGCTGATTCTTATTTAGTTGGAGAACGACTTCTCGATGTTGTTCTACTTCCAGCCGAGGGACTTGCTGTTTATACAGTTTTAGCCTGCAGTGATTGCGCTGTAAGGAAACTTTCAATATTAAAAATAAATAATTCATTATTATTGTTCACTATTTTCAATAATTTTAATCAAATTCTTCTTTCAATACAATTTTAATAAAATTTCATGAAAAAATTCAATTATCTTCTAAACTTTCAATAAACTCTTTAAAATAATTCAATTATTTTTATGAATAATTAAATTCTTCTCAGGAATTCAATTATTTTAAAAAGGTAAAATAGATTTGCTGCTTAAGGCAATTATTCTAAAAATTTTCACTTCAAATTATTCAAAAAACTACATTATTTTCAAAAACCTGTTAAACAAATTTTTTAAAAGATTTTAATTATTTACAAAAATTTTAATAAAATTGTTTAAAAGAATTTAATTTTCCAACAATATAATTTAAATAAAATTAAATATTAAAATTATTGTTAATTATAATTATTAGCAAACTCAATTATATTAAAAAAATTAAAGAACTATTTTGAAAGAATTAAAATATTATAAAAACTTTTAGGTATAACAGTATCTACTCTTCGGAGAAGTTGAATTATTATAAATGTTTTATTGAAATTCCTAGAATTAATTAAATTATGATAAAAAAATTATAACAAATTTTTCAGAAGAATTTAATTACTTTCTAAAAATTTTAATAAAATTCA
The DNA here is from genome assembly GCA_032873175.1 of Leptopilina drosophilae. Lineage (NCBI taxonomy): Eukaryota > Metazoa > Arthropoda > Insecta > Hymenoptera > Figitidae > Leptopilina > Leptopilina drosophilae. The sequence continues at coordinate 32,959,769 of CM065484.1, forward strand.
ATAATTCAAAAGTTTAATTTTAATTATTAATAAGCACGATTACTTTCAAAATTTTTAACTCAGGGTGACCGGTTTTTTTATTAAAAAAAAATTTTCAGTCATTTCCTGGTCATTAAAATGTTTTGAAATTCAACTCTTTAAAAACTTTAATTTGAAACTTTTTGAAAATTAAATTTGTATTATTAATATTAATTTAACATTATACAGTATAAAAATAGTTACTTATATATTATTATCAAAAAACGAATTGATATTAATGCTAAAGACGGTTTTTACAAAATTTATTTTCTTAGAAAAACAAATTTTTATTTATGTTAATGTCTTGTTCTACTTAGAATTTTAAGAAAATTTAATGTTTGCGTCTAGCATTTTATTAAATTTTATGAAATTAATTAAATTGTTTTGACGAATTCTATGGAACTTTCGTGAAAAATAATTAAAATTAATAAAAAATAATTATAAATTCAAATAATTAATTATATTGTAAATAATTAAATTCTTACAATAGAATTCTTTCCTAGAAATTTTATTAATAATATATTGAAAATAATTAAATTCCTATATATGAAGACTTTTATTCTATGTATGGAAATGAAAATAAAGATAATTAAATTCTTTTAAGAAATTCAATTAAAATTGTATTTAAAATAATTGAATTCTTTCGAGAAATTTTATTAAAATTATATTGAAAATAATTGAATTTTTTTTAAAGAATTTTATTAAAGATTAATTTTTAAAAATCTTTTATTTGAAATTATTAAAAAATTCAAGATGATTTGTTAAAATAATAATAATCGACATTGTTTCAGGTAAGAGTCCTGTACGGAACGAAAAGTCCAACAATAATTAGATTACCGAGTGTGCCGTCAATTTTGAAATTATTCAGGTAAAAAACGTGGCAAATCTTTTTTTTCAATCGATTATATAAATTAAAAAGAAAAAATTACATCTGAAAATTTTAGAAAATTGTTACATTTTTATTTTTTTACTATTTTTTATGAATAAAAATTAAAAAAGAATAAAATTCGGAAAATATTTCTTAGGAATGTTAATTTTACATTATAAATATTTTAGCTGTAAATAAAAAAATCTGAATTAAATGAAAACAATTAAAATAGAATCGATAATAGAAATTGAGTTTAAAAAAAGTAAAATTAAATAAACAGTTTAATAAAGTTAATTTATTTAATGAAATATTTTTCTTTTTTTAAATTTAAGATTAAGAAAAAATTGAAATTTTGTAAAATTAGTAAATTTAATTATAATTGATAATTTAGAAATAAAAGAAAAAAAGAGTAGACATTTTTTTTCTATAATTACAGGGAAGATAATGTATTATCAAGGAATCACGTTTTAATGGGAACTTTAGATGGAAAAGTAGGTCTTTTAATTCTAGAAACCAATAAAACCGTACGTGTCACGTGGCTATTAAATGATTCGAGTTCAGAAATTACCGCTTTAGATACTTACGTTTTACAAGATACTCTGGATTTTATCGTGGGAAGGCAAAATGGAATTGTCGAGGTTTTCGCCTTTCCCACCGACGAGGAAACAACTCCAACTTTACGATTCCGTTATGTTGGTATTTCAACAATAACTACAAAAAGAAAATTTATAATTTTAATTTTATTTCACTAAAAATGAAGGACACAAAACAAATTTGTTTTGTTAAAAAGCAATTAACTTTTGTTAAAATTCTATTTGAATGTTTTTTATGCACGCACTGATTACAAATTTTGATTAATTTTTTTAAAAAACTACAAAAGAACTTTTTTAAGTAGAAATTTTTCCTTTGATAATTTTTTTCAATTTCATAAATAATTTTAAATTGATTAATATTTTAAGACAAAAGCTCAAATAAAAATTTATCATTTTCTCATGTAACTTTTCTTTCTTTTATTATTGTTTCTATTATTGTATAAGAAAAGTTAGTTTGTTAAAACTCAATAGTTTTAATATACATAATATTTAGAACTTGACTAAAAAATAATAATAAGTAAATATTAATAAATAAATAACTAGAAAAAATAAGAAAGTTGGAGACAAGTTTGTTTTTAAAAAACATGTTGGGTTTTATTTTTTGTTTGGTTTTTATTTATGATAAAATGAAATGAAATAAATTGTTTTGTTTTCTTTTTATCAGAATTGTGGCGAAAGCGTGAGCAGTTTAAATGGCGGTGTCGTTGGAGCAATTGGCTTCCCAGAAATTTTGGTAACAACTTATTCGGGAAGAATTTTCGGTCTCTCGACAAAACCACCGGGATTAATGGAGGCAATGCAAAATCAAGCGAGCATTTCTAAATTAGAACAAGAAATCGAGCAATTGCAATTGAAATTAATAGAGGAAAGAGATACGTCTACTTATGTCGCTGAAAATCTTGTTCCCTTGGTTCTATCCGTAAATTACAGGTGAACTATTAATTTACAAAAAGAAAAATTTAATATTCGTCATATTTCTTTATGGCAAAACTTCAATAATAACTTTCGTTAAATTAATATTAAAAGAAACTAAACTAAAACAGTAATATTTTTATTTATTTCTTATAACTCTTATTTTCTTGTGTTTCAATTATTATTTTTAAATAATTTTCCAAAATTGTAATTTGAAACTTTTTGATATTCAATCTGTGTATTATTTAAACATTCGAAAATATAAAAATAGTTAGGTACTCATAAATTATTTAAAAAAACGAATTTATATTCATATAAAATACGGGATTTTCAAAAATTATTTTTCTAAGAAAACTAGAATTCTATTTATTTAAATCTCTCGTTTTATTTTGAATTAAATAATTAATTTTCATAAATTTCGAATCACTTTTGTTCTAATTAGTTCAAATATTTACTATTCTAAATTTTAAAAAAGTTTGCGATAACATTATTGCAAAAAATATTTATTAACTAATTTATTTTTCTCTATTTTATATGTGGAATATTTTTCTTTTTGAAAATATAAGATTTTTTATAAAATTTAATATTGATGTTTTTATTACATTTTGCAATTTTTGTAAGCTTTTATAATTTTGAATCTCAAATAATTAAATTTTTGTCTAGAATTTTATTTTAATTTCTGAAAATAATTTAATTGTTCTAACGAAGTTTACCAAAATTTTGTAAAAATAATTAAATTCTTTTGAGGATTTCAATTAAAATTGTATTGAAAATATAATTGTATCTCGTGCGAGGAATTTTATTAAATTTTGTGAAAATAATTGAATTGTTTTAACAAATAAATTTTAATAAAGTTGAATTTTTTAAAATTTTGTTTATGAAATTATTAGTTAGTTTTATTAGTTATTCATATATTATTTATAAAAAAATTGAAAATTATGATTAATTTTTTTTTGCAGAATGGTCCTTAATAAAGCTGACACTTCATATTCGTTAACGGTAGAGCTTGATACGGCAATAGACAATGTTTTGATTCAATCTGACACTCCTATTGAACTTTTGGATGTAGAAAGCAACAATGCAGTGGCTAGTTTATCAATTTGTGATCCCAAGGAGGGAAATTATGTTTTAGCAACTTATCGATGCCAAGTTAGTTTCAAGAAACCTTCTCATATTTGCTGAGAATGTAAACAAAAAAATTTACGAACTTTTACAAATAATAATTTTGTTTTCAGATAAATACAAAAATGCTGGAAATGAGAATAAGGACCATAGAAGGACAATCTGGAACTTTACAAGTTTACGTAACGTCTGACGTAAGATTTCATAATCTTTTTTTGTATTAAAATATTAATTTTATATTTTATGAAAATAGTCCTCTTTATTTATGTATAAATTACAGCAATTAGTAGACTATAATTTTTTACTTTAACATTTATGATCTAATCTCTGATTGTACTTTGTAATTAATTTGAATTCGAAATTTTTTTATTTTATTTTAAAAAATTATAATTCATATTTCTGATTAAGATTATAATTAACTTTCGATTCAAATTTCTATCTCTATTTTCAAAAAGTTTTTTTTCTTCTTTAAAATAGAATTGATTTTAATTTTTTACATTCAATTTCAACTGATTTTAATTTTTAATTAAAGGAAGGTGGAAAATTAACTTTTGCATATTTCAGGTGCAGCCAAAATGTTGTCGAAAAATAACAATTCCAGTTTATGCCCTTTCACTGCACACGAGATTGCATGAAGAAGAGACACCAATTGGCGGACCATTCAATGAATTAAAATTAAATGGAAATTATTCCGTTGCCGAAGTATTTTTTTTTATTTTTCTCTCTAATCAAATAATTAAATATTTAACTTTTAATTTTGTTTATAAATAAAAAGTAATTATAATCTATCAAATTACATTGAAATTAATTCAATATTAAAAAAATTGTTTTAGTTGATTTTAATCTCTATTTTCAATTTCAGTTCATTTTAATCAATTAATTTTAATTTCTAGTTGAAGTAAAAATAAAGAAAGAATAAATAAATTGATATACCTATAAAAATAAAAATTAATTTTTTAGATGCACGCGTGGCTTTCTCTTGTTTTACCGGAAGCTCCAGAAAGACCATTTTTACAAGAAGGCGAGGCAACATTAACCTATACATCATGTTTTATTGGAACAAATCTCAAATGCATTTATAAGTATGTTCGTCAATTAATTTTCCATTCAATCATTAAAAAAGAGAGAAAAAGGAAATCTCTTTTCCTTATTATAAATAATGAATAATTTTTCCAGAAAAGGAAGTGCAACATTTCTCAGTGAAAATATTTCAACTATCATCATTCTTCGCGATGTTCTTACTAAAGAGGCCACCAAACGAAAAATGAAACTAGACGTTTTTTGCGGTAATTTATTTTCAAAAATTATCTTCAATTTTCTAATAATTTAAGATGCAAAATTTTAAAAAAAATTCAACTTAAAATAATTAAATTCGTTGAAAAAATTGCAAGAATTCAATTATTTTCATACATATAATAAAATTCTTCATAGGAATTGAATTATTTTTACTTTCAATTTGAATAAAATTTCTCTATAGAAATTAATTATTCTCAATACAATTTTAATTCAATTCCTTAAAAGAATTTAATTATTTTCATAAAATTTCCATAAAGTTCTTTAAGACATTTAAATTATTTTCAAAAATTTGAATAAAACTCTAAGCAAAACTTAAATTATTTCAGGTTCAAAACTATAAAATATTACAAAAAGTATTATTATTATTATTATTAGTATATAAAATGTAAATGATAATTTGTCGTCCTGTTTAAAATTATAAAAATTTAATGATATATATAATAAAAAATTTAATTGCAGAAGTATCAGAGGCGAGTTTAACGAGAGTATTGGAAATAATTCTGCCACGATTAAAAATAGCTCACGATTTAACGGAGAAAACAATGATTCTTGATGCCCTTGAATATTGGGAATTGAAGGAGAATCCAAAGAAAAATCTTGGCACAGAATATCAGGAAATTGTGAAAAATGAGTTAAACATCAGGGCTCAGATGATTAATAATAAGGACATATTGCAAAGACTCAATGCTGTTGTTATAGATCTTTATGTCGATTGGCAGCGAGCAAAAGGCTCTCACAGGTTTCAATTCACTATTTTTCTTTTTCTTAATCTTTTTTAGAAAGAATAAATTCTTTCTCTTCATTATTAATTTATTATTTTTAACAAACTCATCATTCATTCAATGAAATTTTTTTTCTAATTATTTAAAATTTGTTTATTATTAAAATGTTTTTCTTTACCGAAATAAATTTTTCGATTATAAAATTGTTTTAATCGAAAAAATTAACAACTGGAAAACTTAATTGTTAATTCTTTTCGACGAAATAATTTTTTTCATTAAAATTATTTTAATTGTAAAAATAGTTAATTCGGAAATTTAATTGTCAATATTAATAATTCTTCTGCTTTATTAAAAAAAACAGGATCACTAACCGTGTTGCATCGGAAAAATTGGACTCAGCTCTCAAATCCATGGACTTAAGAGAAATTCTTCATATATTTCTCGAACGAGACATTCCCAGTGATATAGAAAATCTTCCAAGTACCTCAAGGGATCAAAGCTAAATGTGAAAGTAAATATAAAAAAAATATGACCAACTTAATTCAAATTTGCGAGTCAAATTTAAGGATTATTATACTTGATATTTCTCTCTTAGCAGTAACAAAAATTTAAACAGAATGGCCGCAAAATATTACTTTCAAAATTCCCTATTTTTTTATTTTCCCTGTTTAACAAATTTTTTAATTATTTAATATTCTACATTGTTGATTTAAATGTTCATAATGCGTTTTAAGTTACAATTTTATTTACAGAGGAAAAAGAAAGATAATAAAAAATTGTTTGTTTTCAAAATAATAAAATTTTGATATTTTTAGAGTTCTTTTGATCATAATTTCCTGACTTTTCCCTGACTTGCGGCCACCCTGTTGAAGTACAAAAAATTGCAATTTTTTTCAATTAAAATTTCCAAATAGTAATAATAATTTTTACTAAATTATAATTATCTATAATGACAATTTTTTTTGAGAAAATTCCTAAAAAATACAATTTAACATTTCAATAATTTTAAAAAACTTTTCAGTTATTTTTAAAAAATGTTATTAACTTAAAAAGAATTCAAATTTTCTTTGTAAACTCATTTTTACAAAATTAAAAAAATATTTAATAAGATTTTTCAATTAACTTTTTAAAAAATTTAAATATTTAAAAAAAATTGAAATAAAATTCTATAAAGATTTCAAATGATCTTTAAAATTTTTGATATTTTCAAAATTTAATAATATTTTCCATAATTTCGATTAAAATTATTTGAAATCGTTTGAAGATGTAATAATAATTTTTCTAAATTATAGATATTTTTTTATAATGCAAATTTTTTAATTAATAAAGAATTTCAATAACATTATTGACAATTTTTAATTTTTTAAATATTAAAATTGACATTTTTCTTTTATAAAAATTTTATTGAAGGAATTCATAAATTTTTCCTTTTTTCTCCAATTGAAAAATAAAATTTATTTATTTGATTGAATTTTCTATCGAAATAAATAGAATTATATTGGGAATAATCCATAAATTTGAAAAAGCGCAGGTGTGAAAATTAAAAAAACAAAACAAGACTGTAACAATTGTTTTCATTTCTGTAAACGTTTCGACGTAAAAAATATATTTTTCAATATTGATCACGATTATAATGGGCTAAATTGTTCGACTTAAATAAAAAATGTGTAACGAACAATGTGTGTGGTTTTTTTTTAAAGATAATGGCATTGTTACACAACGTCATTGTTACATGGTTTTTTTCTTTTTAATACAAAAATTCTTAAATTATAAACATATTATAATTTTTACAATAGGCTTCGTCCATATATTACGTAACTCTTTTTGGGAGAAGGGTGGTCAAGCTATTTGTTACGATAAGCCAAAAAAATGGCGCTAATGTATGTAACAGTGTGTTACATGGGGTGAGGGTGGGGGGTCAACATTTTCGAAAATTAGCGTTACGTAATATGTAGACGAAGCCTTACTATAATTATAATGTATTTAATTATAAATTTATTTATAACTTATAAATAATTTATATTATAATTATAGTAGAATGTATCATTATAATACAACCAAAAATTATAAAATATAATTCATTATAATAATATATAAACATATATATGTTCAAATATATATATATTTATGTATAATATAGTAAATTTATATTTACATTTGCGAAAGCGTTTTACATAACATGTAATATGGCTAAATACATATTTCACTAAACAGCCAGTTTTCAATTGAAAAAGTACCAATTTTTTTTTGTTCACAGTAAGAAAATAAGGACTAAAAAAATTGCACAGAGAATTATTTCCTCACTGGGACATTAACATATTTTACTGGATATCAATTTTAATTACTATTTTAATAAGCCTAATTCGTATAATTTTGTAGGTATAATTCTCCACAATTTTCAAACAGAAATAATAATGATAATAATTATAATAATGATAATAATTGTAATAATAATAATAATAATATTAATTTTAATCATAATGATAATTATACTCTTAATTATTACAATAATTATAACTATAATTGACTATGATCAAAATTATAATCACAGGCGTAATTATAATTATAATCATAATCGCAATCATAATTATAATCATATTCGTAATCACAATCATAGTCGTAATCATAATCATAATAATAATAATAGTAATCTACTAGTAATATTATAATTTTACAGTACAATAATTTTCATATTTTTTTATAAATAATAGAAAAAATGAAAAAAAAAATAAAAAAATAGATACAAAATAGTTTTATGTAAATTTTAAAATATACAATCTTTTTTCCTAATATAATTGTTAAATTAACAAAATTTAAATTATTTTTAAATCGGTACTTTTTTCAAATAATCATTGTTTTAGAAAAAACACTGGCAAAAGAAAGGACAAAAAACCTTGGTAATCGATGTTAACATCATCAATTATAATTATTTTTTTATTTAGACTTAATTTAATTCGTATATTTAATATTATGAAAAAAAATTGCTTTTTTAGGCGGATGTGAATTATAAATGTTTTTTCAGTCGTTTTGGAGTTTCTTGTTATTATTTACAAAATTCTCTTAAAAATGAAAATTGTTCTCCATGTATTTGTTGTGTTTTGTTTTATAATAATTATTGCTATAATTGTATTTTATTTTCTTGCTAGTTGAGTCTCGTATTTCTTCCTTCTTCTTTCAGTTTCTTCACATGAAGAGAAAATGACTGAAACAAATATTTTTTTTATTGATTACATTTCATTTTATGTCAAGATTTTATTTTAAATAAATAATTTTATTTTATTTATTATTTTAAAATAATAATTCTTTCTGTACTTAAAAAGAATATTTTATTATAATTAAAAATAAAATTCTTACAAATTTCAACTACTGTCCGATAAAATTCTTTGACGTTTCAATTATTTTCAAAATTTGTTGTTATTAAAATAAAAACATTTGATACTAATTTTTAATAGTATTTTTTCGAAATTTTAATTAATCTTAATATTTTCAAATAAATTTCTTTCAAAATTTCAATTACATATTTTCAATAATGTTCTTAGAAGTTTTGATTATTTTCAAAATTTCCAATAATTTCCGCTTTTAATTTTATTATCTTCAAATGTTCTTAAATAAAGATCTTGTAAATTTTAAGTATTTTCAACTAAAAAATTGTGCAGAAATAAAATTATTTAAAATATTTTTCCATAAATATTTTTTTCAATACAATTTTATAAAATTTAAATTATTTATAAAATTTAATTAAAACATACATTGAAAATTGCAACCTGTTGAATTCAATTTGTTCAAGAATTTTTACAATAGTTCTTTGAGAATTGTATTATTAAAAAAAAAGTTTACCTAAAATAATACTAAAATCCATTTGTTTACAATTAAATTTTACGAAATTTCTATCATTCGGAAATTCTTCAATTAAATATACATATTAGAAAATATAAACTTGAATTAATTTTTAAAAAATTCAATAAACTTTTTCAAATAAATTAATTCTACAGAACTGTTAGTAAAAAGTATGAACAATTGAAATTTTGTCAAGAATTTTATTAAAAATTGAAATTTTCTAAAATTTTAAATTGAAACTTTTTAAAGTTCATCTATTTATGAAAATTGTAAACGCAACTCATTTAAAATTAAATCAATTTTGAAATATTTAAGTAAAATTATTTATTAAATAATTGGTAAATTATAATATTCCATTATTATATTTATAAATTATAATAATTAACAATAATTTTATGATAGTTGCTCAAGAATGGAGTTATTTAAAAAAGAAATTATTGTCGCAGAAATAAAAACAGTTGAAAGTTTTTTAATTGGAATTTGTGGTGATGTCATAGTTTATGAGGCAAACAAAAAAACAGAATAATTAAGAATTTTCTTATGTATTAGAAAAAATTAATTTTTTCCATTACTTTTATTTAAAAAACCCTGAATTTTTTTCTAAATCACTGTGTTAACCCTATTGATTTTAATTTTAATGAAATTTTTGATTTTGTCATAAGTTAAACAAATAAAGAAAAAAAGCGAAATGGAAAGAAATCAACTCACAAATTATCCGAGTTTCGAATTGTCGGCTCGAGTTCTCTGCCGACAGTTGGCTGATTATTCGCCGGTCCATACTCCAAATTCGCCGTCGCCGCATGCGGTAAAATACTTTCGTGATTATCCTCAGGCGCTACCAACGCCACCGGCTCATAACGTCCAATGCTCGCCGGTTCAACTTCCAATTTCAATTCATCAACAAGGTCTTGAATTGTTTTCGGCCTCGCAATCGTATTTCCCTTAATACTCTGTTGCTGCTGCTGTTCAATTTTTGATTTTGTCATCGTCGCCACTGTCGTCGAACTTGTCGTAGAATTTGTCGTAGAATTTGTCATCGAATTTGTCGTCGAATTTGTCGTGGTCGTGGTCGTCGACGTCGTTGTTGTTGTTATTGTTGTCGATGTCGATGACGAAGCTGAAGATGATGTTTTATTATTTCCCGATCTGTCGCCTTTGCCGCGTGTATGCGTTTGCATATGCCTCTTCATATCGCTACGCACACGAAATGGTTTTCCACAAATTGTACACGGATGGGGCTTCTCTCCTGTGTGTATTTTTCGATGATTCTGCAAATAACTACTGGCGCGAAATGTTTTATTGCAATATTCACAGCGATAATTCTTTTCGCCCGTGTGTATCCGCCGATGGACAATCAATGAATATTTACGGGCAAAATCTTTGCCGCAATATTCACATTGAAATTGTCGTAATTCAGAATGAATGCTCGTCGAATGATACTTCAAATCGCCCCATTGTCGGAATTTTCGACCACAATCCTCGCATTTGTATGGCTTGTCACCACTGTGTAGACGTTTGTGCACCTGAAATTTTTAAAGAAACAAACATTATTTTCACACACACTACTGATATTTATATTACATAAAACTCAAAAGTTCAATTACTTAATCAAAAATATATTCAACTTTTAACTAGAATTATTAATTTTTTTTTACTTGCGTTCAATTATGCATTCTTATCACAAAAGTGAAATAAACGAAAAATAGAAAAAAGTTTTGAACTGATTGTGAGACGAAATTACAAAATTGAAAATTTACCTTCAGTGCGCTTGCTGCGAAAAAACTTTTGCCGCATTCATCGCATTGATGTGGCCTTTCACCGCTGTGCGATCTCATGTGATAAATTAAACTATTCTTATAATTAAAGTAGCGCTTGCAATGTTTACACGTATGCTCCTCGCCTATAAACAATAGTCATTTTACAATTAAACGTAAGCAGAAAGGAAATTATAAATTAACAAAATCAAGCATAAGAAAAATTAATACACAATGAAAATTAAAAAAACGAATTAATTGAAACAACTAAATTTAATATAATATTAATGGAAAAAAGTGAAATTAAAAAAAGAAGAAACTTACGATTTTTTTGACTTCTTTTTCGTTCCTTTTTTGCCGGTGTTTTTGGAATGTTCACATTTTTCTCCGAATTGACATTATTCTTATCATTATTGACTACAGATTTTCTTGTGATATCATCTAAATTTTTCATTTGCTGATGACTTGGCCAATTCAAGTCATTACCACATGGTAATGGATCCTCGTCTGTCTCAAAATCAATTCGCGCTCCTGTTTCTTCAACTAAAAATAAAAAAACATTATTATTATTATTATTATTATTATTATTATTATATTATAATTATCGACATAATCTGTCCTCACCTGAAGTTAACATTGTTTTATTACAATGTTTTGTTTTGTAGTTTAAATTGATATGTCAAAAGAAGGAAAGTTAATTTGCAGACTGTGTGTAAGAAAATGTGTAGAAAATTTTGTTAAATTTGTAGTGTTTTTATTTATTAGCTTCCTTAAAAATTAAATTTTGAAAAATATTATTAAAAGATTTTAGAAAATTAATTGAATTTTGGAAGACTTGCAGTTCAAATTTTTAAGTATTTTGAAATGTTAAGCAAATAAAGAGCATTTCTAAAAAAATAATTGAATTTTGGATGAATTACAGTTGCAAATTTTAGAAATAGTTATATTAAATTTGGAAAATCAAATTTTAAAAATAACAATGGTAAAGAAAATTGTATGCGCGTTTAGCTTTGCTAGTTTAGAAATAATAGGAATTCGCATTTCTTAAAAATTAATTACAGAAACAATTAAAAATTCAAAAAAAAAAAAAAATAGTCAACATGTCAGAATAAAATTCTCACCAACGCCTCGAATGCCTTCCATTAAATCTTCAGATTCACTAAATTCTTCTACAACATTTTCCTCTACAATCGGTTGAATTGTTTTAACATTACTTTTCACCTCAATTTGCTTAATACTCGTTTCTTTCTTCAACGGTTCATAATGAGTCTGAAAATCACAAAAATTTACAAATTTTGATCATAAAAAATTATTAATCATAAATTTTATTATACATACTATCACTTATTTTTTAATTACATATTTTAGTAAAAGATAAGAATAAAAAAACAAATTGTAACTAGAAACCCAAAGAAAGTATAAATTAAGTAAAGAGAAAAAAAAAATTAAAAGGAATCAGTTTAAAAAAAATCAAAAATATTTAAATTCAAAAAAGTTAAAAATTCTAATTAAAATAAAGTTAGAAAAAACTTTTACTTTTACAGAAAAAACATCAAGACATTTGAAAATATTCAAATTAAAATAGAATTTAAAGATATTAACAGGTCTCGGTCTTCTTATCTATTTTTCCACAAGATATAAAATTTAAAAAAAAATTAATTTAAAACCAACTACAATTTAATAATTTCTACAACTTTCAATTGTAACACTTACAAAATTCAATTATTTTCTACAATTTTTAAGTAAACTGCATCTCTAAAACAATTATTTTTAATAATTTTTCCAAAGTTTCTTAAGAATTGAATTATTTAAATACAGAAATTCAATTTTTTATAATAATTGTAACTGTAACTGTTCACGTTTGAAAATTTTCCAAACAATTAAAATTTGGTAAAATTTTTTAGAAATAATTGATTTTTTTTTAAATTATGATAACAATAATATGAACACTAAATCACCGAAATTTTAATGAGTCGACAAAAGTAAATTTTAATTATTACTTTATTTACAGATAATTGAATAATTTATTGTCTAATTTAAAAAACTGCAATTAATTTTTCGAAGGATTTTAATTAAAAAATTTTGAACATGCTTGTTAATATTTTTTGTATATGCATTTGCATTTTCGGAAATATCTAATTGAAATTCTAAGAATTACTTCTCTCAAAAATATATTAATATAATTTTTACAAAGTTAATTTTCATTTTTTAATTTTATTTAAAAAATGACTTTTTGTGAACATTTTTCATTAAAATTCTTAAGAATTCAATTATTTTAAAAATTGACAACTAAAATTCTTCAGAAGTTGATTTTCGAAAATTGTAAAAAAAGTTGTACAATTCGAATGTTTAATTAGAAAATTATTGTCAAAAAACGAATTGAAAAATACAGTTTATTAACAATTTATTTTCTAAGAAAAATAAAATGTTATTTATTTTAACGTCTCGGTATAATTAGAATTAAAAAAATTAATTTTCATAAATTTCGAATCACTTTTGTTCTAATTAGTTCAAATATTTACTATTTCAAATTTAGAAAAAGTATTGTGATAACATTATTGCAGAAAATATTTATTGACTAATTTATTTTTCTCTATTTTATGTGTGGAATTTTTTTCTTTTTTAAAATATAAGATTTTTCATAAAATTTAATATTAATTTTTTTTTATTACTTTTTATAATTTTTGTAACTTTTTATAATTTTGAATCTGAAATAATTTAATTGTTTTAACGAAGTTTACCGAAATTTTGTGAAAATAATCAAATTCTTTTCAGGATTTCAATTAAGATTATATTGAAAATAATTAAATCTCGTGCGAGGAATTTTATTAAATTTTGTAAAAATAATTGAATTATTTTAGCAAATTTTAATAAAGTTGAATTTTTTAAAAATTTTGTATCTGAAATTATTCAATAGTTAAAGATGATTTTTGAAAATAAAAAATTGTGTAAATTTACAAAATGATAATAATTGAAATAATTCTACTTTTTCTTATAAAATAACCAGTGTTTTTATTTTAAAAAAATACTTTTTAATAACAAAAAATAAAAATTCGCATTTATTTTTGAAAATAAGTCGAAAAAAGTCGTATTTTTCGAAAATAGTCGGAGAAAATTGAAAAAATCATAATATCCAAGGCCTGTATTATCGAAAGTAGATTAAAAAAGAAGATAATAAAGATAGAAATAGATAGAGAAGTTGAATAAACTAAAAATACAAAAGAAAATATACCTTGAGATGTTCGAAAAATTCCAACTGATTCGAAAAGCGACATGTACACAATTGACACTTAAAATTTGGAATTTGCATTGTCTCATTAACAATTTCCGGCACTGTCAATTCGGGACTCTTGTTTATTTCCTTTTTCGTAAGACTCTTTTTACTTGGTTGCTTCAATTTTCTCGTTATTCGCTTTTTATGTGGCAATGATCGTTTTGTGTTCGACAACAATGAATTATTACTATTACTCTGATCCTCATTATTTCCATGCGAATCATTCTCGTGCTTAAAATTATTATCCTCCTCATGCTTGTATGGCGCAAGCGACGAATAAACATTATTTGTATTTGTCTCCGCAATAGGATCAACGGCGTAAATATCAACTGGCTCCAATGTCTGCAACTCGACAACATCAGCGAGGCCTGAATTTGTATTTGATTGCATTTGCTTTTGATGCTGCTGTTGTTGTTGATGTTGCTGCTGTTGATGTTGTTGCTGTTGATGATGTTGTTGCTGCTGTTGTTGATGATGATGTTGCTGTTGTTGATGTTGAATTTGAACAGCCACTAAAGCGGCAGTGAGTCTTTGATCCTCCTGAAAATTTGGAAAACAAAAATAAAGATCTATTTATGAAAATTATAAATGCAACTTTTAAAGCTAAATTAATTTTGAAATATTCAAGTAAGATTATTCATTAAATAATTTCTTGGTGATAATTTTATAATTATTCTTCAAGAATAAAGTTAAAAAGAAATTATTGTCAGAAATAGTAAAAATTGAAGGTTTTCTATTAGAATTCAAAAAATTTAATTTTTTTCATTTTCAAAGAAAATTAAAATAATTTCTTCTTTTTATTACTCACTTCGGTCATAACTGGGGGTAAAAGATCTTCAGTCTCGTAATACTGGGCGGTAGTGTTATATTCTCCGGTGACATCTGCATTAATCATATCGACGACCATTCCCTCGGAAATTATTTCTCCATTTAATGTAAAAAGTGGAATTCCCTTGCCTAAGGATTCACCGTCAGCTCTGTGAATTGTAATGTACTGCGTACCCTCCACTCCCTCCAAGAGCACAGCTTGCGCCTCTTCCTCAGGAGTTACTT
This sequence comes from Leptopilina drosophilae, assembly GCA_032873175.1. Lineage (NCBI taxonomy): Eukaryota > Metazoa > Arthropoda > Insecta > Hymenoptera > Figitidae > Leptopilina > Leptopilina drosophilae. The sequence goes on from CM065484.1 coordinate 32,975,218, forward strand.
CCATGATTATTTTTTCTTTCTCAATTTTCCTCCTAATTTCTCCTTTTTTCTAATTTAAATTACACATCTGCAAGAAAGAAAACAGTTAATATTATTTTCATTTTATTATTATATTCACATTTTTCATACTTAAAAACGTGGAAGTATTTAATTTATAATTATTTATTTATTCATTTAAAATAATACTTTAGCGAGACTAAATATTTTGATTAATTCACAATAAAAATCGTATGATTTATTACGCTATTAATGAACATCGTAAAGATCGTAAATTTCAAGCACGGTTGACAGAAAAAAGTAATTTTTTCCCTGATTACCAAACAATATTTTTATTTTTTCCCTGACCCTAAAGAATATTCTGATTTACTCTAAAAATTATTCTTAGATAGGTACTATAAAAATTGTTCTATTACATTTGTTTACAAATTTCCTTCATTGCAAAATTATTCAAAATCGCCAATAACTTCATTTTTAAATAAATATTTAATCATTAATATTTTTTCATGGGAACTACTAACTCAAATCTTTTGAAATTCAATAACATATTATAAAATAATTAAAAGTGACCGAGATTTTTTTTAAACTAAAACTCTTCATTCAATAAATTATTTTTAACTTGAAATAATTTGTTTAAAAATATCGATTTATGCTTTTTGAAAAAATTAGTTTAATAGAATTTTTAATTAATAGTATAATAACAATTCAGACTTTCAAAGATTTTAATCTGAAACCTTCACAAGAATTTAATTATTTTTTAAATTAACAAATTTTTTAGTATGAATTCAATTATTTGTAGTAAACATTTTTATAAAATTTATCGAAAAAGAATTAAAATATTTTCAAAAATTGTAATAAAAATCAGGGAATCATTTAAATACTTCAAAAAATTTTGCATTCAAATTATTAAGAAGCAGGATTATATTTTTAAATCTTGAAAGAAATTTTTCGAAAAATCAATTATTTAAAAAGAATTAAATCACTTTTAAAAACTCTGGTAAAAATCATAAAAAGAATCCAATTATTATTTTATAAATGATAAAACTCTTTGTAGGAATTAAATTATTTAAATATGCAAACATAGATAATTTAATGAATAATTTAATTCTTTCGACGAATATTAATAACATGTTTTTAGAATAATTTCATTTATCGAGGATTTCAATTGAAATTGTATTAAAAACAATTTAAATTCTGGAATGAGTTTTTTAAAATAATTGAATTATTGTGAAGAATTTTATAAAAAAGATTCACTCAGTCGCTTTTTTCGAAAAAAATTTAGGCAAAAAATTAATTTTAAAATTGGATTATTTTTATGAATATTGTTATTTATAAAAATAATCCAATTTTAAAATTAATTTTTTTTTAAATTCTTGAATATAATTAATTTTATGGGCAGATTTTTGTTGTTTATCAAAATAATTGAAATGCTGACGAAATTTTTATTTTAATTTTTAAAAATGGTTGAATTTCTGGAAAAAATTTTAATATTAATTAAGATAATAATGATGGCTTTATCGAATATCACCGAGTGATAAATTCAAATCAATATTAATTAAGATAGTTGAATTCTTTCAAAGAATTGTTTTAAAATTTATAAAGCTGAAACTAATTTCAACAGAATTGAAATTTTTTTTAATAAATACTTCATTATATGATTTAGAAGTAATAATTTTGGCAGTTCTTCAAGAATTAAGTGATTGAAAAAGAATTTATTGTCATAAATAGAAAAAATTGAAGGTTTTATATTAGAAATAGAATTCGCATAGTAATTTCATATTTACGAGTCAAACAAGAAAGTACTTTTAATAAAAATCCCTGACTTTTTCCATGATTTCTCTGACTTGTGGCAACCCGCGGGCATTCCAATCAAGTTTTTGAGGTTATGTTGTCAACGAATTCCGAGAAATTAAAAGAAAAAAAGAGATCAAACCGGTTCCGGTTGTTAAAACGAAAATATTCGCAAATATAGATTAATAATAGACATTCATAAATAAACAAATGTTTATAAGAACTAATTGTTCGCATAACAGAATATTTTCTTTGTTAGTTTATGTCGAGAGGGAGAAAGAGACAAAGAGAAAGAGAGAGGCAAAGACTTTATTTCAAGTGATAAATATATTCAACAAAATTAAAATAGAAAATATTTTAATTAAGAATTTTGAAATTTACTTACCAATTTCGGTGGAATTTAAAATTGGCGGGTTGTCACACAAAATTGACATAATACGCACACAATCACACAAACAGAACAAGGAATCCAAGGTCACACTCTCTTTATAAAGTGTATGTATACATATACAATGAAGAGAATTCTTTTTTCCGATTAAAAAAGAAAAAAATTCAAGTATAAGGACCGACCTCTAGGTCGGTCCAATCTCACCTTCTGGAGAAATTTTTCAATTCTGCCGGCAAATCTGTCACGTTATCACGCGAAAACACGTAAATGTAAACAAAGCAACATAATGAAACACTGTACGACAAAATGTGACAACAGTGCTCGAACTCTGACGCCATTAGAACGGATGTACCCCTCCCTCTCCCTAACACCCACTGTCCAACACAACCATTTTCACACTGTTCTTTTTTCCCAGCACAATTGAACCAGTATTACCAACACTATTTTTTGTGTATTTCTAATTTTCTATTTGAACTTAAAGTTTCATTCAATTATTAAAAAAAGTATTCAAAATAGTATTAAAAATAATATTCAAAGTAGTTCCAAAGGTTCAAAGTAATAAAACATTTAAGGATAGAAATAAATCAGTAATAAAACGATTACAATTATTGTCTGTTTTCTGATTGGTTGAAAAAGCGCAGGCATTTAAATGCTTAAATACACTTTTATTAAAATATCGAAATTCTTGAAGAAATTTTAAAAGTATTCTTAACTGAAATAATGTACCGAAGTAAATAAAGTATTTCAAATAATAATCAGCAAAATTAAATGATAATTAATATTTCTCTTGGAATAAAAAAGAGATTTCGAAAAGAAAGGAAATTTAAAAGTACGCGCCCTTTTGTCGATGAAGCAAGCGAGTCAAGAGACAACAGTAGAAAACGAAAACCACCAGAAAATTCTCCCCTACTAGTTTTTTCTCTCTAGACACAGCAGTTTTTGACACTTCGAAACAACCTAACCTCAAATAGCCGTCCTTCCTCAAATGTCAAAATATTCATTTCGTTCATAGTTTAATTTTTCATTAAAAATTTTCAAAGAAAAAGAATGAATTTCTATTATTTAAACAATTTAGAGGCAGTGGTAAAGCGTATTTTAAATTTTCTCCTTCATTGTTGATGTTATAATGTAATGAAATTTTGACGGAAAAGCATTTTAGGAATTGAGAAAAAGACTTTTCCTTTTTTTTTTGAGTGTACAATAAAAGGAGAAGGAGCGATAATTTCTTTAATTAATCGGTTTACGCAAGATAAAGGTAATAAAGATCTATTTCTGCAATATTTGTTTTTTTCACTCTTATCATACGAATATTGTGTAATTTTTCTATTTTTTCTGCTTAAAAATTTTCTTTCTCAAATTTATAATTTTCGAAAATTTGATAATTTCTTATTCTCTACTTTCTCTTTATATATTCATGCATTGTAATAATTATATTATTTAATAATTGAAACTGAATTTCAAATTGCTTTTCTTAGAAATAATTTTCCTTTTTTTGTATCTTGATTTTTAGTAATTATTTCTTCTCATTGATGCGCAATAATAAAATGATTTAAACAGCAAATTTTATTCACTATTTTTGATTAATTATTAGATTGTCAATAAAAGTCTAATAGTGTTGAGATTAATTCAGTAAATAGCTAAATGGGTTAATGATGATTAATTAATTAAAATTAACTTTGTGAATATAGTAATAAGAAGATAATTAATAATGCGAATAATAATAAATTATACACTTTCCTCGTTAAACAAAAAAAATAAAAAATTTTCACATTCCTCGATAAACAAAAAATAATAATAACAATATTTAATAAAAAATTATATAATAATTGTAATAAAAAAATAATTATGTAGTAATAATAACTAAATTAATAAAGATTAATATTTTTTGAATAAAAATATTAAAAATGGAATCAGTAAAACGTCTATGTAGTTAAAAAAATAAAAATTAAAAAAAAATTAATAAATAATATTTTTAAAATTCAAGATATTAATAAAATAAACTCAAAAATATAAACATTTAAACGTTTGTTTAGTATTCTTTGAAACTTTTTCTTTACTATATATATAAAAAAATTATCATATCTTTAGTTCGTAAACCTTTTAATGTATAATATCTGTGACGAAAAATGAAATAATTTTTTTTTCATTCGTTATCAATAACTAGGAATTTATCTTAAACACAAAGGCGTAGATCGCAAATAATAATTTATTTTCGTCATTAAAATTAACTATAATTTTATCAATTTATCAGTAAGAAATGCTTAAATATTTTGAAATTCAAATTTCTCGATTTATTCAATGATATACATTGTATTAAAAAAAATTGCGAAATGAAAAAAAAAATTTGGTATTACTTTATAACTGTTGTTTACTTTCTCATCAAATAAAATGTATTAAATAAAAATTATTAAATTTATTACTAAATAAAATATATTAAATAAAAGTAAATAAATAATATTTAGGTATTATTATCAAATTAATGATTTCTATAAATCAAAATAAAATTAATTAATTAAATCAATATAATTAAATAAAAAAAGTACCAAAATAAAAATTTTATCGTTCAATTAGTTTACAGTTAATAGTTTAGTAGTTGAAATATTTGTTAAATAATTTAATTTTAAAATTATTACAAAGCGAAAAAGGCCAAAAAAACAATAGTTAAAATTTTTTCTGGATTTAATAATTTTGAGTTTAGACTTTTTTTAATTTGCAGGTTATTCTCGAAGGGAAAAAGAAAAAGTGAATTATTGGAAGAAAGTATGTTACATCGTTAATGTAAATTTTGAAAGTAATGGCTTCGATTTGTCGTCGTTGGCGAGTATGGATTTTGCCAGTGTTGACGTGTCTCTATGCCCTTATTATTGTCATTCTTGTGCCTATTTTAATTGCTAATTCGATAAAAAATGGATTTAAAAAGCAGGATCAAGGCGCATTGGTCGGTGGCGCTTTTGTTTTACTCGCATTGCCCATTGCATTTTATGAAATTATTCAACACATGATTTATTTCACACAACCAAAATTGCAGAAATATATTATTAGGTAAGAATTATTTTTTTCCTGTAATTTATTAATTATTAATTAAGTTAAATAATAAGAAGTTAATAATAATAAATAATTAACAATTAATCAATAATTAATTAATAATTAATTTTTTATAGAATTTTAATAAAATTCATTGCAAACATTCATTTGCAATTCATTGCAATTAAAGTATTTTTAATACAATTTTATTAAGATTTTTTACATAATAAAATTCATCGCAAGAATTCTATTTTTTATGAATAGTAAAATTCTTTACAAAAATTTAATTGTTTTCGTAATTAATAAATTTCTCCGTACGAATTCAGTTGTTTTTAGTAAATTAAATATTTATTATAAAATTTTTCGAAAAACTTAAATATTTTCAAAAATTGTAATAATTAAAATTCAGGGAATAATTTAAATACTTCCAAAAATTATTAACAAGCAGGACTATATTAAAATCTTGAAAAAAATTCTTCGTAAAAATCAATTACTTAAAAAAAGTTTTATGATTTTTAAAAACTTTGACAAAATTCTTAAAAATAATTCAATTTTTTTCATAAAGTAATAAAATTCTTCGTAATAATTTAATTATTAAAGAAAATTGTAATTTGTGCAACCCCTGCTGGAAAAGAGCTACTTTCCTTTGACATAAATGCAGCAGAAAGTGGTAAATTTCTGCACATTTAAAAGTGTGCAGGAAAGTGTACTTTCCCGCACACTTTTGATAAAGTGTGCAGGAAAGTATACTTTCCTGCACACTTTTTTGTAAACAGTATAATATACACTATAATCAACATAAAACTATATTTATTGATTAGAAATGTATAAAAATAACTTTTTTCGGTAAACAGGTGTTGCACAAAGTACTGTGTGCAACACGTACGAAAGAAGATTTTCCGACTTCGTGCAAATCGCTGCCCTCGCTTCGCTCGGAGCAGCAAACTTAGCACTCGTCGGAAAACAGCTTCTTTCTGTACTTGATGCACAATATACTATTTTGACAAATGGAAATCATGCAATTTTTTTCTATTTTTTGGGAATAAATAATGTATTTCATTAACAAAACGAAAATATGCAGGCTCTTTTTATTAAAAAAAAAATAAAAAAATTAGACAAATGTTCAAAAATAACAATTAATAAATAATAAAATTCTTTCAGGAATTCAATTATTTTTAATACTGTTTTAATAAAATTTTTCAAAACAATTTACTTATATTGAAAAGTTTTGATTTGTCTTTTTGAAAGAATTCAATTATTTAAAATAACAACTTAATAACATTCTTTGCAAGGATTCAATTTATTTTCATAATTGACAAATTTCTTTGTTTAAATTCAATTATTTTTAGTAGAATTTTTTTATAATTTCTCGAAAAAATTAAAATATTTTCAAAAGTTCTAATGAAATTTAAGGAATAATTTAAATATTTCCTAGAAGTGTTAATAATATTTCATAATCAAATTTTTAATTACAATTATAAACAGACATGATTATTTTTATACGCATATAATAAAATTTTCTTCACAGGAATCCAATTATTTTTAATTCAACTTGAATTCAATTGTTCAAAAGAATTTAATTAGTTTCACAAAATTTCTATACAATGTTTAAAAATAATTCAATTATTATTTTCAAATATTTTATCAAAACTCTGCAAAAATTAAAGTATTTCATATTTAAAATTATTAAAAGTTACAAAAGTTACAAAAAATAATATAATTTATGTTTTAAAAATATACCTATTAGTTTCAGGTGAACTTTTTTTTAAATAATTGAATTTTTAATGACCAGGAATTTTCTTTTCATGATAAAAGAGGTCACCCTGGTAGAAAAAATTCATGTGTTTCACAAATTGAAATTATGCAGGTTTATTTTCTTTTCTTCTGAAAAAAATCTAAATAGAAAATCGTGAAGAATTAAATTTAGTAAATGGAAAATATTTTTTTATTTTTAGCGGAAGAATATTATTAATTATATCCAATTGTATTTTTTGTTTCTCAATCAAAATATTCTTCACAAAGAAATTTTATTAATCCCATTTTTTTATTTTTTACAAAATTTAAAGTTTCTTTTGGATAAAAAGGACACAAATTTCCATAAATTCGATTTGTTAATCGCGATTTCATGTAAATTATCATTTTTATTTAGAAGTTAAATGAATAATTTCCATTTCATAATATTTTTTTATGTTTGTAGAATTCTTTGGATGGTGCCAATTTATGCAGTGAATGCGGTAAGGCAAAGTATTTCTTTGTATATTAAAAAGAACTCTTTTTTTAACAGATTTAATTTTAATTTTTTTCAAATTAAAATTGAATAATTTTTCTCTTTTCTACATTTTTTTCTGTTCTATTTTTTCACAGTGGTTGGGATTAATGTTTCCGGAAGGATGTATGTACGTCGACAGTCTCAGGGAATGCTACGAAGCCTATGTGATTTATAATTTTATGATGTACCTATTGGCCTATTTAGATTCTGATCAACAATTGGAACACCGATTAGAAATATCGCCTCAAGTGCATCATATGTTTCCCCTTTGTTGTTTACCCAATTGGCAAATGGGACATGAATTCGTTCACATGTGTAAACATGGAATTCTTCAATATACAGCCGTTCGGCCCATATCGACATTAATTTCAGTGTATGTTATTGACAAGTTTCATCTTTCTATCTATTTCTGGCAATTAGAAAATTTTAATTCATTTTATCGAGTATTATTTAAAATTTATTTATTTATTTTCAGTATTTGCGCATTGAATGGAGTCTATGGCGAGGGAGAATTTAGAGGCGACGTTGCTTTTCCATATATGGTAGCTCTTAACAATTTTTCGCAATTCGTGGCGATGTATTGTTTAGTATTATTTTATCGTGCGAACGCAGAAGCATTGCAGCCAATGAAGCCAATTGGAAAGTTTTTATGTATAAAGGCAGTTGTATTCTTTTCCTTCTTGTGAGTATTCTTTTCAATATGATGCAATATTTAACGAATTATTAAACTATTTATAAAAATATTAACAGAAAGTTTTTGAAACTTTCTCATTTTGTAATTTTAGCGATGATGCTAAATTATCCGAGAGAAATGATGTTTATTTAAATTTTTTCTCTTTTCAGCCAAGGAGTATTGATTGCCATTCTGGTTTACTGCAATGTTATATCAAGTATATTTGACACAGACAATACTAAAGATATTAGACAAATTTCGTCCAAGTTGCAAGATTTTTTAATTTGTATAGAAATGTTTATAGCGGCAGTGGCGCATCATTATAGTTTTAGTTATAAACCTTACGTTAATTTGGCCCAGACTCAACCCTGGTGGGACGCTTTTAGGTAAGAAACTAATTTTCAATGTCAAATAATATTTTCATAAAAAAATTATCAAATATTTATTTATTTGATTAATAGAATAGCAGTTATTATTATTATTATTATTATTATTATCATCAACATTTTTGAAAATAATTGAATTCTTATAAAGAATTTCATCAGAATATTTTTAAATAAATTGAATTCCTTGTGAAGAATTTTATATTGAATATAAATGACGCACTTATTACATAGTTGCCATAGGTCAGGGAAGTCAGGGAAAAGTGCCGGAAAGAATTTAATTTTTAGAATTCATAAGAAAATTCTGAATTTTAGTGTATTTTTTGTTTTTATATTATTACTTAGAAATTATTTAATGAACAATTTGAAATATTTCTAAATTCATTGAATTTTAAAAGAGTTTTTTTACCAATTTAAGTTATCAATGGGTCAAGTTTTTAGCTTTTTTTAATTCTGTATAATTAATTTTTTTGGAAAAAGTTTAATATATATTTTTTTTAAATTAATTAAAATTTTTATTTCTGATGAAAAAGAAGAATTGAAGAATTTCTAAATAATCGAAATTTCGTAAAATTTAATTGTAAACAAATGGATTTCAAAATTTGCAAAGAACTTCTTCGAAAATTATTAAAAATATTGAGATAACAATTCTAGAAAAATAATAATTGATAATACTGGATTTATAGAAGATTTTTAACGTACTTTAAAAAGAATTGAATTTTTGATAAGTCAGTAAGTATTGCAGAAATACAATTATTTTCAAAAGTAATACAATTCTTTGCAGAACTGCAATTTTGTTAAAAAATTTGACAAAAAATCCCAATTTGATGATTTTCAATATCTACTAATTAAATTAAATATTCAAAAAGAATTCAATTAGACTTAAGGGCATTTGAAACATTATGACGTCACAATTTTTGTAAAGCATGTGTTTTAAATGTGTGACGTCATAATGGTTCAAATTCCCTTAAACAAAAAATATTAAAATTCTAAGCAAACATTTAATTATTTCCATAAATAATACAAATTTCACAGGAATTCAACAATCTACAAATTTTTTGTAAAATTCTTCTCAATAATTGAAGTATTTCCATAAATAATACATTTTTTATAGGGATTTAATTATTGTCATAAATAAAACAATTTCTTTGTAGAAATTCAATTTGTTCATAAGTAATAAAACTCATCGTAGAATTTCAAATATTTTAATACCATTTTAATCTAATTCCTCTACAATGTAATTATTCTTAAAAATTTTATTAAAATTCGTCAAACGGATTCAATTATTTAAAAATTGTATTATAAAATTCTTTATAAAAATTCAATTTTAAGAAACATTCAATTATTTAATATATTAATTACTTTTATATTTAAATAATTGAATTCTCATACAAGTTTTTAATAAAAATTAATTTCAGTTAAAATTGTAGATGATACTTAAATACTAACAGTATTTTTTAGAGTGAATTTTTTGGAAATAATTGAATTTCAAAAAAGTTTTAAATAAAATCTTTGAAAAGCTGAATTTTTTATACTTTTAACTAACAATTTTGTAGAATTATTATTATTTTTTTTTTTTTTGAAAAAGTTTAATTGAATTTTTTTAAAATATTTAAAAATTTATATTTTTTAATATATATTTCATTGAAGAATTTCCAAATAATCGAAATTTCATAAAATTGAATCTTAATTAAATGTAATTAAAAATTCTCAAAGAACTTTTTTAAAAATTATTCAAAATAATTGATTTAAAGAAGAATTTTAGTTAAAAATTCTAGAAAATAATAATTGAATTGAAATGATGAGAATAATTTTTAAGAAGTTACAGTAACAATATTCTTATAATATAAAATAATGATTTCATCACTCATTCATCATTATAATTATTGTAATAAAACATGAAGATATCGAATACTTCAAGTCGAAGACTTAGAGTAAAATCGATATTTTCATACTTTGTAATAATATATTCTTGCAAGTTATTGAATTTCGAAACGTTTGAATTTGAAATTATTGAAAATCTTAAATCCTATGGGAAAATAATAATGATTAAATTTATTTATTTAAAAAAGATGTTATTGATGTTTTTGAATAATTTTACTTTTGAAGAAATTCGTAAATAATATCATTCTTTAGGGTTCAGGGAAAAAGACAAATTTTTTCCTGAAAATCATGGAAAAAAAATAAATGTTTGTGGCAACTCTGTATTATAATAAAAATTTGCAATGTAAAAGAAACTAAAAAAACTAAAACCATTATTCTCGTTTTAGGGCAATATGTGACGTATCGGATGTTCATAACGACATTAAGGAACATTTAGGAGTTGTGGGATCATCATTGAGCCGTCGAATACGAGGACGTAATGTCTATCAACAACCATGGGGAAGTGTCACTGAAAGAACGTCATTATTACCAGAGACTCAGACCTCAAAAAGTGCACCCGGTTCATCAATATCCGGTTATCATTCCGGTGAATCGGGACAAAGTTCTGGTTCAAGTGAGTGCCTCCTCGCAGGCGACGAGCCCACTACCGAACCACAGAACAATTCAAATTCAAATTCAATTAATGCCTAGGAAAAAAATTACAAATTTTATTTTTATCTTTTTCTTTCTTTCTTTTTACTAATTCTACCCTTTTGTCAATCAATATTTTATGTATTTATATAAAATGTATTTTTTTCCAAGCGAAAAAAGAAGGTTCGATGAAAAATACGAAACAATCGTATTTTGGTAAAATTGAGCTTTAAAAAAGAATTTCTTTTTAAATAAATATAAAAAATTACCTCTTCAAATTAGGTGCGATATTAAGAATAATGGTTGTATGTGGAAAGCAAATGTTTGTATAATGTATAATTTATATATTATATATATAGACACATAATATAATATATATTGTAAAAAATATTGTAACGGTAGAAAAAGCAGAGATTATTATCAAGCCTGTGTGATAAAAAAGAATAAGAAAAAAGATGAAAATTTACCTCTAAAACTATTTCAATAATTTGAAAAGTCGAGGGCGATTTTTGAAAATATTACAATATGAAAAATGGAATGTATGTATACGCAAAATAGAAAAGAAAATTTTCTTGCGTATTTACCAAAATAATCTACAACAACAAAAAAAAACCAAATATTGTAAATAATAATGTTTATACTTTTAGTCAGTAATAAATGAATCATATTATTTATACAACTCCGATTTCTGTATTTTTTTACTCTATAGTTTTAAATAATTTAATTTTATCTCTCTTTCAATTTTTTTTATTTTATTCTTAAAAGAAAATAATATTAAAAACCCACTAAATTGACTACTTTTCAGTGATAAATATTTACTTCAATATATTCTTAATATTGGAACTTTAGAAAACTTCTATTATTAATTAATTTACTAATTAATTATTCTTATAATATTCTTCGTAAGAATTCAATTATTTTTATAAATATAGTACAATTTTTTTCAAAAATTCAATTATACATTCAACAAAATTTTGATAACATTTCATTACAGAATTCCATTATTTTTTTAATGTCAATTTTTTAAAATTTTTAATATATTTATCGAGAAAATTTGAACATATTCTTAAATTTTAATAAAATCCTTCCAAACATTTCAATTATATTATTTATAAATAGTAAAATTCTTTTTAATTAGAATTTTTAAAAATTTAATTTATTATAGATTCACAGCGAACAATATTTATAAATAATAATAAAATTCACACGTCAAGAGTGGAATTCTAATTATTATAATTGTATTAGAAATAAAAAGAAATTGATATTATATTATTTTTATAGGCGAACAATAATGCCAACCTTGTAGAAACAAAAATTACTAAAGGCGCTCACACAGCTCACTGCCTGTCGCAAGGGGTTCTCATCTTGAGTTTTGTTTAAATATGGGTTGCAACATATGAATGAGCTTTACGCACTACGTGGTAACCAGGGTTGGGCGCGTAAAATACCTCAGATAAATTACGTGGTTTTTACAGTAAAATACCTCGTATTTTACTTCAAAAATTTTATACACAATGTACTTTTTTGGGGAGGGGGGTAAAATACGTATTTTACATATGTAGAAAACCAGGTATTTTACGTCAAAAACCTCGAGTGACGCGTCACTTCCCAACACTGGTGGTAACCTGCCAAATTAAAAGAATTGTCAAGTGTCAAGTGAAATACAAAAATATAATTTCGCTATTTAATGTGAAGTTTTAAATAAATTGAAAATAATTAATTATTATTATTTAATAATCAATTAATTTATTACTATTATTAATTAATTAGTTAATTAATTAACTTATTACTATTATTAATTAATTAACTTAATACTATTATTAATGAATTAATTAGTTAATTAATTAATTAATTAATTCAACATTTTTATTCAAAATCTCTGGATTTCTTTGCTCCCTCTTCCAAACTTCTGTAAAATCTTCTTCTGCTAAATACGAAAGTAGAAAAATCTTTTCCAACCAAAAAAATAAGTTTCTTCCTTCAAAAATCTAGAATCTTCTAATTTTTTTTGAAAATCTTTACAAAAGGTTTGAAATCAGAGCAAAGAAGCCTTAAGATTTTCTAAAAAAAATTTGAATTTTCATGAAATTCGCCACACTAAATTTGAAAAATCCAAATTTTTAATTTAATTTTAATTTCAGAATTAGAATCTAATAAAAATTAGTCTATTTTTTGAAATTAAAACAGGGAAAATTCATTTTAATATTTACCAGACAAAGGATATAGGGGTATCACTTCCTCAAAGAAATTCATTATTCTTGGGTGCTCTTTTCTACCAGGATTAATAAAAAGTCGAAGAATATCATCGTCATCGTCGTCAAAAAGGAGATCCAAAGCAACATAAAATGTTGCAAGATTTTGATGGTTAATATTGCCGTTTTCCATGCTTTTCTTCGTTAAATATGAACAGTGCCGGCCTTAGCCGTTTTATCGCCCTTGTGCGAAATTTTGAAAGCGCCCCTTGTAAGGCGAGGTTTTGTCTAATTTTTGGATAATTCAGTTTTTTTGAAAATTTTAATATCATTATTAACAAACGAAAAACAATATAATGAATTAAATATTGCAATTTATTATAATTATTTATACACATATATATTTTTTCAATGAAAAATTTTTCGTTCTGCAAATTTTTACCAAAGGCGAAGGTGTAAATGCTCTCTCAGTAAATAAAAAACATAAAAAATTTTTTCTTAAAAGCGCCTTCAAAGTAGCGGCGCCCCCTACAGCGTGGCGCCCCTGTGCGACCGCACAGGCGCGCACTACCCTAAAGCCGGCACTGAATATGAACAATATATTTTTTCAACTTGTCATATAATTTTCTTGGTTATAATTTGATTCGTAGATATCCATTTTACCGACATGTGTTATCGTCTATTAGCATCGGTAAAATGATTATCTACATTGTTGCTTTCGTCTTCTTTCACATACAAATAATACGTAATAATAATTTAGCCTTTGAAATCCAAAGTGTTTATCGTATTGGAAAGTGGCTTTTTTGTCTCTGACATCTGGGAGAGACATATTCATTACACATTTTAATTGTACGTATAACTATGTACAGAAAAATAATTTATAAAGTTTTTTGAAGTATAACTGACGTGTAGCAATTTCAAATTGTGTTATTTCTTTTGTAGTTACAGAAATTATGAAATTCACGGTAAAGGAAATAAGTAATTGTATCCGATCATCATTTCCGGACGAGGAAAGGATTCCTCTTCTCGAAAGATTGAAGCATGAATCCTATCAAAAAAAGGAATGCGTATGGTACAACATCTGTAGTAACATAATGGTCACATATACTGACAAAACAGTACGAAAACACGTACGAAAGTGTTATTATACATATAAGAACCACTTGCGAGACGTAGCAGAGGCTCTACTAGAAATAGACAACAAAAAATTAATTGCTAATTCGAAAGAAAGGAGAAGGAAAAGTCAAGAAAGATCGAAATTAGAAGTACGTAAGCAAGATCGACCCAGAGCTTGTAAAGATACCAAGAATGAAGAAGAACAAAAAAATAAAAAAACAAGATCAAGAAGAATTACACAGAAAAAAATAAGTGTTAAATGTGTTGCGTGTAGTTTTAACCCCAATATAGTGTTAAAACCACACAGCGACGGTTAAAAATGTTGCGTGTAGTTTTAACACTACTTTTAGTGTTAAAATAACACTTCTTTTTCCTGTGATATTAAAATAAATGAATAAGAGAAAAAATTTTGAAAAAATCGTTGTCGAAAACTAATTTTCAGAATAATAAAAAAAATTGTAATACACATATTAATACAAACTTTATTTTTTTATGGAGTCTAATTCATTTTATATCTTTCTTAGAGACTTGCTTGCGTTAAATTCATGAACATATTTTGTCGTTCTCAAATCCTCTACAAATTTTTCTTTCCGAAATCAAACGTTTTGCTCAACATAAATAAGTCAAACATTAACTGACCAGAGTTTCTACAGAATCTGGAAATCATGGAAATGGTATGGAATTTTTAAAAGGCTTCTGAAAATCAGGAAAATCATGGAAAGGCCTGGAATTATTTAAAATTTTCCTGTTTCCATTTTTTCTCTTCAATAATTTTATGTAAGCTGTAACTTTTCATTGCAGCCCAGCGGGCACAAAGGCAAAAAACGTTCTTTGAACGTCTGTAGAACGTTTAATGCCTGCCAATTTACGTTCTAAGAATGTCCGAACGTTCTGAAACATTTTTAGAACGTTCGGACGTTCTTAAAACTTAAATTGGCAGACATTAAACGTTCTACAGACGTTCAAAGAACGTTTTTTGTTTTTGTGCCCGCTGGGAGTCTTTTGAATTCTTATAATAATAATTTTTTTTAATGAAACCACATTAAATACAACAATTTTTTATGACATCTAAATAATTTATTTATTTATAAATTTTATTACATTTATATTAGAAATTTAACAGGGCACAAAGTAGGTCTGTAAATCCTGAAAAAGTCCGTAAGTTTCCTTCAAGTCTGTAAAAGTCCGGTCTTTTGAAAAAAGGTCCATAAGTCCGTAATTTCATTCGAAAAAGAATAAAAGTTCGTAAATTGTACGATATAATATTCAGAATTTTAGGGAAATTACAAATGATTGCAAAATTATTCCTCTATTTTCTACTAATTTCAACGAACAGGCGCCACTAATTTCGAGCCAATAAAAAAATGTCCTTTCCATTTTATCCAAAAAATTAGCCTTTCAAAAACAGTAAATTTGTTTTTTCAAGCTAGAGATTTTAGACTGAAGTAGTTGTTAGTCATTTTTTTAAAAACATCTTTGCTCCCTCCTCAATTATTCCTCTATTTTCTACTAATTTCTACGAACCAGCGCCACTAATTCCGAGCCAATGAAAAATTTCCTTGGCATTCTATCTAAGAAATTAGTCTTCCAAAAACACTAAATTCATTTTTTTCAAGCCTGAGATTCTTGACTCAGTTGTTGTTAGTAAATTGAGTTAAAATAATTCTACTCCCTTCCTAATGTTATTGTATTATCTTTCTCCAATTTCTACGAACTATTACCATTAATTCCGGATTAATAAAAAAATTCTTTCCTTTTCTAAATTTAAAATTTATCTTCTAAAACAGTAATTTGTTAACGCTATAGATACTAGTTTGGGTTTTTATTTTATTAGTTTAATTTTTTAAATTTACTCTCTTGTAAATGAAACAATTCTGTTTCTGCTTTAATTTTAATATAGAGTTAATTAAACAGTAATCGGTCACATAAATCATTCTTTTTTATTTAACACTGTTGAAATTTATTTTTTAAATTCTTTCCGGTGATATTGTTCCTTAAGATAGCAATAACTAGTAACCCAGCGGGCACACAGACAAAAAACGTTCTTTGAACGTCTGTAGAACGTTTAATGTCTGCCGTTTTAAGTTTTAAGAACGTCCGAACGTTCCAAAAATGTTTCGGAACGTTCGGACATTCTTAGAACGTAAATTGGCAGACATTAAACGTTCTACAGACGTTCAAAGAACGTTTTTTGTCTTTGTGCCCGCTGGGAATCCAATCATCTTCATAAAAAATTTTATTCATTAAAGAAATTAATACATAATCAAATGAAGAATATGACAGAGAAACTACAGTAGTTGTCAGTTTGTTGGCTTTTCTGAAGTCACTTATCTCTGTTTGATTTTATTGAAAACAATTTGTTAGCAACTTTGTTCTTTCTATAAATTTATTGGTCTATCTTATATTATTAAATGCCACAATTTATTATAATAAGAACGTGTCTTTAAAAGAAATATTCTTTTTGTCAGAAATTATTTGTTTAATGTTCATAAGGGTTATTCTCTATTTGATTTGACGGTTGTAAGGTTTCTTCAGACTTCTGTATATTCGTCCTTGTATTTTGGCAAATTCATAATATTATTAATCTTTTCTTACAGGGCAGCGGATTTTGATATATATGGTACATCTATATTATATTTGAAATTACTTGATCCATTTGCTAAGTAATTACATTTAATATGTGGTAACTTTACTAATCTTTTGATAATGTGTTTAGTATTTTGCACACATTGAGCAAACAATTCCAAACAGAATCCATACAAAGTCCATGTTTTGTAGCTATTGAACTGTTGAAGAAAGGTTACATGATTATTCTTGCTGTCTTTAAATGAGTTATGTAAGGCTAAATGTTATGAAATATATTTATGAAAATTTATGAAATTAATGGCAAATTAATTACACCTATCTATTCCGACGTATCAAACTGTGTATGATTAATAAAAAAACATTTTTAAATTAATATTTTTCACTGATATTAATAAATTATAATTATTATCTCAAAAAACTAGAACTGATAAAGCAGGTTGTGTGGACATCTACATTTACTAAAAAAGTTAACAATGTAGACATACCTACATATTTTTTGGTTGCACAATGTCCAGATTGCAATACCACGATTTTTCGTAAATAGGAAGAATCAATATTTCCAAAAAGGTTGTCAAAAGTTGATATTCTGAAAATGTCGCTTAAAGTCTGGAAAGAAAATTGATGAAGTAAATTCTGCAAATGAACAAATAAAATCGCAAAGTGAGAAGATAATTTCACCTAACAATTATTTTAGTATTTTATTTTCAGTATGTAAATATTTCTTCAGAAAAATAGAATTTCTTTGTTTTATTTACAAATATTTCAATTAAAGATTAATGTTTCTTCTTTGATTGAAATGGTTGACATTTATTATTTTCTTAAATATGTGTGTAACAAGTATAGGTATTTATAATTAAATACATACTGATATTTACCTGAAAGAGGATATAATAAGCAAATTATGATTATTATCATAATTTGCATTCCGGATTATATCATCATTATCATCATCAATAATGAGATTCACAAAAATATGAAAATTTTAAAATCTCACTTATCAATATTAACATTTTCTACCAAATTTTCAAATATTCTTTACAAAAATCCTTATTTTTAGATTTCCTTCTTTGCTATTTCTTCTTCTTTTTATCACTATGGTAAATTTATATATATATGATTTTAAAAGAACAACAATATTTCCAATTGCTTTTTTGGTAAACATGAATACAGAATCGCAAAAAAGTACGCAGGTTAATGTGTAAACAAAACATATTTACCGACGTATGATACACGTCGTGCATATGTCGGTAAAGTTATTATCACTGTTACCCTCTGGGCACGGAAACGTCTTTATTCTAGGAACGTTCCTAAAACGTTTTTAGAACGTTTCATGTCTACTACATAACGGCTTAAGAACGTCCAATGTTCTAAAAACGTTTTTAGAACATAAAACGTTTTAAAGACATTATGTAGAGGACATGAAACGTTTTAAAAACGTTTTAGGAACGTTTCTAGAACAAACACGTTTCCGTGCCCAGAGGGTATTCTTCTGTGCTTTTTAAAAATCTACTTCGGCTTCACCAGACAATTTGAAGAAAAAATTAGGAGCTTTTATTATACTTAAAATAACAAAAATGATAAGCATATCACGGACATAAAAGTAAATGAAAATGATCAGTTGGTTGAAAAGGATGGCATAAGTTATAAATTTCTTTCTTCTCAGACATCGCATTTGGACTTTTCCAATTTTTCTACTTACTTAAACTTTTGTTGTGTATCTCATTTATTTTTATAACACTCTCAAAAAATAATATATTATTATTTCTGCAACTACTTATTGCTCATTTTTGTAAATATTAGGTTCGATAGGAGAAGCTTTCGTAGAGAAAGTTTACTTGCAGGGCTTATTACCAAAAGAAAACATGTTAAATCAAATACAAAATTCCGTCAAAAACCGTGAAACCAGTTCAATGGAAGCAATAAATGATCTCATGGATTCTGATGACGAGATTGTTTTCGGAGATGAACCTGCTGTGGAAGGTAATAAAGTAGTATATATAATTTATTATCCAAGAAATTTATTTATAAATTATCGTTTCATTTAATTTAATATTTACAGGGTTCCTGCAGAAATCCAAATTTTAAATTCCATATCTTTTCCATGATTTCCAGGGTAAATTTTTAGGAAATTCCAGAGAAATTTTAAATTTCATTTTCACGTTTTATAATATATAATATATCTTATCTTAAAATTAGGGCTCGAAGCAATAAAAGCAATAAAAAATACGGTTTTTAGGTCAAAAATTAAAAATTACGGACCATTTACGGACCAACTGACAAAAAAAGAATCAGGCTGAATCAAATAAGAGAACATTTTATTTTAAACTAGAAATTCAATTTTTCATAACTATAAAACATAATAAATTATTATGAAAATGATTTCTTCATGTTTTATAATAATTAATAATATCAATAAAAATAATTTATAATAATTAAAATCATTATCAATTCAATTATTATTTTGAAGAATTTTTATCTTAAATTCTTCTTTATATCGTTTTTCTTTAATAATTTTGGAAAAATTTCTTTGACAATTTTCAAATTAATTTCTTTATAATATTCAATTTTACGAAATTTCAATTATTCATAAATTTTTTATTTCAATAAATATTATAAAATAGAAATTAAAAATAATATTAAAACAATTGAATTAAACTTTTTCCAAAAAATTAATTACACAATTCAATTACTTTTTAAAATTCAAGCTCTATTGCATTTAATATTCAATAATTATCTAAAATTTTAACTGAAATTCATTTTTATGAAATGAAAATCAATTTTTATTAGAAAATTCCACTAGAATTCAATTATTTAAATACAAATAAAATGCAAATAAATAATTTAATAATAATATGTAATATAACAAGTTTTTAGACAAAATGTTTGAGGAGCAATTTTTCAAAAGGGGAGGAGTATGAAATGGAAACATTACGATGCCATGCATAACTTGTTATATAAAAAGCCTGAGATGAATCCAGCCGCTACTTCCTCTAACATAACTGGATTTAAAAAAGGACTAAAAGAATCGATCAATGATCCGAGTAGTGATGCACATGAGCGAGAAATCCAAGAAATGAGCGATATTGAGAAAGACTTTATTCTTTTGTTTTCTTCTCTCATCTCGTCTCATCTCAAAAATTACTACTCTCGAATCATATATTGTCTCAAATATTAAACTATTAGGGAGGGTTTCACCATCATCGATTAAAACGTTTTACGTTCATATATATTTTTAACAATAATTAATTGCGAGTTTTATTTGATTGAAATTAGATTTTTTAATTAAATTAATATTATTATTAAAGATAATTCTTTTTGGTAATTTTTTTTTATTTTTTAATTTTGAAAAAAATTTTTATTAAATAAAATTTTTAATGTTAATAAAATTTAAGCAGAAAAAAATGTTTTTAAATATGGTGTGTTAGATATGGCGCGGTTTAGGTTTAGACGTCTTTGAAAAAGAAAATTTGACAATTCTAATGAAATAATTAATAAGTAAATTTACGTAATTGACGCATTTACACTATAAATAAATACAATGTTTGAATTTTAAAATAGATCAATAAAATAATAATAAATAAATTAATAAATTTTTAAAATAAAAAATTAAACGTTGCGTTGTTCAATTCTATTTTATTTATATACTTCTATAAATTGCAATAAATTTAAATATACCAAACACATTTTTACTTGAACAATATAAAAGTTCGTTAATTCTTTTTATGAAAAGGTAATTAAAATATAAACTATATATAATTTGTGTTGAACCAATATTGTTTTAATGAAATAACGATGCATTTAATTTAGTTTATAAACTATTTGTTTAATTAATGTTAACTTATTGAAGTTACGAGATGATAAGGAACATGAGATCCAAGAATTTAGGCACATCAATTCTCTAGCAGACTCATTCGACAGTCTATTTCGATGTTTTCTTATAATTAACGAACTTCGAGAAAAGGCTCTTTCAGATGCAACTGAAGTTGCTTGGATGGATAGAAGATCACGAGCCATTCGAGCCAAATTTGGAAATAATTTTTCATTCTGTTTCCACCATTCTAATACATCCGTACTTTTATCAGCTCTCTCTTGAGCAAGGTAAAAATCAATTTCTTGTCTCCAGCAACGATTTTGATTTATTTGAGGATTCTGCCTTTTCTGGGTCTTGTTATTATCATAAAAAGAGTCAATATCAATGCTGTCATCTTCATCTGAACCAAAATCCTCTTTATCTCGTAATTGGTGTTCCCTCGGATTTTCTAGGATTACCTATATAAATTTAGAAAAACTTTGTTTTCATTTTCATAGAGAATTTGAAGAATATCAAACATCTTCAGGGAGAAAATAATTTAGGTATAATAATAAATAAAATAATAATAAAATAAAATAATAAAAAAATTTTAGAAGTGAATCTGTTTTTTAATAAAAATTTGAAAAAGTTTACCTCGATATCATTTTTAGGCAAATAATTCATCCTATACATTTCTTCAAAAACCGTTATAGAGTGTAATGACATTTCTTGTCCTCAAGAAGTTTTATTGAATTGCTCTATTTTATGACGAGGATCTAGAATCAAAACTGCGCAGTATATCCAGTTGCAGAGGTTATAATGCTTGAAAAGCTTCTGTTTAGCTGCAGAAAGGGCCAACATAATTTGCTCCTGAACAGAAGTCAAAATTGGTGTTTGTTCTAGGATTTGTATTTCTTCTTCCAGCTTATCAACCAAAATATTAAATCCTACTACTACATATGGCAAAGTTGCATATTTCTCGCCAGATAAAAGTTTCGATAAGCTTTTGAAGTGTCGAAGATAATGACAAATTTCCTCTAAAATTGACCATTCTTGAATATTTAGCATAAGGTGAATTAATGAGCTGTTATTTATACATAATAAATTTAGAGCAGGTTGCATTTGAAGTGATAATTTTATCATGTCATGTGTTGAATGCCATCTGGTGCTAACATCGATATTTGGTGATCTCATTTTTACATTGCATGATTCACAGCAATTATTTAACTTATTGCGCCATTGCTCTGAATTTTTTAAAATGCTAAAGAGTTTTCTAAGCTTCAAGAGCGGAGTGTTACAACTTTTCAATTCATCATTAATATCATTTCCTGATCGAATATCGTCAGAATTTTCAATATGATTATTGTCCTCGATTTCATTCAATTCATTTTGTTCTCCAATATTTTGATCTTCTAATTTTAATTGTTTCAGCATATCCTGCACCGCTAGATTTAAAATATGAGCAAAGCATTTAAAATGCTGATTTTTGGCATCAAATTCTATTAATTTTGCGAGTTCTGACATAAATGTGGTATTGGAAGAAGCATTGTCTACTGTAATGCCTTGTATTTTTTTTCTAAATTGTATTCTTTCAATACTTTTTGAAAAATTTTAGCTATATCTCGACCTGTGTGTTCCCCGTTCGATGGACAAAAATCAAGAAGAAGAGAATGAAGGATCCACTCATCAGAAATGAAATGTAGAGTTATGCCGTAATATGATCGACCAGCTATGGAAGTCCAGCCATCAACAGTACACGAAAATTTGAATTTATTTTCTTTAATCAAACTTATAATAGAATTTTGCACTTTTTGAAACCGATTCTCTATTAAGACTTTCAATTCTCTCCGTTTTGGTAATGTTGCTGATGGATTTAGGTAGTAAAAATAGCTTTGAGTGTCCTCGTCGTCAAAAAATGTATAAGGTAGGTATTTTTTTACAATCAGGTCAACTGTTCTTTGATTAAAGACTTCTTGATTGAATTCCTACATAATTTAAAGAAAACTTCTTGAAATCACAGAAATTAAGAAATATTTTATTATTTATTTGTTAGTATTTGTTTATAATTGTATATATGTAATTTTATAATTGTTTATTTATTCAGGGTGTCTTCTAACCGAGAAATAGCCGAGAAATTGTATATATGTAATTTTATAAATTGTTTATTTATTCAGGGTGTCTTCTAACCGATAAATATCCGGGAATTTAAATTGACCGTCAAAAACTGAGAATAAACCAGGCATTTTATGCAAAACCAGGAATTTTTTTTAACAAATTAAAAAAAGTTTTATTATTTTAATTTGGTTTTTAAAAATCGCTTTTTATTTCAATTTTTATAAATATTTTTACTGTTCTGTAAATTTGAATTAGTTAAAAATAATTAATTTAATGGTAAAAAATCAGTCACTGATTTAAATATAGTATGTATATGAATTAAAAAAAATTATCGTAGTAATAAGACATTTTTGTAAAATTCAAATGAAAATAATTAAATTTGTTAAAAAATTTCGTTAAAATTTTTTAAACAAATCGAATTTTGAAAGAATTTTAATTTAATAATTGGCAAATAAAAGAATTTTAAAAAGATTATGATATTCTAATGAATTATGTTTCTTAGTGCAAAGATTAATAATTAAAATTTTTATTAGTTATTTTAAAAGATGTACACTTCAAATTTTTTAATAACATTGAATTAAAAAATTTTTTTTTGAAAATAATAATAAATAAATAATAAATAAAATAAATAATAATAAACGACATTATTAATATTAATACAAGTGAATTAATAGAAGTATTATGACTTGATTTTAACCATAAATATAGTTAAATTTATTTTTAAAGGATTAATATTGTGTTTAACTAATATTTTGAAGTATTTCGGGATAAATAGTCTTTTGATGTGAGTAGGATTAGATATAAAAATAATTAATTACTTGACTTTCTGATGAAGAATGGAGTACTTCATAAAAGTTTTTATATTCCTTCATATGGTATTTTTCTAAATGCCGTTTTATTCCTGTAGTATTACCCGCGGTCATTTTTATTGAAATATTTAAATTTTTTTCAATGGCGCATATTTTACATTTTGCTGTTTTTTTCCGTTTCCGTACGTACAATTTCAAAATGCTCGTCGAATGACTTTCCCTTTCGCTTTTTTATTTGCTTTCGTCTTGAAGGAACATAACTATAATAAAATTATTTAGATATTTATTATTTATATTCAAAATTATTTAAATAGGAATATTTTTCAGTTTTTCAAAATAAAAATATTTCAACTTGTAAATTATTAAAATACATATGAGCAAACATTTAAAAACTAAAATTGTTTATCAATTCAACATATTAAGTAGGAAATTACTTGGAGGAGGTTGGTTCTGAATCATTTTTTTCTCCCTCTAATCTCCTCTTATGATTTATTTCCATTGACATATTTAAATTACGTAATTAAATTGATAATTTAGGTTTTTAAAAATAACCTCTGCAATTGTCATTTATGGTTCAATCTAAACGAGAAACAAACGAGAAATGAGACGAAATGAGACGATAATAAATAATAGAAGAAGAGATTTTTTATTATGAGAATACTTCATAATTTATCGAGATCGATGAGACAACTGAGAATCTCGTCTCAATGTACATCCGACTGATGTTTCAAGTGATGAAGAAAAAATAAAGCAACCACATAAAAGGAAACATCAATCGGACGTAGAAAAAGTTCTGGATTTTATGAAGGAGAAGGAAGAAAGAAAGGAAAAGTTCTTACAATTAGAACGTTTCTTGTCCGTGTTGGAGAAAAAATAAGTCATATTTTAGTACTTGTTACCCAGGCAGAAATCAACGATCGGCTTGGTACCGGGCCGGTACCAAGGGCGGACTTGCCGGTGCCGGCGTGAAACCGGCATTACCGCCGGCCCGGAGCTGGTCCAGTCAACAATGATAACCCGGGAAATATCCGCCCCGGTGCCGGTAAACCACCGGCTTGATACCGGGCCGGTAGTAAAAAAAAAAATTATTTTGTAACTTTTCTGCCGGCTTTATGCTGGCACGGTGTCAGATTAGTATATTTTATTAACAACACATTTTTACATATATTAAACGTTAAACAATATTATTTATTAATTAATTTAATTGTAAACACTAAATAGAATGCTGAAACATATGAATTATTATTAATTGTTAACGAAAAATCTGAAGACATGAGGAATTGAACTCCGGACCCTCAGGCTGCAAAGTCGACGCTGCATCCGCTAACCTAAACCTGCTTATGAAAAGTGAATGGAAAGTTTATATATGAAGTGTGACACCAGGACTAATTACAAAATGTTCTAAATTAATAGAAAAAACCTTTTCTAAAAGACAGTTTGAATAATGTAATGTCAAAGTTAATAATTATAATAACATTTGTTAATGTCATTATACGTTGGGACTAAGGCTAAAGAAAAAACGCTGGCATGGTACCGGCCCGGTACCGGCTTTATAGAAACAACTTGCAAAAACTTAGTATAATGAAATTAATATAATACCTTGTTAGATTATCAAAATTTTATAACAATAAATCAAATAAAACCTGACCAAAATTATTTTAAACGAACAAAGTTATTATAGGGTGTCTAGTAATTCAGCAGTAACAAATTCCCGGATTTTTTAGTGATTTTCCCAGACAATTTAAAGCTGAATTAATAGAGTTTAATGAAATGTAATTTTTCCAACTATGTAAATAAAGATTTTAAAAAACATTTGATTTCGAGAGATTTGATTTTCCTATTCTTCCGAATAGTGTAAAAAAAATTTCAAAAAATTAAAAATTTAGACTTTTTAAGACACAAAAATATTATGCCGGCAAAACTCCGTCGCCGGTGTAAAAACGGTATCGAATGCCGGAACCGGGCCGGTACTAATTTTGATGCCGGCAAAACTATGTCGCCGGTGTAAAAACGGTATCGAATGCCGGAACCGGTCCGGTGCCGGGCCGGTTGTCTTTTATTAACCGGCCCGGTACCATAGTGCCGGTACCGGTTATTGTCCGACTTTACCACCGGGCCGGTGTCGCACCGGTCGTAGGCATCGGCACACCACCGACTTTTCTGCCTGGGTAATTGATTGGATTCCTTATCGTCAATTTATTGTGAAAACTTCATTGTAATTCTTAATTTTTTATTACTGATTAATTAAAATCATTATTATCAATATTAAAATTCAATTACCATTTAATATTTTACTGTTGAAAACTGAATCACTGAAATTTGACAGATTTTCAGTGACTCTTTTTTTAAGACTTGAATAAATGAAATGTTACAGAAAATTAGCCACACGGAGAGAAGAGTTACAGTTGTGACAACTAAACACGTTTAGTAGCAGAAATACATGGAGAGCGATAGTAGCGCCCCTGGCGGTTTAGTTCCTGTTTAGTTACTCTGACTGAACGTACAGTCGTTCCCACTGTTATATAGTAGATGCGACTGTTATTTTTGTCCGTCGAAAATTAACTAAACTGTTTAGTTATCAGAACTGAACCGACAGTCGCCTTCACTATTCTCTTCTCTCCGTGCAAATATGATTGAAATATCAATCTTTTTCATTGATTAACCAATTAAAAACAGACTGAAATTTTTTATGATGTTCATTGAAAATTTTAGCTTTTTATTAATTGTCAAATTAGTGAAATTTGACTGATTTACATCGTAAGAATATAGTCATTAAAAATTAGTCAAATTTCACTGATTAAACTTATTTCTCTTATTTATCAGTACTAGCACTGTACAACAGCTTATTTGACAATGTTTGATGTTTATCTATTATTATTATTATTATTAATTGTTAGCCTTTTTGTATTAGTTTAAATACATGGATAATTACTTTCAATTCTTATCATTATTAAAATAAATTTTTATTTTTTAATTTGAACTACTTCCATCACATTAAATATGAAATTTTATTCGAAAATCTTTAGATTTCTTTGCTCCTTATTGAAACCATTTTTAAAGTCTTCTCCTACGAAATACGACACTAGAAAAACCTTTGCCAATGATGAGAAAAATTTCCCTCCTTCAAAAATTTTGAATTTTCTAATTTCATTCTAATTTCATAAAATTTCAAAATTTTTACAGAAAATCTTAGGATTTCTTTGCTTCATCATCAAACCTTTTGTAAAGGCTTTTTCTGCACAATATGAAACAAGAAAAACCTTTGCCAACGGCGAGAAAAATTTCCTTCCATCAAAATTTTGTGTGGCGAATTTCATTAAAATTCAAAATTTTTTTAGAAAATCTTTGGATTTCTTTGCCCCCTCTTTAAATATTCTGTAAAGGCTTCTTCTACTCAATACGAAAGCAGAAAAAGCTTTACCAACGGCGAGAAAAATTTCCTTCCTTTAACAATTGGGAATTTTCAAATTTTGTGTGGCAAGTTTCATGAAAATCCGAAATTTTTTTCGAAAATCTTTGAATTTCTTTGCTTCCTCTTCAAATATTTTGTAAAGACTTCTTCTACACAATACGAAACCAGAAAAAGCTTTGCCAAGGACGAGAAAAATTTTCTTCTTTCAAAAATTACCAATTTTCTAATTTTGTGTGGCGAATTTCATGAAAATTGAAATTTTTTTTCGAAAATCTTTGAATTTGTTTGCTTTTTCATCAAACCTTTTGTAAAGTCTTCAGCTAAGAAATAGGAAACTATAGAAAAACCTTTTCCAACGGCAAGAAAAATTTCCTTCCTTCAAAAATTTTCAATTTTCTGTGGTAAATTTCATGAAAATTGGGAATTTTTTTCGAAAATCTTTGGATTCCTTTGCTCCCTCTTCCAACCTTTTGTAAATTCTTCTTCTGCCTGAAACAAAGGTAGAAAAATCTTTGTTGCTGAAATAAAAATTTAGAATTTTCTAATTTTGTGTGGCGAATTTCATAAAAATTCTATTTTTTTCGAAAATCTTTGGATTTCTTTGCTTCCTGTGCAAACCTTTTGTAAAGTCTTCTTCTGCCTAATACGAAACTAGAAAAACCTTTGTAAATGGCGAGAAAAATTTTCTGAAGAGAGAGCAAAGAAATTTTAAGATTTTCTGAAAAAATTTTTGAATTTTCATGAAATTCGCTACGGGGAATTGGTTAGGTATGGCGTGTGTGTGTGCGTGGTTGGCATTGTATAAGCTGCGGATAATTTGCATCATTTTGGTGTGTTACGAGAGTGCTATTACATTGAGGAGTGTTTTTTTCGAATAGAGCGTTGGTTAGTGTTACAGTGAAATTGTAGGCAGATTAATAAAAAGCGAACTTAAAAGAATATTGTCAAATTTGTAAAGTGTGAAAAAAGTGAGGTTAGGTGAAAATTGACTTATAGTGACGACCCTGGTAGCGCATAAAGGTAGTAACTAGTGAGGAAATCGAGGTCGATAAAACAGGCATTTATAATGTCAAGCGCTAGAAGTAAACAAAAACAAACCCGTCCCACTGTAGATGCGAATGCGAAGAAAGTTAGTTTTTCAAATGATTTATGTGATGAGAGATTAAAAGAGGTTAAGAAAGAAATAAAACTAATGAAAGCAGAAATAGAAAAACTGAAGAATGATAAAATGGAATTAAGAAAAATTGTAGATGAGTTGAAAACAAAGGAAATAGAAAAAGATCAATTAATCTCAAAAATGGGGGATAAGGTAAGTGAGTTAGAAATAAAAATAGCTAATTATTTTGACAGGGAAATAAGGTCCGAAAAAAAGGGGATCCCACATATCAACAATGCAGATCTAAATTGATAAAAACTCTGCAACCGCCTTTTCTTGAAAATTGTATAATATTATGCCCTATCAATTTTGAAAACTCATTTTCTATCATAAATACATAGGATGAATATTTTGTTTGTTGTAATTATTAGAAAAAATTATTTTTCAAAAATTAAATATGAGCAGTTTCCAATAGTCCAAACCACCATAACCACATTTAACAGCTGTTTGGTGGTACATTATTTTGCAATGGAACCAATAGATGGCGCCAAATGTACCAGAAATGTGGGATAAAATATTATATTTTTATATACACATATATATATCAGAAGGTAAGGTTTCCCACAACTACTAATTATAAGGCTCCATAATTAATTACTAACTTTATTTATTTAGTATTGATAATAAATATTATTCACAAACAACTTATCACGACTGTACAGTTCTGAGTCTTGTTTCTATATTGCGTCTGCGCAACTTGGCAGAGAGAGAGAAGAACAGAAGGATACAGAATATTCTCCCACATACTCCCCCCCAAGTAATGACTAAAAAAACTTAACATTTATAGTTATAAAATAAGCGTTGTATAAATAAAAATTAATATAAAAATTTAAACATTTCGTTCATAAATAAATAGTTCCTAAAAAGTTAATAATTTATATACATCAAAAAACATAAAACAAAAAGATTTCAAAAAGAAATAGAAAAATATTTGTTTTTCTTTAGAAAAAAAATGTGTCATCGTCGAATAAAACAATAATAACAATAATAATAATATCGACGTCAAGTAAAATGATAAAATATCCTAAAGCTTGAGATGGCCATCTCGATAAAACTAAAATTATAAAGTATTCTTGACTAGTTTTTCGACGATACATTGAAAGTGACTTTCTTTTTGTTAACGTAAGTTCTAATAGGTTTTAAAGCTTGATTTTGATTTAAATTTACACTGTTCTGAATATTAACAGTCGGATTAGTTATGTTTGTAGGAACTTCATTTTCAGAAAATAACTCGGAAGAGACGAAAAACGCTGGTTTAACATTTTCTACAGAGACTTTTCGATTAGTTCCGTTAATTTCAATTTCAAAGATCCTATCCGAAATGCGATTCAAAACCTTATGAGGACCGGAATAAGGACATTTGAGGGATTTCTTTAAAGTTCCAATCTTTAAAAATACATGAGAACAGGAATGCAAATCCTTGTGAACAAAAATCTTTCTCCTGTGTCTATGACTCACGGGAACAGGCTTGATAGATCGCATGTGCTCGCGAAATTCCTCCAAAAAAATCTGAGGGTCCGGAGCGAACTCCTCGGGGAGAATAAATTCGCCGGGGATCTTAAGTGTTGTCCCGTATAAGTATTCTGCAGGAGACGAACCAGAATCCAAGACATTCGACCTCAAACCCAAGAGAACTGACGATAATACATTAATCCATTGTTGACCAGTATGACACTTAATCGCCGCCTTAAAAGTACGGTGCCAACGTTCGACAATGCCATTCGAGGCAGGGTGATACGCAGTTGTTCTGATTCTATGACATCCAGACAATTTAAGAAGGGAAGAAAAAATCTGGGACTGGAACTGACTTCCCTGATCGGTTGTAAGAGTCTCGGGAGCGCCGTAACGCGATATCCAGCCATCGACGAAGGCGCGATAAATGGTGATTGCCTCGACATTTTTCAAAGGAATGGCTTCAGGCCATCTCGAAAAGCGGTCGATCAAAGTTAGACAATATTTATATCCGTCGCAATTGGGCAAAGGACCAACGATGTCCATGTGTACGTGGCGAAATCTTCCATCGGGAGCAACGAAGTGAGAAGGCTGCAAAACTGTATGACGCGAAACCTTGGATCTCTGGCACTCAATGCAACCCCTGCACCACTCCTTGATATCTCTATTCATTCCTTCCCAAACATAACTCTTGATAATAATCCTGTCAGTAACCCTTCCACTGGGGTGAACAGGATTATGGAACATCTCAAAAACACGCTTGCGTAAAGACAATGGGATGTATGGACGAATCACTTCACCTGACAGATCACAAACGACGGCGGCAAATCCGTTGTATACTGCGAAATAAAAGATAACTGACGAATCTGACGAGGAGAAGCCTTATCAGACTTTTGACTGAAGGCAAAAATCAAAGGTTTGTGGTCAGTAGCCACGAAAAATTCACGAAACTCCAAAAAATGCTTGAAATATTTTATTGCTTCAAAAACTGCAGTCAACTCTCTGTCGTAAGTACTATAATTTTTTTGAGCTGGATTAAAATTACGCGAGAAGAATGCAAGAGGTTGCCAACAACCCTCCCTAAACTGTTCCAAGGCGGCTCCCATACCATAATCTGATGCATCAGAGACTACTCTAGTGGGGGCCGAACAATCCGGATGGAAAAGAAGAGCTGCGTCGACGATACTCGAACGACACTTCTCGAAAGCCTCAATAGTTTGAGGATTCCATGCAATCTCGCGACGATCATTTTTACGCGATTCGTGAAGATAAGAATTCAAGGGTCTTTGAAATTCGGCGGCATGAGGTAGGCAGCGTCTATAAAAGTTTAATAACCCAAAAAATCGTCTAAGTTCAATAATTGTTTTAGGTCGAGGGAATTCGCTAATTGCTTTGACTTTTTCAGTAGTTGGTCTAATTCCGTTTTTATCAATAATGTAACTCAAGAACTCAATTTCCGAGAGACCAAACTGACATTTAGCTAAACTCAGACGAAGCGAAGCATCCGACAGACGTTGGAAAACAATTCTTAAATGACTTTCATGTTCTACAGGCGAATTCGAAGCGATCAAAACGTCATCCACGTAGGCAAAAATAAAATCGAGACCCTTAAAAACTTGATTGACAAATCTCTGGAACGTGGATCCGGCGTTTCTCAGTCCAAACGTCATAACCGTAAATTCATAAAGGCCACACGGTGTTATGACAGCAGTTTTTGGAATGTCATCAGTAGCAATCGGGATTTGATTGTAAGCCATAAAAAGGTCCAATTTAGAAAAAATAACTTTATCGAGAAGCATATTTGTGAAATCTTGCAAAAGAGGGATGGGATATTTGTCAGGAATGGTACAAGAATTAACCCTGCGATAATCCCCACAGCATCTCCATTCTCCATTTTTCTTCAAGATCATGTGAAGAGGCGAAGCCCAAGCAGCACAAGAAGGACGACAACGACCAGCTTTTTGCATACCCTGAATCCATGACTTTGCAACGACCAATCTATCAGGAGCCAATTTTCGAGCACGTTCGGCTACAGGTGGACCAGAAGTCAAAATGTGATGAGCAACTTCACTAGGAAGTATGTCGGAAACCTGAGCTAATCCTGTAATTTTTGGAAAATTGGATAAAATCTTCGAGTAGGGTGAAGCCAAATCGACTGAACTGATACTCAAAAAAGAAACATCCCGAAATTCACCAACAGAATGACAATTTGTTACTGGATCAGCAATTTTCCGGTTATGAAGGTCAACTATAAATCCGAAATTCGAAAGCAAATCAGCCCCTATTATTGGGTAGGGAACATCCTCTACGCAAAAATTCCAAGATACAGAGCGTCGAAGACCAAGGTCAAGACAGAGACGCCGTTCGCCAAACGTATTTATTTGCGAATTGTTCGCAGCATAAATTACGAATTTAGCTGGGCGCTGTTTTGACTTGATTTCGACGGGAATCAAAGAAATGTCGGATCCTGTATCTTCCAGGAAATTAAGACCGGACATTTTATCATAAATAAAGAGGCGTTTTGACCTTTCTGCGGCACCTATTGCCTCAAGGTAGGACCGTTTGATTAGTTTCCCGAATTTTCTGAATTTGGATCTCCTGAAATTTTATTATTATTGGATTTACTCTTATAAGCACAGGGTTTATAGCATCTATGAGCTTTCTCGCCATATTTATAATGCAAATAACAAAATTTTTTATCTTTAGAATTCCGATGGCGCGACCGCTCGCCTCGAGACTGCGATTTGGATCGACCTCCGGAATGATTCCAGTTAGAGGATCTAGAGCAATTTCGTGATCTGTTTGAAATTTTGTCAAGTCTCAAAGTAAGTTCGTCAAGTCTACTAACTATTACCGGATTAGCTGAAATTGCTGCAACGTTTCTTTCATAGGGTTCGCAGGCGACAATACGATCGGCCATCGACGCTAAACGCGAAAGATCGTTAATATCAGAAACTGCTAAAATCGCTCGGCAATTAGCAGGAAGGTGATCAAGAAAAATTGATTTCAGGACATCATCGCTACATTTACCACGGCCGAGGTGTCGAATTCTGCTTAGTATCAACGACGGTTTGCCATCACTGACAGCTTCACCCCTTAAAATGCTCCTCAACTGAGCCTCCGGAGAAATCGAAAAATTTTCTGTAATTCTATTTTTAATTTCGACATATAAGTTCTCGATGTGATTGTTATTAGTTAACAGATCTCCGAAAGTTTGAACGACCTCATGATCAAGAACAGAAACTAAAGCGCCAGCTCTAGTTCTTTGAGAAAAAATACCGAAAGATTCGAAAATTAATTCGATTTGCGCAAACCATAAAGACGGATCTGAGCGAATGAATGGTGGTAAGTATGGAATCCGATTATTAAAATTTTGTTGAGCCTGATTCACAACGCCCGGGTGAGATGAATCACCAAAACGACCTTCAAAACTGCGAGGCGCCTGCGATCTACCAAGCCCTCCACGCTCAATGACCTCATCAGGATTAACAAAAACAAAATCGCGATTACTCATTGTTAAATTGAAAAATAAAAAATGTCCTCACTTTAAAATAAAACAATAAAATCCCGCTAAAATTAACCTGAGTTCCCCGCCGCCTCCTTGTCACCTCAAAAAAATTCAATTCAACGAAATAAATTATTACTTAAAGTTTCGAGTGAAAATGAGAAAAACAAAAATAAGCGCACTAAGAAAATAAAAATAATAATACAGACAATATTGTCTATGAAATAAGGGGTGCTGAAAGTCACTTTCATGATTTAACAATACCATGAGTCATTTCTTAAAGTAAACGATAACAAGATTATAATATCTCGCCTCAAAAAGATTTTGAAAATTTTGATCAATTAAAATTGATAATTGAGAATTATAAAATTTGAAAAAAATTTTAATTTAATATTTTTGTTTTTATTCCAAATAATAAGAATATTTAAATTTGTTTTTTGCAAAAATTGTCAAATAAAATGTTAATTAAATTTTTAAAAGATTATTTCGAAGTGCGAAAAGAAAAAAAAAGTAATTCTCAAGAAAAGATACGAAAAAATAAGTAACAAAATTTAAAAAGATAAATACACCAAAATACTTATAAAAAATAACGTTGTCCAAAATGCGACGAATTTCCTTTCGAAGTTGATGCTTCCGTACATGTAGAAATAGAATTCCATATTCCGTTGACTCGTAGAAAAAATGCCAGATCCAGAAAATTCTCGAGAAATTCTCCAAACCAGCAAACAATTTGCTGCAAATTGACTGGTGTAAAGGGCCAGGAACCAACAGTTGCTCCGAAATTTCATAAAAGAAACAGAATCATGAATGGGGGGCGGAAAACAATTAATAGCAACCAGGTAAATTTAATAAAAACATACCTGTTGCATGAGCAGAATGTTTTGCCCATGCGCTGTTTTCCAAAGCATAAATGAAATAAAATTTCAGCAATCTCTCACCACAGCATCAAATTCACAGGAAACTTCGGTCCGGATCAGCGTGGTTGACAGAAAATGACAGAGACAGTTGACATCAACAAGACAAAACCAGGTTAAAGATGTCCAAGAGTTAAAATAATATTTTCTCAATCCAGGATTCCATCAAGATTGGAGGAAAATCCTTAATATTCAACATGTGAGTTTTGAATATTCAATATGGCGACACTGATGTTTGCCACGAGGTCGTGAAAAATGTTAGAAAATTCCAAAACGTAGTAGAATTTAGTTGGAAATAATTCTACCAAATTGATATTCCAAAATTTGGTTTTATTTTTTTGTTAATTTTTCACTCGGATTACTTTAACTCGCAAGGATTTTTCGCGATGTGATAACTTTACTCCGAAAAAGCGTTCGGGGTCACCAATGTGGGATAAAATATTATATTTTTATATACACATATATATCAGAAGGTAAGGTTTCCCACAACTACTAATTATAAGACTCCATAATTAATTACTAACTTTATTTATTTAGTATTGATAATAAATATTATTCACAAACAACTTATCACGACTGTACAGTTCTGAGTCTTGTTTCTATATGATCTTACAACGACGAAGGAGATTCATATCTGCGTCTGCGCAACTTGGCAGAGAGAGAGAAGAACAGAAGGATTCAGAATATTCCCCCACAGAAATGATAAACTGTTGATTATTCTTAATTTTAAATTAAAAACAATTTAATATAATGTCTTGTTTGCAAGAGAAAATTGATTAATGGTAAAAAATATATAAAATAAGACTATTTCGCAGATATATTTAATTTTCCAAGTAAAAAATAAGTTTGTTTTGTTGTTTGTAAGGAAATTTAAAATTTAAAAACCTTTATTTTTTTGTAACAATTACAAAAAAAAAGAAATATTCATCCTGTGTATTTTTGATAAAAAATGAGATTCCCGAATGGATATGGCATGGTATTTTATATTTTTCAAGAAAAGGCAGTTGCAGTTCTTTTTATCAATTTAGATCTGTATTGTCGATAAGTGGGATCCCCTTAAGTGAAACAGGGAATCACGCATCTAGAGGTATGGGTAGTCTAGCTGGCTCAACGTGGAGTATGGGAGGATTGAGTGATTTTGAAGTAAATAAAGTAAAAAGAATGATAGAATTAAATGATCGAAACCGAAGAAAGAATAATATTGTAATCAGAGGAGGGAAACTGGGAAATGAAAATCTGAAAGACTGGGTCATTCAATTTTTGAGGGACAAAATTAATGTAGAGGGGGAAGTTGAGAACGCTTTGAAAAGCGGTCCAGTAATTATCGCAAAAATAGAATCGTGGGAAAAAAAGGTGAAATCTGGAGAAATAAAGCTAAACTTAAGATCAGCGAATATTACATTGAACCTCTTGGGCCGAAAGAAAAAAGCAAGAGAATATTCTAAAATGGGCTAAGGAACAAAGAGAAAAAGGGATTGATGTTAAAGTAGGTTTTGGTAAAGTTCGAATAAATGAAGTATGGTCCCTATGGGAAAAAGTTGAGGAAAGTATATAAGCAGGGAAGAGATGAAAAATCAAGGGGAAGGGGAAAATGAAGAAAATGGAAAATTTTAAATAATCGGAAGTGGGGAAAAGAAAAAATAAAGAGTAAGGGAGAAAATACAAAAGAAAAAGGTTGGAAATTCATGTTTTGGAATTCGGCGGGTATCTGGAAGAGAGCTGCCAGTTACCCTCACCAAACGCAAGTGCGCATGCCTTGCGCTTCTATTTTAATTGGTGGATATTTATGTTCTTATTTAAAATGCCTTGTAAACTAAGGGTGTTTCCGACATTCGCTCTCTGAGCGCTCTGAAAGTACGAAACATGATTGGTTGTATTAGGGGAATTGTGGATTTTGATTGGCTACAACTCTAACTTGACAGTTTCGTACTCTGCTCTCACGCTCCGTATATCTCCATAGAGCGAAAAAGCAGAGCACGAAACTGTCGAGTTAGAGTTGTAGCCAATCAAAATCCACAATTCCCCTAATCCAACCAATCATGTTTCGTAGTTTCAGAGCGCTCAGAGAGCGAATGTCGGAAACACCCAATAACTTCCAAAACATCCACCAATTAAAATTAGAGACACGAGCATTTATTGAATGGAATGTGTGAAGGTGATTGGGATGGAGAGTACACGTATGTTGGAAACTTTAGAAGAAGTCGATAATTTCAAATATTTAGGGTCTGTATATAATAAAAAAGCGGATTATAAGGATCATATTAGAGAACTGAAATTTAAAGGAATAATGGCGGCGAGGCAAACTTGGGGTCTAGGAGAAAGAAGTTGTAGGGAGATTTCTTGAGAAGATGGAAATTGTTTAAATACTTAATACGGAGTGTTATAGAATGTGGGGTTGAAATTTAGGGGTGGGAGGCTAAGAAAGAGTTAGAGAAGATATTCTTGAACTATATCAGATGGGTGCTAAAATTAGATTTCTATACTCCACGATATTTAATTACTAGAGAAACTGCGTTAAAACCATTAAAGATAAATTGGGGGACTAAGAGCTGTGAAATTTGAACAAAGAATGAGAAATATGAGCAACAATAGTTTAGTCAAAAAATGTTGGGACGCTTTAAAAGAAGAAGGTTGGGATATACTGTACGGGATTGAGAGGAGGAAATAATTAGGAATGGTTTGGATTTGGAAGAAGTAGAGAGACTAATGTATAGAAATTCTGATATTAGCGATAGGGTTAGAAAAACCGAACGTGATGTGCAAAGACAAATAGAAGAGAGTAAAATTGATGCTTCCAAAATTAAACATAGGTATAAAGTTATTGAAGAAAACACAGAAAGGCTAAAGTATTAAGTCGATGTTAAAAGTGGAGAAGGTTTGAGTTTGATGGCTAAACTAAGGTGTGGGAATTTTGAAGAATTTAGAAAGTATTGGTTGGATGACGACAAAAGAAAGTGTAAATTTTGTCAAAAAGGATGGGACAGTTTAGAGCACTATGTGCAAATTTGCGATGTAACAAAAGGTTGGTTTGAGGATTTAGGAGATAGTGATGAGATAAGACTGTACCGATTAACAGATTGTAATAATGATAATATAAAAGTTAGGATAACAAAAAAGTTATGGAAGGAAAAAGAGAAAATTATAAATAGGTTATAAGATGAATGGTGATAAGAGTATGTGTGTAAAATGATATAGAAATGTATACCAAGTCCACTTCCGGGCCAAAAGGCTGAAGTTATAATAAATAATAATAATAATAATAATAATGAAATTCTCTACACAAAATTAGAAAATTCTAAGTTTTTGAAGGAAGAAAATTTTTCTCGCCGTTGGCAAAGGTTTTTCCAGTTTCGTATTGGGCAGAAGAAGACTTATACTTGGTTGCTTACAATCAATAAATTATTACAAATTATTCTATATATTTGTTTTTACCTGTAATAAATTGGAACACTGAACAATATTTTTTTATAGTTTATGGGAATATTTTCTAATTTTTATAAAATGCAGGTAATCAAATGTGACCGATGTCACATCAAACGGCAGAACACATTTAAATCTACTATTAATAATTTTTGTAAAACTAGTGCAAAAAATTGAATTAAACAGTAATCAATTAGAAATTTGGAAATTTTTTTAAACAGTTTTAAATTTATTATTTGAAGAGTGATCAATTTGAAAACTGGAAATTTTTTTTGTTAACAGTTTATGGAAATATATAATAACATAATAGTTAAATCCAAAACGTATAATTATATTTAAAGAAAGAAGAAATTGTTTTTTGTTTATCATAAAATACACAGTTTATTAAATGTTATAACATAATTATGTAATCGTGTAATAGAAATTTTTTAAAAGTTGAATTGACCAAAAAAATGACTTGTAATAATGTTTTCTTCCTCTGAAAATTATTTCCGATAACCATCAAAGTTTTTCCGTCCGTTAAAATTCAAATTTTTGTTTGAAAGCCCTAAAAATTTTCATTGACACTTGTTTTCATTTAAAAATAAATTTTTTGGAAAAGGTCAAATAAATCCCATTGTATTTATTTTATATAATTAAAGCTGTACTTTTTTAAATTTCATGCTTTGGCGTTAAGTTCTTCATCTTTTAACATAAGCATGTCCATAATATTCCTCGTTTTCTGAAGAGCGGCGGCGTATTATTAAGTACATTTTCGTCATCAACATCATTAAGAATAACTTGTGCAATTTTTTCTTCAATATCATTTATTTATATTTACCTGACAATGGATACAAAGGTATCCATTGTCTTCAAAATTCCCTTGAATTTTCTGATAATTTTCTCTGTCATTTTCTGTAATAATTTTCAGGGCCTGGTCCACATCCTCATCATCCATGACCATATCAATAATACCTAATAAAACTTCTGGATGGATAAAATCTGCGTTTTCTTCTTCCACTTTTGCGATGAATTATTCTTAATTCTCGTATGTTTTCAACTGTTAAATTGTTATTGTTTTTTTACTAACACTGCCCATACCTGGTATATGCTCAGAGTAAAATGATAAAGCGTGCTGTCAGCGCACTAGTGCAGAATAGGTACAACATTTTACTTTAAATACTTTTAATAAAGCGAGTTCGAGACAGGATCGTATTAAATCGAGTTTGAGACTATGTTAAATGTCCGTTATCATTAAATGGAGCCATGGTAAAAAGATTTAATTTATAGGCAGCATCTCCAATAATATGCATTTCTTGGAGGAAAAAGTTTTCTGATGCTGCAATTAATTCTTGTCCCATGGGGCTCATTTCAAAAAGCCTATTGTCGTGGACACTACCGCAAACACCCGCAAAAACATCCAGAAATCTTTCCTGGCTGTCGCACATTCCTTGAAGAAGGAGTGAATAAAAACCTTTGCGATTGACGTAGCTTGCTGCATTTTTAGAAGGGGCACTGATCTCTATGTGACTACCATCTACTGCATCCACAACATTTGGAAAACCACCTGCATTTTTGAAGTCTCTGGTAACTTTAAATAAATTGTCACCTTTAGGCAACTTTATGTATTCTCCTGATACTGTGTATTGAATTTTAACTTAGTTTTATTCTAGGAAAAATAAAACAAATCAATTTAATAGTATACAGAACAAGTATATTTATTTTAATAGAAAAAGCAAGACAGAGCAATGTTTAGATGTATACAGAATGACTGTTTGTAGTCAACTGACTCATACCTGACAAGGGTTTTTTTCGCAATTACACTCATTTTACCTGAAACATCCAAATCCATCTATTGAAAAGTGGGAGGTTTGCATGAACCCTTAAGATATCTGCTAGACATCATAAAAGTGAAAGTTTTTACAATTTTAATATTTTTACTACTTTGCCTAGAAAACCATTTTTAATCTTCTACACTTAGATTTTTGCACGTTTGAGTTTTTTTCAAACTACATTCAAAATATAATCCTAAATATAAATCTTACTCTAAATTTATAATCTCAATACTCCCACTTATTTTGAATGTTCTAATAGTTATTTATTCTTTTACATTCATACATTCTCTCAAATAAACAAACTGCTGTTTTGCTAGAGGTTTTGTAAAAATGTCAGCTAACTGATCTTCTGATTTGACATAATTAATTTCAATATATCCGCGATTCAAAATATCATGTACAAAATGAAATCGAACATCAATATGCTTAGAACGTTTGTGAAATTCAGAATTTTTAGCTAATCTAATCGCTGATTGGTTGTCAACAAAAATCGGTATGCAATTGCATGAAATTTTTAAATCAATAAAAATTTGGCGCAGCCAAATTGCCTCTTTTGTTCCGTGAGTTACGGCTACGTACTCAGCTTTAGCAGTTGACAAAGAAACCATTGTTTGTCGTTGACTAGACCACGATATTGGCCCATTATTAAGCAAGAAAATGAAACCGCTTCTGGATTTTCTTGTGTCAAGGCATCCTGCATAATCGGCATCTGTAAATCCTTTTATTACATCCGAACTCCAACTGTTTTGAAAAACTATACCGTAATTTCGAGTCCCGACTAAGTATCTTATAATTCTTTTTACAGATTGCCAGTGCTCCTGCTCAAAAGAATCCAGAAATTGGCTTGCATAATTTACAGCATACTCAATGTCCGGTCGACTTACTCTTGAGACAAACAAAAGTGATCCGATTGCTTCGCGATAAGGAACATCTAAACGAACTTCTTTTAATTCAGCCCTTTTCAAAAACTGACCTGGCTCCGCGGGAACACTCAGTAATTTCGCATCTTGCATTCTAAATCTTTCAATCACTTTCTCAACATAATTGCGTTGACTAATTTTAATCATTCTCTTTTCACGATCACGCTCAATTTGCATTCCAATGAACTCACACGCTTCATTCACGGTGATTTTAAATTGATTTTTCAAATCATTTAACACTTTTTCAATAGCACTTTTGCTAGCACTAATTATCAAGCCATCATCGACATAAAGGGCTAGATAAACTGTGTCATTTCCAATGACACCCACAAACACACACTT
Organism: Leptopilina drosophilae; assembly: GCA_032873175.1. Classification (NCBI taxonomy): domain Eukaryota; kingdom Metazoa; phylum Arthropoda; class Insecta; order Hymenoptera; family Figitidae; genus Leptopilina; species Leptopilina drosophilae. The sequence goes on from CM065484.1 coordinate 33,015,800, forward strand.
GTCACTGTTGATCGCCGTCATATTGAAGTTCTTGAGGAAACCTTTGAATTTTTCGTTCCAACATCTTGGTGATTGTTTCAATCCGTAGAGACTTTTATGCAGTTTTAAAACTTTATTATCTCCATCGCCGATGACATATCCTTCTGGTTGCTGTAGATAAATTTCCTCCTCTAGATCACCATAAAGAAATGCAGTTTTCACATCAAACTGAGATATTTCTAAATCTTCTTTTGCTGCCATAGACAAAAGAATCCTAATAGATTCATGACGCACAACAGGTGAAAAAGTTTCAAAATAATCAACTCCTTCACGTTGACTATATCCTTTTGCCACTAATCTTGCTTTGTATCGATTAATACTGCCATCAGGATAATTTTTAATAGAAAATACCCACTTACTGCCAATTGTCTTCTTTCCTTGTGGTAAAGAGGTTAAACTCCATGTTTTGTTATCCTCCAGAGCTTGAACTTCCTCGATTATGGCCTTTCTCCATAATTTTTCATCTGCACTAGAAATTGCTTCATTATATGTCATTGGTATGACGTCAGCTAAATACGCAACAGGAATACCATAATAATCCGGTGCTCTCATCGCGTTTCTGTCTCTCAGCTGTCTTCCTTCTACAGCTGGTTCCTGGATTTCTTCTTCTGGTTCAGGTTCAGCTGCAGCTTCCTCAGGTTCCTTCTCTTCTTTAATACCAAAATCAATTTCTATATGACAGGTATTGTCATTTTTCTCTTGCTTTTCACTTTTGCCGTTTTCTTGAAAATCAACGTCACTGCTTATATGTATTTTCTGTGTGCTTCCATCCCATAATCGATAGTTCTTCGATTCTCCATCGTAGCCTACGAGAATCAATTTCTTACTTTTTGGGTCAAATTTCTTCCTTCTCTCTTTAGGAACATTCAGATATCCATAACTACCGAAAACTTTCACATGGCTTATCTCAGGTTTACGATTAAACCATTTCTCATAGGGAGTTTGCGTCTCACCTTGTTGAAACACAACTCTGTTTAAAAGATAACACGCTGTGTTAATTGCTTCAGTCCATAGTTTTCTATCCACATTACTGCCTAAAAGCATGGCTCGCGCACTTTCAACAATTGTTCTTATTTCCCTCTCTGCTCGGCCATTCTGCTGATGAATGTACGGTGAAGAAAATTCATGAATGATTCCTTTTTCGCGTATAAAGTTGCTGAATTCTACCGAAGTGTACTCAGTTCCGTTATCTGAGCGCAAACATTTAATTTTATTTCCGGTCTGAGTTGTTACAAAGTTTTCGAAATCTTTAAACCTCTCAAACACTTCCGACTTATGTCTCAAAAAATAAATTTTTCTAAAACCCGTGCTTTCGTCTTTAAACACTAAAAAATATTTTTATCCTCGCGGGGATTCGATATTAATTGGGCCACAAACGTCAGTATGAATTCGTTCACCTGGCAAGGAATCACTCACTTTATTTCTCGACGGATGTGGTTTACGTGTTTGCTTCCCGATCACACATGATTCACAAAAGAAATCACTGTCCTTATCACTCGCAATGTTGTCAATTTTGTACACTTTACACGTATTTTTCAAAGCACAAATGTTCACATGTCCCATACGCTCATGCCAAAGCTGTAGCATATTTTTCTTGTCATTATTGTCACTTTGAGCTACGTTGCACTGAATTGGCAGTTTCACTTGAAACAACATTCGGAATAAATCTCCGTGGCGAACACCAAGTGATGACAGCTGACCATCACTATTCCGAATTTCACATTTATGTTCGAATGAATGAAACGAGAATTTCTTTTTTTTCACTGTCCCGATAGAAAATAAATTTCGTCTCAATTCTGGCACAAATAGCACATCTTGTAATTCTCTTTGAATTATTTTTCCATTATTTCTTCTTGAATTAATACTGTGCCAACACCTTGAGCTGATAGAATTTTATCATCCGCAATTACCACAAAATGTTTTTCTTTTACTGGTTCGAAACGAGTAAAAAAATCTCTTCTATATGTCATTTGCTTGCTAGCACCAGTGTCCGCAATCCAGAAATCCTCACTTTTTTCACTTTTTCCGGAATATAGCGCGATTGCTTCAGTAATATATGCTGATTCCATTTTATCGTCATTGTTCTTATCTTTCTTATCATTTCCAACTTTTGGACATTCTCGAACCCAATGACCAACTTCCTTACAATATGCACACTTAGTTCGCTTTTTGAGAGCTTCAATTTTCTTATTTTTCCCTTGTATATGCTTTCTATTTTCTTCCTTTTTTGTACTCTTGCTGTTTAGAGTTTCTTTAAATTTAAGGGAATTAACCTGCAATGCAAGTGTAGATACGCTGTCCTCCACATCGGTTAATCGTTTGTCTTCTCTCAAAAGTCTTGAAATAAGATTTTCTTTTTTTCTCTCCGCTTTTGGAGTACACTACCAGGCCATTCTGAAAGGTGAAAATCTGAGCGGCAAGCTGCTTATCTTTGATTCAACAGCTGAATCAGAAAGACTTTCTTTTGCATCGGAAAGCTTTTTACAGATGCTCTCTAATCTTTCTATTTGTAGAGATATAGATTCGCCATCTTTTATTCGAAACGCGTAAAACTCTTCCCACGCACTTTGTTTCATGTCTTCACTACAATCACAAAAAAGAGTTTGCAATTTATTCCACATTTTCATTGGACTTGAACAGTTTATTAAATGTGGATGTAACTTCTTTTCCACCGACTGAAGTAAAATCATTGAACACGTTGAATTTGCCTTCTTCCATTTTTTCCAATCTGCAGGTTTTGTGGCTTTTTCTGGCTCTTCTGCCGTACCATCTATATGATCCATTACATCCTTTGATTCCAAAGCAATTGTGATGCCAAATTTCCACATTGCATAGTTGGTACCGTTGAGCTTAGTTATATCAAAAATTTCCTTCTCTTCCGCCATGGTAGAGAAAAAAACTTAAACCACACGTATGTTCAACAATATGGAGAAAAATTAGTTCACTTGTAAACACGCGGTGTCACAGTTTAAAGGCACTTAGTTTGAGCGAAAAAAATCACTAACACTTCTATGACGCGAGGATGCAACAACGCGATGCTCAATGTCTTTGACTTTGCTTTTATCTAGTTCTGAAAAATATTCTTGCGCAGCAAAAATGTTCTGGGCCCATAACCTATTGAATTTTAACTTAGTTTTATTCTAGGAAAAATAAAACAAATCAATTTAATAGTATACAGAACAAGTATATTTATTTTAATAGAAAAAGCAAGACAGAGCAATGTTTAGATGTATACAGAATGACTGCTTGTAGTCAACTGACTCATACCTGACAAGGGTTTTTTTCGCAATTACACTCATTTTACCTGAAACATCCAAATCCATCTATTGAAAAGTGGGAGGTTTGCATGAACCCTTAAGATATCTGCTAGACATCATAAAAGTGAAAGTTTTTACAATTTTAATATTTTTACTACTTTGCCTAGAAAACCATTTTTAATCTTCTACACTTAGATTTTTGCACATTTGAGTTTTTTTCAAACTACATTCAAAATATAATCCTAAATATAAATCTTACTCTAAATTTATAATCTCAATACTGTGTTTAGAACCTGGTTCACGCTAAGCATACAGTTCCACGCAGTATCTTTGCAGACCCTAAATCGATCAGCTATTGATCTAAAAAACGTTATGAAAAGGTTTATATATACCCACACAGCACCGATAATTTCTTGATAGTTGATATTAACTTAGCTGCAACCTGCCCAATGTTATTCTATATTTGCCGTAAAAGTTGACTGACCATGACATGAGAGTTGAAGGAATTGTAAACTTTCATGCAATTTTCAGTCAATCTTTGCATCAAACAATGAAAAACAGAGGCGCATGAATTCTAACGAATTGACCGAATAGACATTTCATCGAAAAGACATTTTACAGAATGAACTTTTGACCGGTCGAATGTATATTCTATCAATTGTCTTTTGAGAATAATTCCTGCGCCTCGAAGAACAGTCGGGATTTAAATAATTTCTTTAAATTTAATGAGCCTTTTAACTAAAGATTCCGAACATTACAGTCAAGGTAATTTCAAACTTTAGAAAAATTTCGATGGTGTGATGGTGTGAGTTTCGTAAGAATAGTAATTTGTTAATAAGGGAGCATCCATAAATAACATTACACGATCAGGGGAGGGGGGGTTTGAAAAATGCAACTAATTGCAACAAGGGGGGGGGGGTGATTTTGAAATGTAACGTTGCGCATTTCTATACTCTGCTTATTAACATATTTGTCATCTTTGATACATTACTTTGAAAAACCAGTAATAGATGTCGCTACAGAAATTGTGTAAATCATTATCAGAGTTCATTTTAATAAATTTATGAGAAATAAGAAAAATTACTTCATTAATCCAGAAAAATAATATAATTCTTCTTTTAGGGGGGTATAAGTCATTTTTGCAATGTTACATTTAGGGGGGGTTGTTGGTAATTTGCAACCGAATGCAACGAAGGGGGGTGGGGGTAAAAAACCGAAAATAAGTGTAACGTTATTTCGCTTGCTGGGTGTAAAAACATGATACATCGGATTGGCATTGAAAAACATGATACCTCGGATTTGACTTGAAAAACATGACATATCGTCGTTTGAGTTGAAGAACATGACACGTCGAAAACGAAAATTTTCTTTTTAATTTCCAGTTAATACCACTGACCGCTAATTTTAAAATGTGCCAAATCTTTGAAACTTTTATGAAACAAATGCTTTCGCTTCATAATATGCCAATTCAAAGAAGAAATAGGTTAAATAATTTTGTATACAGTTTATGTTGATTTGAGACATTTTAAGTGTTATGTTCGTTTATTGATAATAATATAAATAAATGATACAAGTAAGATACGACAATTATAATAGCTCAAGGGCTGAAAGCGGACTGACTGGATAGACGCTATGCTAAACTGCATTGAGCGGAACCGGAAATGGACTGACATCTATAGTAGTTTCAACGTATTAATTTAAACATTCATACATTACATTAAGATTCGTGGTCAGTGGTACCAACCAAAATTTGAATAAAAAATTTTCGTTTTCGACGTGTCATGTTCTTCAACTCAAACGACGATATGTCACGTTTTTCAAGTCAAATCCGAGGTATCATGTTTTTCAACGCCAATCCGATGTATCATGTTTTTACACCCAGCAAGCGATTTATGGATGATTCCTAATATCTTTTTTAAATAGCATTTTTTGCATTAAGAATAACTTATTTAATATAGTTTCATTTAATTGAGAGATTAGATAGTATCAACATATCTGACTTCGATATATTTATAATATCTCATCTCTCAAGAAAACAATTTTAACCTAGTGACAAAGTCAATCATCATCATTCATAAAGTTTTATTATTGTTAGTAAATTGTACAATATATATGTTAATATACCTGTACACTTCTTGATTACAAAATGTCCAGATAGCAATGCAAAGTTGCTTCTCGGGACACACAACACTAAGCCCCCCATCCTTTCTAACTAATAGAACAGCAATTCTTAGTAAAAGGTTTTCAAATGTCATCCGTGTCATGCGAAAATGTTCCTTAAAATCTGTGAAATGAAGAGAATAATTTATATAAGGGCTATATTTGCGAATATAGGGATAATAGATGGAAAAGATTCGTTAATAATTCGTTCACTTGGCGTCTTCAAGCAGAACATTTTCGTAATTTAACAGTAATTCGTACAATCGTATTAGAAAAAAGGTACTAATTTATTTAAAAATATCGTACTAATTTAGTTTAGAAAAGTGGTCGAAATTAAAAGAAAAAATTGTAAGCAAAAATTACGTAATTTACTTAGTTTTTTCAGACAATGTCCGGAACTCGTGCATAAGAGTGAACCTGTGAATTTCATGAAATTCTCCCTAGGTATTATCGTCAGAATTTCATATGAATTTCTGTCTAGAATATTTTTTAATAAATCATGTATCTAATTTTTCAATAAAAATCGTACGAATTTTTATCAAACCACGAACGAATTCTGTTTCCAAACGTCATATCAATTCCTATAGAAATTAAATCAAAATTCAGTACGAATTCTGTATGAATTTTGGACGAATAATTTAAATCTTAAAAAAGTAAACATTTCAAAATATTTAGTCTTAGTATCTTTAAAAAATTTTTATTGTAATCAAACAAATTACTAATTATATAAATTATCATATAAAAAATAGGTAAAGCTATTACCTGATAGAGAATATAAGGGAATTATTTCTTCAAAAAAATTCGGAATTCTGTGATTTTTATTTCTTCTACTCTCAACCAAAAGGCGTATTATATCATCATCATCATCGTCTTCAAATAAAACGTCCATCGTAATCATAAGAATTGCTGGATCAAGTAAATTATCAGCTGCCATATTTATATACAGTGTCTTAGAAAGGTTCTTTTTTATTATTAATAAATAAAATATTGATTGCAACTTGTTCGTTTTCTTTAACTGTATGATAATGTAATGCAGAAGTTAATTTTATCGACCTGTGTATTTGTACATAAATAGTATTAGGACCTAAGCTCCCCAGATAACAAAATGCTTGCAACACTGCAGGAATTTTGCACTCATATGTGCGCAGAAAATAGCTCGTATGCTCTCAAAGCACCATACCGATGCGTCCGCATATGTGGCAAAAAAAGCAATCATTTTGTGCGTTTCTGTCACTGATCTCTATATATAACTGGATGAGCGACTCGTGTATAAAACTGACCTCCGGTACGCGTCGAATTGAAGCACTGTCCGCCATGTTTTGAGTAGAGTTTGGCTACGTAGGTGAGCTTAGAGTGCTGTTTGTGTAAGTGGCTTGTGTAAGAGTGTTGGTGCTCGTGTGCATTGTTGTTGTTGTCATCTGACTGATTAGTGCTATTTATTAATAAAGTATCCGTAAAACATATTGAAAAAATTTTTAAATGACAGTGACATGTATATACTGTGGAAAAAATCAGAGAGAGGGAGTATCTTTTCACAAGTGAGTAAAAATTTTAATACTAACTTTGCCCAATCATTGTTAGGTATTTTAGGTTGTATTGAATTTTGTTCTTTTTTTTTCTTTTGTTAAATTGTATAATGTACACAAATTTTCATGTAGTTTTACCATTTGAAAAGAGGTTCGGAATTTCACCAATTATAAATATAGTTTTTTATTAAAAACAGAATTTCATACAAAATTTTAATAAGAAAGTGACAGATTTTCTAGATACAGTTAATTCAACAATTTTCATTTATTATACAAAGATATTGTACACTTATTATATAGATTTTTAATTATATTAATAGAATGTAGAAATGAGTAATGTTTAAAAGTTTATTTTTTATATATTTTTAAAAGTACAACATGTATAGTCGTTCTAAAGTCATACTTTCGTAAAGTTGTAAAATTTCTGAAATGTGCCCGAATTCATAAGAACCGTGTATAATATTTATCTGGATTGCTTGAAAAGTGGTTTATATGATAAATAATTAAAAATATAAACAAATACAAACGGTGGATTAAGTAATTATGATAAATGTCCGTTTTTTGTAATGAAAGAGTGATTGAAATTCGTATATTTTTTTCTTTGATAATTATATTCTATTTTTTGTCAATTGTCAAAAATTTTAATTTTCAGATTCCCAAAATGTTTGGAAACTCGTAAAATGTGGCTAAAAAATATAGGAATCGATCAAAATTTCAATGTAAAACCTAATAGTAGATTGTGCTCGGACCACTTTGATGAAACTTGTTTTACAAAGGAGACAAATGAAATAAAAAAAATTCATTCGAATAGTGTACCATCTAAGAGAACCAACCACTGAGAGAAAGTAGCAATTTAAAACATTAGAGTATTTAATTTATTTGTTATTACAAAAAGCAAATAAATATTTTATTAAAATTATTATTAAACATACTTGTTAGTATTAATAAATTTATTTATTACATTCTATTTCTGAACTGAAAAACTACCCAAAAATATTAATAATTTCTTTAAAATTCAATGCACATGTATGTATAAATATTGAGATCAGTGGTATAACCCTTATTTCACTGTTTGAAAGCTCCCGCCGTTTTTAGCCAAACTCTACCCAAAACATGGCGTATCCGGTCTTCTAATCGAAGCACGGCTGGCGGCGTGATCGCCCATCCAGTTATATATAGAGATCAGTGGTTTCTGTGAAACGCTAAGCATATGAATAGCTTGAGTATGCGCATTTGTGCTAATCACGTGCGTGATTGTAATTTGCTCGCAGTCTGCACGCACAAGTGCCATTTACGCGAGACGGACATCGTGCGACGCACGTTTGTTTTCTGGGTCCTTTTCTAACTCATGCATTCTGTCCTTTTCTAATACATGCATTGAGTTCGCGAACTACTTTTGCAAACCAATTGTGCGTTGGTCTTTATCTATTCACATATATACCCGTCGGTAAAATATTATCAATTTCAATTTGTAATTCTTCATTGGCTTCGTACTGCTATTACAGCCTTATACATATAGCCATGACCAGGTTTAAGTATAGTTCATAGGTATCACTTAATGTATTTTTACAATAATAGTTCACAAGAATCACTTAATGTATTTTCACAATTATAGTTTATAGGTATCACTTAATGTACTTTTTATTTATTTATTTTTATTATTATTGTATGTATTTAACGCACTTCTCATGCGCGCGATTAAAAAGCGAAATATGTGTGAAATCACTCGTAAGGAGGGATTGCACAAAAATTGTGAGCTGCAATATGGTGGCGGACATTTAAGCGCTCTGGAGAGAGCTCTAATCAGGTTTTTCCGAAGATCATTAAATCTGAGACAAGCCCATAGAATGTGGTCAATATCCTCTTCTATATCCGGCGAACATTCGCATGCATTGGAAGCAATGTAATTTTTTTTTGCCAAGCTGGCCTTTAAGTTATAGTGGTTGCTTTATAAGCGACATATCGTTACGATCCATTCTCTACGAGCCCTTAGTTTGGTAAACCAAGGTTTCCTGCTTGGCTTGTAAAATCGTTCTGTAAAGAGTGATCTTTTGTATCTGCCTGTTTCTTTAATGTAATCTTGAAAACTATCCTCTAGATTTTTTCGAACATTTGTTGAGAAGTCTGATGACGGGAGCTTGAAGTCTAAAAGGTCAGTATTAGCGGATGCATGTTTTGCATTAGTATCAGCTTGTTCATTGCCTGGAATTCCCATGTGGCTTGGTATCCAAGCCAGTATTACCGGTCGACCAATGTTGTGTAAAACTTTTAGTCTGTTTCCAATTGTAAGTATCAAATGTGATTTAATGAGATAAGGAGTAGTTGTGTTTAAAGCTTTTAGAACGCTTAAGGAGTCGGTAAATATAACAACATTTGACAGAGTTGAGTTAACAATATAATCCAAGGCGTGCAAGATTGCGAAAGCTTCTATCGAAAAAATTGATGCAAAATGGGATATTTTATGGGAGTAAGAAAGTTGTAAAGTGGGGCAAGCCCAACCTGCTGTATGATCAGAATTTGATTTCGAACTATCTGTGTAGATAAATGTGCAGCTGCTAAAGATTTTATTTATTAGCTCAAAGAAGAGGTTTTTTGGTGAGGGTGATACTTGAATTTGTTTGCCAAGCTCGAAAATAATGTTAGGGGAATATAAATGGTCTTCATATGGAAATTGGAAGTATGGTTGAAGATGTGATTTGTAGATATGTTCATTGTATGTTTGAATGTGTTCAAAAGCAGAAAGAAGAGGATACCTTTTTTTTAGATTATTTTGTTGGTCAAGTTGAGATAATAAAAAAAGATTATTGATTATTGGGTGTAATAGATTCGATGACGTTCTGAGCAGATATCTTTTTGTTAGGTAATTAACTCGCATTCTCATAGGTGGTTGATGTGTTTCAGCCAGCATTACATTTATTGGAGTGCTATTTCTGTACCCCATAGCAAGTCGAAGAGCACGATTACGAAGTTTTTCCATCTGTTTATTTTTAGTGCGTGTTTTAAAATTATAGGAGTGACAACAGTAATCTACACTAGAACGGAATAGAGCATTGAAAATACGTAAAAGTATGTCTGGGTGTGCACCCCACCAGGTACCACGTAGAACTTTAATAATGTTGATTATATTTCTACATTTGTTCAGGAGAAATTGAAAGTGTGTGTCTGTTGAGGCAGATTGGTGAAGGTAAATTCCCAAATATTTGGCCGTTGCCGTAGGACTTATTATATTACCGTCCAGAGTTAGAATATTAAAGGGATCGTTTCGATTTATTTTCTTATTTGTAAAGAAAACCAGTTGAGTTTTTTCTGGGCAAATATCAAGACCCCTTTCCGTAAGAAAGACAGACATATTGTTGAGACAGGTTTGGAGAGAATTAAAAATAAGTTTAACATCATCAGAACGGCACAGAATGACAATGTCATCCGCAAATTCGATTAGAACACAATTCTTAGGTACAAGTGTATGAAGTTTCCTGGTATATATCGAAAAGTTGATTGGGCTAAGTATGCTTCCTTGCGGAAGACCGACTGTTTGTGTTCTTGGACCTACTGTTTCTCCGTTGATTTTAAAATAGATGTTTTTACATGCGATTGAGTTATAAATAAATTGAGATGTCTGTTTAGGAACGCCAATATCCTTTAGATCTTGAATAAGGATGTTCGGTATAACACTGGGGAAGGCACCTTTCAGGTCAAGAAAGAGGCCAGTTGTAATCTCATGCTCCGCCAATCCAGTCCAAATTTCTGTTGATAAGATTGCAAGATTGTCTGAGCAAGATCTGCCCTTCCTGAAGCCATATTGTGAAGGGGACAATATGGAGTTGCGTTCGACAAACCAAATCAGGCGATTGTAAATTAGTTTTTCCATGAGTTTAAATAAGCATGATGCTAGCGAGATAGGACGAAATTTCCCTGTTGTGGACTTAGGTATGAAGAAAATCAAGAAATTATTCCAAGTGCAGGGAAATGAACCGTTTTGATATATTCTATTGAAAATGTTTAGCAACATATTTTTTGCCAATTCTGAAAGTTTACTTATTATGAGAAAGTCGATCTTGTCCAACCCAGGGGATGATTTTAGTTTACATGTTTTGATTGACATTTCTAGTTCTGTAGAAGTGAATGGGCTTTCTAAAAAATTATTTGAATTGAAATTATCAGGAAAGTTTTCATGAAATACTGTTGGAGGACAAAGCTCTTCCGCCATTGAGTGAAGTTTTTCGATTACTTTGATATCTGCCGAACAAGAAGGCGAAGCAGGGTGGCAATATCTATTTTTAAAACTCTTAACCACTGACCACACTTTACCAAGAGGCGCTTCCCTATTTAGAGAGTCGCAGAAATTATGAAAAGATGATCGTCTGGCCAGATTAAAGATGCGTTTTGCTTTGGCACGAGTTTTTCTTTCTTTAACTATTTCCTCGCATGAGTTGTCCCACCAAGGAGCTGGGATAAATTGTTGTTTACTAATTCTGTGTGTATTATAAATATCTGAAGAATTTTTGCGAGGACAGGCTGCAATGATAGCGGAGTCGATTATTTCTGTAAATAGGTTGTAGGATATATTGGCATTGATGTCTGGTGATATAAGTTCTTTTTTGTTTTGTGTTAATAATAAATTTGATTTTTCTGTATAGGCTGGCCAAGAAATATCTTTTAAATTGTATTTATGGGAGGAGAAGTGGACAATAGGAACTGTAATACTCATTTTTGTAAGAACTGGATAATGATCGCTGCCCAACGAATCCTGACAAACTTCCCAAGAAGCTCTTGGATATAAGTTAGGGGAGACAAGGGAGAGATCAAGTACCGATTCAGAAGATTGTCCAGGTCTTCCAACATAAGTTGGGGAGCCGTCATTAAGAACGATTAGGTCTGTATCATCCAGTACAGAACATAAATTTCTTCCATTATTGCATGTATGTATATTGTTCCATAGAGTGTGATGGCAATTAAAGTCTCCTCCAACGAATATGGAGGAGTGATCAGATTGATTAATAGCATTAAACAAATTAGTCCATAAATTAAGAGGAGTTTGTCTACCTGGAACTCTATAGACTGACACTATGAGAAGTTTACCTTCAGATGAGTCGATCGAGATCGCAAGTGTTTCGAGTTCATTCTCAACAGATGGGATTGTTTTAATTACAGAAAAGATTAAATTTTTCCTTAGGGCGATAATCAAACATAATAATAATCATAATCAAGATTATGAAGATTATCTTTTTTTGACGGTTTTAAAAAAGTTTCGCTTAGGAGGAGAATGTCGTGGCTAGCTAGCTTTTGGATGTCATACGTCTTATCTGAGACGCTATGAGTGTTCCACTGCAGTATGCTGAGTGAGTTTGTGATGGCCATTGTTTGTAGTTAATGAATTAACCAAAGAGGAGATGTCGTCGTTGAATTGTTTGAGCACGTTCTGACTTTCCTGAATTTTTTCAGGAGAGCAGTAAGAGGTAATGTATGACATTAAATTTTTATTTAAGTTAAGTAAAATTGATGACTTGGAGATCTGCCATTATTCCAATGGGTTGCGAAAAAGTTGGTATTTGATGGATTTTTTGTACGAGATGTTTTGTGTGATAGAACTGTTTTATAATTTGATCTCTGAGATTGCGGTTGCGATGAAGCTGAAGAGTAAGAACGTTGGTTGAAACATTGGTCGTCATATGCTGAGGATTAGGGTACACAAACGTCACCTAATTCTGGGAAGTTAGAGAAATCTTTAGTGTTTAAGTGATTATTTCTCGGTCTTAGAATGGCTTTCGCTTCATTAAACGATAGTTTTTTATTGGTAGCGAGTGCCCGAATGTTTTTTTGTAGTAAGAATTCGCTGCATTCTTTTGATGTTGTTTTGTGGGGACCATTGCAATTTAGACAAGTAAGATTTTCTGGAGTTTTAGTCGCTTTTGGACATTTATTTGGGTCGGAATGTGACGCAGGATCATCACATGTTGGGCATCGAGGCTTTGATCGGCAATGTTTTGCAATATGGCCGAATCGGAAACAGTTTAAACACATTTTTGGGTCAGGAATGTAAGGGCGTACCAGACTTGAGCCTTTAAAAATTGCAACCCGCTCAGGAAGTGTTGTTCCTTTGAAGGTGAGGAGGACTGTAGTAGAAGGAACATATACTACTTCTCCTTTCTCATTGGTTGTTTTACGGTTGAAGCGAAGCGCATCGATTATCTTTATGTCCCTGTCATGGAAGCCTAAAACTTCTGTATTTTCAAGGATTTCTGAATTTGAGATATCTGTAGGGACATTACTAATGACGCCCTTACATGAAATCATTATCTCCTTTTTTGCATACTCTTTTGATAATGGGGATTACTTCGTTTAAATCTGAGCCGCTCACATCAGGATTTCGATGAGAATGCACGCTTTCTTGATAAAATAACAAGTTTTTTACCGCCTGTTGAACATCACTATCGTCGATGTCAGAATTATTTTCGTCAGCCATCATTGAATCGTTTTCTTCATCACCGTCACCGGGAGAACCGGAGGCCATGCCTCCGGTTGAGGTTATGTTCGAGAACAAACTGATTATTTTACTTTATTTTCTCGAGTTTTTAATGCAACACTAATTCTTGTAGTGATCTATATTAAATACAAAATAAAACTTTCACAGTAACGCACAAAATTTAATAGGAAATTTATGAAAAAAAAGAAACGTGTGAACAACGCGTCACGTTTACTCCGTGTTCGAAACGGAACTCGTAAAATATTATCATCTGAGTTTGGTTTTTGCGCATGGTCAAAGCTAAGTCCCAGGCGTCCAGAACATTCTTTCGTGCTTCCCCATTTCCTGTCGAAAAGTTCTAAAAAATATAGTTATTAAAATAATATTAAACAATGAAAAACATAACTATTACTGGTCTCAAAGTTGATGACAATAATTGTTTAATAAAGGACAAAGGAAGCATCTTGTGTTCCGTGTTAAAGGATGATGGTAAGAATTAAATATACTTATCGCATTGAAACAATATCACTCTCACTTACTTATTACATGTTTGAACAAATTACTTGTCAGATAGTTTGTGCCTTAAATTAAAAAACGGTTGGAATATATATTTCTAATTTACAAAATTGATAATTATTGTAAATTTTCTTTAATAATAGGTTCACAAACAGAAGCATTTATTAATGAATCTTACCTTCAGCAATTACAGCCGAAGGAAGATATTAAGGATAACAATGTGGCTGAAAATACTGTCGATGAAAAAGAAGATTTCTCAGAGCAAGCTGACGCTGAAGAAATCAGCCCCCAGTTTCTTGAAGAAGGTAATAATAAATATTTCTCATTCTATAATTCTTCTAGATTCATGGCACAAAAAAAACTTCCTTGCTTACTCGGATCTTTAAATGTTACTAACTTTTAAAGTTTTTATCCAATGTTAATAAAATTTTCCAGAAAACTTCTTTACTTTACTTTACTTTACTTATTCTATTAGTTGGCAGATTTAAACAAAATGGAGAAAAAATTTATATTTAAAAAATAAAATATATAATTTCAACCCTCAAAAGAAATAATGGATGTTTTAAACCAATAAAAATTAAGTTTAAACTCCTCCTTTATTAAAAAAGATATTTTTTTTATTCTTTGGTCAAGTTACACGAAATGGAAAAAAAATTAAATTTAAAAAAAATATATAGTTCCAACCCCCGAAAAGAAATAATGGATATTTTAGACCAATAGAAAAATAAACAAATTCCTCCCACTTTTAAAATCAATTTTTCTATTAGTTGGCAGATTTAAACAAAATGGAGAAAAAAATTTATATTTAAAAAATAAAATATATAATTTCAACCCACAAAAGAAATAAAGGATGTTTTAGACCAATAAAAATAAAGTTTAAACTCCTCCTACATTTAATATCAATTTTTCTATTTGTTGGTAGATTTAAACAAAATTGAGAAAAAAAATTAAATTAAAAAAAACATATATAATTCCAACCCCCAAAAGAAATAATGGATGTTTTAGACTAATAAAAATAAAGTTGAAACTCCTCCTTCATAAAGAAATAAATTTTTCTATTTGTTGGTCAAGTTAAACAAAATGGAGAAAAAATTTATATTTAAAAAATAAAATATATAATTTCAACCCTCAAAAGAAATAATGGATGTTTTAAACCAAAAAAAACTAAGTTTAAACTCCTCCTTTATTAAGAAAGATATTTTTTATTCGTTGGTCAAGTTACACGAAATGGAAAAAAAACTTTAAATTAAAAAAAAACATATATAGTTCCAACCCCCGAAAAGAAATAATAGATATTTTAGACCAATAAAAAAATAAACAAATTCCTCCTACTTTTAAAATCAATTTTTCTATTAGTTGGTAGATTTAAACAAAATGGAGAAAAAATTTATATTTAAAAAATAAAATATATAATTTCAATCCTCAAAAGAAATAATGGATGTTTTAGACCAATAAAAACTAAGTTTAAACTCCTCCTTCATTAAGAAAGATATTTTTTATTCGTTGGTCAAGTTACACGAAATGGAAAAAAAATTTAAATTTAAAAAAAACATATATAGTTCCAACCCCCAAAAGAAATAATGGATGTTTTAGACTAATAAAAACAAAGTGAAACTCCTCCTTCATAAAGAAATAAATTTTTCTATTTGTTGGTCAAGTTAAACAAAATGGAGAAAAAATTTATATTTAAAAAATAAAATATATAATTTCAACCCTCAAAAGAAAAAATGGATGTTTTAAACCAATAAAAACTAAGTTTAAACTCCTCCTTTATTAAAAAAGATATTTTTTTTATTCGTTGGTCAAGTTACACGAAATGGAAAAAAAATTAAATTTATAAAAAATATATAGTTCCAACCCCCGAAAAGAAATAATGGATATTTTAGACCAATAGAAAAATAAACAAATTCCTCCTACTTTTAAAATCAATTTTTCTATTAGTTGGCAGATTTAAACAAAATGGAGAAAAAATTTATATTTAAAAAATAAAATATATAATTTCAACCCTCAAAAGAAATAATGGATGTTTTAAACCAATAAAAACTAAGTTTAAACTCCTCCTTTATTAAGAAAGATATTTTTTATTTGTTGGTCAAGTTACACGAAATGGAAAAAAAATTAAATTTAAAAAAAAATATATAGTTCCAACCCCCGATAAGAAATAATGGATATTTTAGACCAATGAAAATAAAGTTGAAACTCCTCCTTCATTAAGAAAACTATTTTTTTGGTGGTTAAAATACACAACATGGAAAAAAAATATATTTAAAAAATAAAACTGATAATTTCAACCCTCAAAAGAAATTAAGGATGTTTTAGACCAATAAAAATAAAGTTTTAACTCCTCCTACATTTAAAATCAATTTTTCTATTTGTTGGTAGATTTAAACAAAATGGAAAAAAAATTATATTTAAAAAATAAAACATATAATTTTAACCCTCAAAAGAAATAAAGGATATTTTAGACCAATAAAAAAATAAACATACTCCTCCTACATTTATAAAATCAATTTTTTTTTATTTGTTAATAGATTTAAACAAAATGGGAAAAAAGTTAAAGTAAAATTAAACATATAATTCCAACCCCCAAAAGAAATAATGGATGTTTTAGACCAATAAAAACTAAGTTTAAACTCCTCTTTCATTAAGAAATCAATTTTTTTATTTGTTGGTCAAGTTACACAAAATAGAAAAAAAATTATATTTAAAAAAAACATATATAGTTCCAACCCCCGAAAAGAAACAATGGATATTGTAGACCAATGAAAATAAAGTTGAAACTCCTCCTTCATTAAGAAAACTATTTTTTTGTTGGTTAAAATACACAAAATGGAGAAAAAAATTTATATTTAAAAAATAAAACATATAAAAGAAAAAATGGATGACTTATACGTCACTAAATTTTTCTTTGTGAGGTTGGAATTATGTTTTTTTAAATAAAAATTTTTTTCTCCAATTTGTTTAACTCTACCAACAAATAAAAAAATAGCTTTCTTATTGAAAGAGGAGTTTCTACTTTATTTCTGTTGGTCTCAAGCATACATTATTTCTTTTGGGGGATGGAATTGTATGTTTTATTTTTCAAATTTAACATTTTTTCTTAATTTTGGTTAATCCTACCAATAAATAGAAAAATTAATTTTAAAAGTAGGAGGAGTTTGTATATTTTTTTATTGGTCTAAAATATCCATTTTTTCTTTTGGGGTGTTGGTACTATGTATGTTATTTCTAATATAAATTTTTGTTCTATTTTGTGTAACTTGACCAACAAATAAAAAAATAGCTTTCTTTATAAAGGAGGAGTTTCAACATTATTTTGATATTGGTCAAAGTCATATACTTTTTTTTGGTGTTGGAATTATGTGTTTTTTTCAAATATATAACTTTTTTTCTCCATTTTGTTTAACTTGACCAACAAATAGAAAAATTTATTTCTTTATGAAGGAGGAGTTTCAACTTTATTTTTATAAGTCTAAAACATCCATTATTTCTCTTGGGGGTTGGAATTATATGTTTTTTTAATTTAATTTTTTTTCTCAATTTTGTTTAAATCTACCAACAAATAGAAAAATTGATTTTAAATGTAGGAGGAGTTTAAACTTTATTTTTATTGGTCTAAAACATCCTTTATTTCTTTTGTGGGTTGAAATTATATATTTTATTTTTTAAATATAAATTTTTTTCTCCATTTTGTTTAAATCTGCCAACTAATAGAAAAATTGATTTAAAAAGTGGGGAGGAATTTATTTATTTTTCTATTGGTCTAAAATATCCATTATTTCTTTTCGGGGGTTGGAACTATATATTTTTTTTAAATTTAATTTTTTTTCCATTTCGTGTAACTTGACCAACGAATATAAAAAAAATATCTTTTTTAATAAAGGAGGAGTTTAAACTTAGTTTTTATTGGTCTAAAATATCCATTATTTCTTTTGGGGGTTGGAATTATATGTTTTATTTTACTTTAACTTTTTTTCCCATTTTGTTTAAATCTATTAACAAATAAAAAAAATGATTTTAAATGTAGGGGGAGTATGTTTATTTTTTTATTGGTCTAAAATATTCTTTATTTCTTTTGAGGGTTAAAATTATATATTTTATTTTTTAAATATAATTTTTTTGGATTTTGTGTATCTTAACCAACAATTAAAAATATTGCTTTTATTATGAAGGAGCATGTAATATAAAGCCATGGACAAATGTCAACATCGACATCTGTCGCGCAAAATGCGCGGCGACATATCAACAGTTTATTCCAATATTGATCTTACACAATCATACATCCTACACTAAAACTGACATTTCCTCCGTTAAACATTAATTTCTCATTAATTTAACGTTAATTTATCCTAAAAATTATATCAATTTATACCTGATTACTCGTTTTCAATATCCAATAATTTTTTTCATCAAATTCTGTCTATTAACAGACTTATAAAGCCGTTTACCAAATGTTTCCCAAATGTATCCCAAATGTATACCCACGTGGGGAGACATTTGGTAAATCACTTTTGCCAGGGATTAGGTAATAAATACAAAATTAACTTCTTCAGTATTTATCTTTGCTTTTGTGTTTATAAAATCTGAACAAAAACTTGAAGAATGAAAATTAAATAATAGTAATTCCTATTTCATTATTTTTGTTTCTATGTAATTTATTTATTATGACAATTACTTTTTTATGTACTAATGAAATTAAGAAATTAAGTATCAAAATGTAAAGTTAAAAATAATATTTATTGAAAATATTTTTTTTGAGTAATCACCTAAGAAATATTTTCCTATATTCTATTTTAGTTATAAAAATTAGATAAAAGAAAGTTTTATGCAAACTATTCTTCCGTCTAAAGCTGGAGTCCCATGGTAGCGTTTTGTAACTAGGCCATGAGTGTGAGAGAGATACAGATATACAGTACCGGCCAGAATTGTCAGTCCACTTACAAAATTCGTATTAAAAACATGCCTCTCGTTTTTTGATAATATTTCAGTTAAAAATAAGTCTAGAAAAATTTAAAAATAACCATTGGAAAGATTATAAAATTTCGCGTGAAATGAGCTAAAGTTCAAAACTATTCGTTAAATAGAAACTGAGTTAGAGTGTGAGAAATATCGTCTAATTTTCTGATTTTTGAAAATTCTGTTATCCAACTTCAAGTTCAGGATTGCTCTAAACGAGGTTAGAAAAAAAATTCAAATTCACATATAATAAAGCTTGAGATCTCCTCTTTAAAAGTAAACTAAGTAGCTTAAAAAATATTACGTGGTTTAAAAGATATTGGAGATTTTAAAAAGGTCTGCACGATTGACAAGCAAACCATCATTCAAGCAAAACAGTCACATCGCGCCTCATAGCCAGGGCCGAATAGGACGCTTTATCAAAAACGGGCCCCATTATTATAATTAATTATGAATTATTATTAATTACATTTAATTTTTAATTTACTAAAATTCTAGTTAACTAATTTATTTTTAATTTAGAGAAATTTATTAATTTATAATATTGATAATTTATAATTTTGAAAAATTATTTAATGTTAATTAAATTAAATTTAAAATAATAATTTCTAATAAAAAAAACTATAAAATGTGTTCAAATTACAGTTTTATTTAAAGAATCTCATTTAATTAATAATTAATAATTAATAATTAATAATTAATAATTAATAATTAACAATTAATAATTAATAATTAATAATGGGGTCCGTTTTTGATAAAGCATCCTATTCGGCCCTGGCTATGAGGCGCGATGTGACTGTTTTGCTTGAATGATGGTTTGCTTGTCAATCGTGCAGACCTTTTTAAAATCTCCAATATCTTTTAAACCACGTAATATTTTTTAAGCTACTTAGTTTACTTTTAAAGAGGAGATCTCAAGCTTTATTATATGTGAATTTGAATTTTTTTTCTAACCTCGTTTAGAGCAATCCTGAACTTGAAGTTGGATAACAGAATTTTCAAAAATCAGAAAATTAGACGATATTTCTCACACTCTAACTCAGTTTCTATTTAACGAATAGTTTTGAACTTTAGCTCATTTCACGCGAAATTTTATAAGCTTTCCAATGGTTATTTTTAAATTTTTCTAGACTTATTTTTAACTGAAATATTATCAAAAAACGAGAGGCATGTTTTTAATACGAATTTTGTAAGTGGACTGACAATTCTGGCCGGTACTGTATGTTTGCTCTATTTGCACTCATGGACTAGTTACAAAACGCAACGCAAAACGCTGCCATGGGACTCCACCCTTAAACTTTATTTGAAAAATTATTTCCCCCTTTTTTTCCTAAACCTATTCAAGCTCTTGCCAACGAGCTGGTTCTCGAGGTGGAGTGCTTGAACACGGTCTAAACACTACCTTAACACAATTCACTATGTCTTGAACGCAACCTTTTAGTTACTTTCGTTTAAAACTTCAAACTACAACCAGTGTTGGGAATGACGCGTCACTCGAGGTTTTTGACGTAAAATACCTGGTTTTCTGCATATGTAAAAAAACGTATTTTACCCTCCTCCCCCAAAAAATACATTGTGTATAAAATTTTTGAAGTAAAATACGAGGTATTTTACTGTAAAAAACCACGTAATATACCTGAGATATTTTACGCGCCCAACACTGTCTACAACTTTCAACGAATCAGGAACAATAATGAGACTGCTTCTACAACAGCTTTTTTTCATCGAAACCAGTGTGAAAATGTTGCGCGCGCAACTATTTTGCATGGTGCATTTTGCTCTTGTCGATGAAAAAAAGCTGCACTGTAAAAAATCCTAAGAATATTACCCACATTAAATGTGGCTTTTTTACAGACAAGGGGAAAAGTGCCGCATTTAATGTGGCAACATAACCTTGTTTAAAGCGTCACTTTTCCCCTTGTCTGGGTAATATCCTTAGGATTTTTTACAGTGTGTTGTAGAAAGTCCCTGAAAAATCAACTTTCTCAATTCGAATGAGAACCCCTTGCATCTCCGGGGCGCCCTAGGTCAAACATTTCGTAAACACCCCATGGTAACACATAAGAGCAGCCCTATGATACTCCTGTACATTTTCTTCTTCTTCTTAAATGACTTTTGGCTTAGCCGACTGTCAGAACAAACACTTAGAAGAATAAGAATTAAGAATTAAAAATGTCCATGAAGTTGGTTAATGTGAACAAAAAAAAAAAATGACGTCAAGCGCATTTCGGCAAACTATATAAATCTATGGCGGTTGATGAACACGTGTTGGGAGGTAAAGATTTGAGTTAAATGTTTATACTATTGCAATTATGAATTTAAGTTTAAAAAAAAAGTCAGTTTGAAATCATTTCCTCCGAATACTCGAAGTTAGACACTTTAAACATGCGAATAAATCAAAATTAGAGAACTATAGACATAGTGAGGTGAATCCTCACTTAAATTAATGCTTGAGAACTGCACTGTAAAAAATGTTAGGTGAAATTTACACCGACGCACGAGGGCAATAAAAGGACCCTCGTCGCACGATGTGAAATCACCCTGAGCCTCGAATGAAATTTACATCGACGCACGATGTACAAAAAAAATATACATCGTGCGTCCATGTAAATTTCATTCGAGGCTCAGGGTGATTTCACATCGTGCGACGAGGGTCCTTTTATTGCCCTCGTGCGTCGGTGTAAATTTCACCTAACATTTTTTACAGTGTGTGCTGTAGTCGGAAAAGGCCGATTTTTGGCGGCAATTTAAAAAAAAGATATTATTTTTATTATTTATAAATATTTATTAATTATTTACTAATATTAAGCAAACTTAATAATAATTAATATTTAATAATTAATAAATATTTATAAATAATAATAATAATAATAATAATTTTTTTTTTAAATTGCCGCCAAAAATCGGCCTTTTCCGACTACAGCGCCTAGTCAACTCTTTGCCATCTTATTTTTAGCAGTCGCATAGATCTGCATAAGAGTAAGAGGGTGTTTCCGACATTCGCTCTCTGAAACTACGAAACATGATTGTTGATTGAAATTGAAACATGATTGAAACACAATTCCCCTAACATCATTCACAATTCCCCTAATACAACCAATCATGTTTCGTACTTTCAGAGCGCTCAAAGAGCGAATGTCGGAAACACCCAGAGAGTTAGAAAATTCAAATTTGAATTTTCTGACTCTCTTACTCTTATGTGTTACCATGACGACCTGCAGGCAGGCAGTGAGCTGTGCGAGCGCCTTAAACCTTCGTTAGTTTGACACTAAAGGTCAGATAACACTGAGACAAAAAGTGCAATGTTTGTTTTTGTTTACAAAACAAATCGAAGGAGAATCATTTTCTCGCGTTTCCCGCCTAAACTCGATTCATAACCCCCACTAATAAAACTTGAAAGACTTGCTGAAGTATTCATTTCGAAAATACTGTATTTAAGTAGTTCTCTTATTAAAAGAAATTTGTACTTTATTTAATAATAACAAAAGGAAAAATATGGAAGTAGAAAACAATGGAACGAATAATTCGGAAAATAGTAAATGCAACGAGAATGGTTTGAATGAAAATGAAAAAATTTTTCAAGACACAACGAAGGAGCACGAGGAACATCAGTATTTGGAATTAATAAAAAAAATTATAAATCACGGTGTTAAAAAATCCGATCGCACTGGTACTGGAACATTTATGATTGCTGGACCACAAATGCGTTTTAATCTTCGAAATGGTGAGAATTTAGAATTTTATAACATGAGTAGAATATATTTTGTAATTTGAAACTCTTCATAAACGTACGTGTGATGAGTAATATAATATCGTATCTATCGTATGAATAAGATATAAAGTAAAGCCAATTGAAATCGTTCTAACTTCAAATTAAAAATAAATTAAATTATAATATTATAAAATAATAATAATAATAAGAAAAAAAATTAAAATTAATTAATTAATTAATTAATTAAAATTATGTTAAACCCTAAAAAAGATATAGCAAAGCAAAAATAAGTAAACCACAACAGTAATTATTAAACAAAACAAAAAAAAACAAACATTTCAAAACATTCCATGAATATTTAGCTTTCTCAATATAATATATACCAATTGTTTTGCTTAATTGGTGACATATACACACACATACATCCGGACATTTGTTCCACTTGACGAAATATATATGGGTCATTCTACACCAAATAGGAAATTATTTTGTTTTTGCATCTCAAATTTTTTAAAAATATTGTTTCTTTTTGTGCTCGTTGAAATGAACTACCATGATTTTTTCAAATTTTTTTATAAAGCGACTTTTAAGAGATACAGATTTTTGAAATTTCACGTTTTTTGCGTATAAATTTTATTTTCAAATGCTTATAACTCGGCCAAAAATTCATCAAATAGGACGCCCTTATAACAAAAAATTTTGTTTTCACATGTAGTTTTTAATAAAAATATAAAAAATTTTTTTAAAAATAATTTACGATAAAATTTTTTAATTTTTAAAATAAAATTTTATTTTTTACAATGTATGTATCGATCAATTTTTTTCATAATTTTTTACAAGAAATTAGCACTAAATTAACAATTTTTCCTTATAAATGCCATAAAAAAATTTGACTTTGATTTTCGTCAATTTAGTTAATAAATAATTAAGTGTTTACATTTACCTCAAGAATTCGAAAACTCGGGGTAAATGTAAACAGAACTTCAATTATATTTTAAAAGAAAATAATTGAATAAATTATTGGATCCGACATTTTGAAATGTAAAAATTCGATTTTAGATTCTTATCTAGCAACCTTAAAAACTTCTTTTTACCACGTTGAATGAAAATCTATTAAAATTTGTTCAAGTTATTCAAGTTTTACATTACATAAATTAACATAGAGGATAACTTTTTGTTTATTTTGATTGTCATGTATTTATAAGAAAAATAAGACAAAAATTTTCTTGTCCAGGTAATTTTCCACTTTTAACGACAAAACGTGTCTTTTGGCGAGGAGTCGTTGAGGAATTACTTTGGTTTATACGCGGATCGACAAATGCCAAAGAATTAACGGAAAAAGGAGTTCACATCTGGGATCCGAATAGTTCACGAGAATTTCTCGATTCCTGCGGATTCACTGATCGAGAAGAGGGAGATTTAGGTCCTGTCTATGGATTTCAATGGAGACATTTTGGTGCTAAATATACAAATATGCACGCTGATTATTCTGGTCAAGGTTGATAATTAGTTCACTACTTTCTTGAATTACGTTCATTATTAATAATTAATTAATATTTAAAGTATCATTATTATTCAAGATATTAGTTGGTTATTAATTACACAGGTACACAAAAAAAGTTTTTTGGCCGAGACACTACAATTGTATATTTCCATGTATTTTGGCCTGCTGAATCCGAATCCGAAGTCAGAATTGTCAAATTGGTTCTTTTTTGAGTTATATTTAAAAACCAAATTTCTATAATCATAATGTGTTATAAAAAAAATTTTTTTAATTTTTTAAATTTTAATTTGGTTTTTGAATATAACTCAAAAAAAGAACCAATTTGACAATTCTGAATTTGGATTCGGATTCAGCGGACTAAAATACATGGGAATATACTATTGTAGTGTCTCGGCCCAAAAACTTTTTTTCCATAACGCGGTGCTAAAAAGGGCACTTTTTTGCTCCTTGTTATGAAAACTATCGTTCGTAACTATTGCGAGCACTTGCCAATTTTTAAACGAGCACTTCTTTTAAACAAATTTGACTTGTTTGTTTAAAAAAAGTCCTCATTCAAAAATTGGCAACTGCTCGCACTCGTTACGAAATATACTATTTTGTGTGCCTGTGTTATTTAATTTTTATCTAAATTATATTGTTATCCGAATTTTTTTTACCTACATAATAGTTTTTAAACGAAAGAATATATTCAATTTAATAAAAAATATTCTTTCTATTCTTAACAATAATTGAACTTTACATATTATTTGAAGTTCAATTTATTTTAAATAATTTTGCGAATAATTTTATTTAAATATTCAAAAAATAATGGAATTTAATAAAAGTTACGCTTTTTGTTTTTATAAAAAATAATCTATAAATGACTAGGAAAACTCTAACTATTTAATTTACAAAAGAATCCTGTAAATTATAAAATTTTTTATTTCCAAAAATGAACTTCAATTTTTGAAAAATTTTAAGAAATTCATCTTTAATAAACTTCTTTAAAACAATTCAATTGTATATTTTCAAAAAAGTTAATAAAATTCTTCGAACGTGATTCAATTACTTTCAATATAATTTTAACTAATTTCATAGAAATTGTAAAATGAATACTAATAATACAGAATGAATTTTAAAAAGTTTCAAGAATTCAATTATTTTTAATACAATTTTGATAAAATTCTTCTTCATAAAATTCAATTATTTTTAAAATGTTTAATTAAAATTATTAAAGAAACTTCATTATTTGAGAAAAAGTTCAAAGACATTCTTCAAAAAGAATTTAATTAGAATTTTTAAAAATTTAAACGAAATAATGAAATTCTGTAAAGGAATTCTATTATTATTAATTTTTTTGATAAAATTCTCTGCAATAATTCGATGATTTTCAATACATTAATTGAGTAGTGATTTTCGAAAAGGGCTGAACTCGGTTTTTTGAAATTTTACAGGAGACATAAAAAACTGTTTATTTCAAACAGCTTTGATTAACCCTCCGTCACACACCTTGGAAAAAATTACGACTTTACACACGTTTAGAGGGAATCCCTCACCACATTGTAAAATAAGCGACATAACAACATAAACAAAGGAATCAATATAAATTTAATTTTAACACAAACTTATAAATATGTAGTAAATTATTCTAAATTATACAATTAATAAAATTAATTTTCAGTCTTAAAAATAAAATTTAATTACACGAATGCACATCTTCCAAGGAATTACACTCTACATGTAAAAATAATGTAACATTAACAAATAAACAAAAAAATCATTAAATAATTTATTTTAATTACATTTATAATATAATTTTGCCATTAGCCAATAGTGGAACAAAAAATATTTTGAAAAATTGATTTTTTTATTTAACATAACCTCACTTTTTCGAGTTTTTTCTGGCTTTGAAGCTTCATAATTAAATATTAATTATGTTTAAACTAAATGTTTTTTTAGAAATATGTTGAGGAGTAAATTGTCGAAAGGTATAGAGACTGATTTTATTTTGCAATGAGGAAAACAAAAGTTATTTAAAAAATACTGAAACCGAAGAGGGAATCCCTCCCTAGGTGTGTGACGGAGGGTTAACCCTTTGCCGTTCTTGTGTTACGAAATGTCGTTTAGAGTCTTTTCTGGGGGAACAACCAATGAGAAAAGGCGGTATGCTTGTGTTGATAAATTAGTTATGTGTGAGAATGTAAGTGTTCTGAATTTGCAGGAACGTACCTAATTAAAAAATGAATCCATTTATATTTTAAAATAAATTATATTTCAAAATAATATTTAATACCTAAAAATCTGTTTTTTTGTATAAAGTGGAAGTGTATTTGCAATTTATTACTTTTTAAACATAGCTATATTTGATTATTAAAGACTTTTATCAAATCTACATAACCAATGTAAACATAACCTCAAAATCAAACTAATTTCCGGCCCTGATATTATCCACGTGATTCCACTGTCAAACTGATTTTTTCTGAGGTGGGGAAAGCTTATGTACGGCAAAGGGTTAAAAGAGTCCAGTCTTAACAATGATTTTGAGAAAATTGATATTATACTTGTCAGAATTGAGCCCTTTACGAAATGCATGAAAAAAATTTAATCGTTTAAATCATAAAAATATATTAATGAAATGTTTTTTCTATCGAGAAAAAATTTATTTACTTAAATTCATCTCATTTTAAAATGTATTCAATGTTTTTTTAACTCAAAAACAATTCTGAATTAGGTCAGAAAACAAACAATCTTAGGTTAATTGTCAAAGAAAAACATGCATATAAAAACATTTTTCTGTACTAAAAGTACCTCAGATGAAATTTTCCTTTTAAGAAAACGTCAAGGAATATGTAATAATGCAATGAATGCTAAACAGTGAAATTTGAAAAAAATCCGAGTTGAGCCCTTTTCGAAATTCACTATTAAATTTTAAAATTGAAAATATTTGAAAAGAAAAATTATAAAAAAGTCAAGAAACAAAAAAACAAACAGCAACTAACTTCAAACTGCGAACAGATTACCGGTTCATTAACTTTATTAATATAGAATAGAATATAGAAGATTTTATTTTTATTTTCCATAATGTTTCAAATTCAATGCTTTTGAAATCCAATTATTTATAGAAATTGTAAACGCAGCTCTTGTAAAATTGAACTTACTTCTTGAATTTTTAAGTAAAATTATGATATATAAGAATTATAGTAGCAATAATAATAAAAATAAGTATTAAAATAATGTATTTATTTTTAATTCGAATTGTGTAATTCGAATTTGTGTAATGAAAAAATAGTAATATTTCTGATTTGATTTCTATTATTAATAGGAGTAGATCAACTGAAAAATATAATAGAGACTCTAAAAAATAATCCAAATGACAGGAGGATGGTAATGTCAGCTTGGAATCCAGTGGATATTCCAAAAATGGCACTTCCACCGTGCCATCTTCTCGTGGAATTTTTAGTGATGAATGGAGAAATTACAACGATTTTGTTCCAAAGAAGCGCCGACGTTGGTTTGGGTGTTCCATTCAATATTGCCTCATATTCATTGCTCACTTACATGTTGGCACATGTCACCAATTTAAAGGTAAATAATATAATGTTTATCTTAAAATATTATAATTTCATGTTATCTGAATGTCATCTTTCTTTTATATTAATCTTTTTTCTTTACAGCCGGGAGAATTTGTGATAAATATGGGCGACTGTCACGTATACTCAAATCACGTGACGGCACTCGAGGAGCAAATAAAACGTGAACCAAAACCATTTCCAAAATTGACAATAACTCGTGACGTTCCTGATATCGATAGTTTTACTGCTGATGATTTTAAAATCGAAGGATACAACCCACACGGTAAAATTGCTATGAAAATGGCTGTTTAATTTTTTTCTAAAAAACAAAAAAAAAATTTGAAACTTCTTTCCCATGTACATAAAAACTAAAACTAAATATTTTTCCCCTTCGAAATTGACGATAAAAGAGAAATAAATATTTAAATCCTTTTTAAGAGAATAAATCGTCATTTTTAGTAAAAAAAAATTAAATTCGTAAATTTTATTTACTTAAACGAATAGACTCAATAAAAATGAACTTTCTTTTCTATTCTTTTAAAATATTTGGTTTTTCCAAAAAAAAAAAAAACATATTTTTAATTTCGGGAAAACCTCAAGAAAAAATTATTTTTATCCTATTCTTTCAAAATAAATATTTCGTTTTTTCAAACAAAAGAGATTTTGAAGAAAAAATCTTGAAGAAAAACTGAAATAAAAAAATGAATATTTTTCCTATTTATATAAAATAAAAATTTGTTTTAAAAAAAATGTATTCATTTATAGGGAAAAATCGAATTGAAAAAAACGTTTTTTTTATCAATAATTATATTTTATTTCCTATTAAAAATGATAATCCTTAAATGATAAATTTGTTTTTTTAACAAATTAAATTTTTTTTCTTTTAAAACAATCATAAAATCTGACTAAACAAATTACATATTCGTTTTTTTCAATCCTTTTATACTTTCTATCATCTAATTAATTTCTATTCGATAAATTTCCTTTTTTTTACCTTAAAAAAAATTACTTTTTCATTCAAGGAATTTTCCTTTTTTGTGAAAAATAATAATAATTATCATAATGCGAAATAATACATTCTTTTATAAGAAACTCTGTGTATATACACTCGATGTTTCAAGGCCGTTTGTTTCTTTTATGCTTTATTATTATTATTTTAGTTTATTTTATTTTACTTTACTTAATTCATATATTTTTGTTCCTTATGAAAACCGCTTATTAAGAAATATCCCCTTTCAATATCGTTGTGATTACAATAATAAGGGGTCTGGTTTTGGGGGCAAAATGGGGGGTAAAGAAAAACTACGTTTAACATAATTTGAGCGGAATTCGTGACGTATTATATATATAGATTACAGGAATTTTTTTTGTTTTTTGCTTTTCTGTTAAAATTTAAACAACTGGAAGAAGCGTAGCTTCGACAACGTACTTATGCTGTGGATTAATTTTTTTCGAATAAAAAAGAAATCTAATTTTTTTCGATTGAAATAATTTAATTATTTAATTTCTTCGTTCTAATTTGTTTTTTTAAACTTTAATATATATATATATATATACGATTAAGACTCGAATAATTTTTTTTTTTCGTTTTTCTCTCTTTCAACAATTTAAAAATTTATAATTTTCTGATGTTTTTTTCTTCGCGATTTAAAAAAAAGAGAGAAGAGAGAAAGGAGAGAATTGAATTCTCTGCTTTTGAGAAAGAAAAGAGAACAGAGAGCAAATGGCATGTTGTCGATAAAAACAAAGGCTAGCACATCTGGGCATCATTGGCTGAAGTACTTAATTGATGCAGCAGCTGAGTTACAGCCAAAGTTCCGCTTTCACTGACTGTTATTATCACCCATATTACATCTGAAAGTTTTATTTTTATCAAAAAATAATAGCAAATGTTAAGACCTGAAGCACAATGTTTAAGACTTAAAATACAATATTAATGATTTATTCTATATCTATGAAAATTAAAACCTAAGTAGAGTTTCTACAAATTTCTCCTTGCGAGCAAACATTAAATGTTTAGAATTCTAAAGAAAATTTTGAACTTTGGTGTATTTTTTGTTTGCCTCAAACTATGAAATTATTACAAATTCCAATTAAAAAAGCCTTCAACTTTTTCTGTTTCTGACGATATTTTTAAATAACTCAATTCTTGAAGAAAAATTATAAAATTATTACTTAGAAATTATTGAATGAATAACTTTACTTAAATTATTTCAAAATTAATTAAATTTTAAGAGTTGCATTTACAGGGTTACGTTAGTACCCTTTTTTTACCTAATTCCCTCTTTTGTACCCTTAAATTAATTGAATCCCCTAAAACTATAATTTTTCTCCCCATATTTTAAAGAAAAACTTATAAAAATTGTCACTTTTTGTAAGTTAAAAAAATTTGTCATATATAAAAATAAATTGTATTAATTTCCGAATAAATTTGACTAAATTAAATGTATATTTAAATAATTTTCAAAAAAATTGTCTATTAATTTACTGTATAAAAACGTTGATTGAAAAATTAAAGAAAATTTCGGACTATGGAAAAAACCGAAATCCTAATAATTAACAGAAAAAGTTTAATAAAAAAATTTGACTTCAAAAAATTGATGTTAAAAGAAAACGTAAAAAAACAATCATTACATTTATGCAGATTACTTTTTTAAAAAAATCCAATTTTTAATGAATTTAATAAGAAATTTTTAAGAATTTAATTTTTGAAAAATTTCTATAATTCAAATTCTTCTGAAATTTTAGTTATATTTTTTAACATATTTAATTAATTATTTACAATAATGGATTTATAGAAGAATTTTTCTTCGAAATTCAAATATTATCAAAAATTTTAATATAATTTTTGTCAAAATTTCAATTACTTTCAAAAATTAATTTAAATTTAATGATTTTTAATCTTTTATTTCATTTATTATAAACGGACCCAGCGGGCACGCTTCTCTTTTTGATAACTTTAAGTTATCGTTTTGAGTAGAAATTAACATTTTGATGTCTTTAATTATCGTGTGCCCCTGGAGATCTTGCCCTTCTATACATAAGTATTCCTAAAACGAAAAGTTACATAATCTTGTAACATACAAGTAATTTATCAATTTTATATTAACTAGGCCGACATTACTACAATGGTTTTAATATCTACTATTTTAATAAAATTTTCCAAAGAATTCAATTTAAAAAAAATTTAATAAAATTCCATGCAAACATTTAATTATTTCCATAAATATAATAATCTTAAGAATTAAATTAAAATTAGGCAAAAGAATTCAATTATTCCAAAGTTTGTTAATAAAATTATTCAATAAATTATTTATTTTTGTGTTTAAATAGTTTAATTCTCGTAGAATTTTATCATAAAAATTCTGTTAAAATGTTAGATAATACTTCAATATTAAAAACATATTGTATAGAATAAATTTTTAGAAATAATTGGATTTCGAAAATGTTTTAAATTAAAATCTTTAAAAATTCGAATTTTCAAATTTTCAACTAACACTTCTGAAGAATTAATTTTTTTTGAAAAAGTTTAATTCTATTTTGTTTAAATTATTTTAAGGTTTTGTTTCCTAATATATTCTGAATTAAAAATTTCTGAATAATCGAAATTTTTGTAAAATTGAATTGTAAAGAAGTGGATTTCAAAATTTTTAAAGAACTTTTTTAAAAATTATTAAAATTAATTGAAATGTTTTAGTTAAAAATTCCAGAAAATTATAATTGAATTGAAATGATGAGAATAATTTTTAAGAAGTTGCAGTAACAATATTCTTATAATATAACATGATAATTTTATCACTCGTTCTTCTTTAATTACTATAAGTTGTTGAATTTAAAAAAGGTTTGAACTTGAAATTTTTTTAAATTTCAATTTCTATAAAATATTTATTTAAAAAAGAAGTTATTGATATTTTGAAATAACTTTACAATTAAAGAAATTAGGAAATCTAAATGTAGAACATTTTTTTGTATCTGCTCATTTTTAGAGTGAATCAGAATATTTTTCAGGGTCAGGGAATTTTTATTATTTACGAAAATAATATTAAATGTTTACGTACAATTTTATTAAAATTTCTTTAACGTACTTAAATTCCTGCGTAAAATTTGATTACTTTTGAAAATAATTGAATTTTTGTAATGATTTGTAACTTCTTTAAAACATAATTTTTTTAGAATTATTAACTAAAATTCTTCTATAAATCTATTATTTTTAATAACTATTTAAATATCTAGTTCTTGAAGAATTAAGTTATTTGAAAAGAAATTATTGTCAGAAATAGAAAAATATGAAGGTTTTCTATAAGAATTCCTGGTAATTGCATAGTTTGCATAGTTTGTAAGGTATAAAAAGACACAAAAATTTAGAAGTTTAATTATTATGAATTCTAAAAAGTTAATTTTTCTCAGTATTTTTAATAAAAATTCATGACTTTTCCTTGAATTTCCTGACCTACGGCAACCCAGATATTAATTAAAAAATCCAAAACTGATTTTTATAAATGTTATACATTTACAACTTTTATAATTATAGAATTTTCATTAGTTTAAAAATTTGCTTAATGGGATCAGTAGAAACCCTAACGAAGTTCTCTAATTTTTCTTTTAATAAAAGAAAGAAGAAAATACAGAAAATATTATGCTTTTGAGAATATTTACCCCCAAAATAACAACCGTTAGTTGTCATCATTCTCCATTTACTTTGAAAGAGGCCAACTTCATTGGGACTCGTTAATGTTACGCTAAGTTCCATATCATCCTTTGATGCTAATGCAGGAACAGGTACACTGGTGCAGCCCATAACAGCGCCGCCCGTATGATGTAAACAAATTCCCTCGGGCCACGTTTCGGTACCGCTATTTTGTATGCGCCATGACTTTCGGAATTTTGTGTTCGGCGGCACTGATTCGCCCTCGCCAATTGTCGAATCACCCAACAATGACATACACGGTAATTTATTGGGCACTTCGTAATCCAAATAACTGCAAATCGCTGCTTGCAAATTCCTGAATCAAAAAACAATACCAAAACAGTGCTTTTAACTTTCTTCACATTTGTTTCTTTTCCTTCTTACATTGCACAAATTTTAAACGTTTTTAAACTCAAATTCCTTGAAAATCAAAATAAAAACCATTTTTCTTTTATTGAAAACAATTTCAATTTCAAACAAAATAAATTTCAATCGGGATAAATTTATTTCCATTTACATTTCATTTTCACTTTTTAATTTCAATTTCAAACAAAATTAATTCATTTTAAAAAAGTTAATTTTAATTTTAAAAAATTATTTGTAATCGAAAAAGGAATATTTCATTTGAAAAAATTGATTTCAATTTAAAACCAAATTGATTATTTTTAAATTTTCAATTTGAAAAATTTCAATTTAAATTGAAAAAAAAACAATTTTAATTTAAGAACTTAATAACAAACATGAATTGAATTGAAAACTTCTCAAAATTCAATTATTTCTAAAAACTTAATGTTTTAATTAAATTCAATTAATTATATAATTGAATTCCTGTGAAAATTTTATTATTTATGAAAATAAATAAAAATAATAAAAAAAATAATATTTGTAATGAATTTTGTTAAACTTTTTAAAAATAATTGAATTGCACCAAGAAATTTTATTCAAATTGTGATAATAATTGAGTTTTAATAAAGTTTTAAGTTTTTTAGAAATAATTGAATTTTAAAAAATTTTAGGCTTTAAAAATAATGAATTTTTTTAAAAAATTCGATTAAAATTATAGTAAAAATAACGGAAATTCTGCGACGAGTTTTATTATTTATTAAAATGTTTGAATTCCTAAGACTTTTTTTATTCTTAAAAATTATTAAATCCTTGCGATAAAACAAAGTAAGTTTACTTATAAAAAATTAAGTTTAATTTAAAGGGAACTAATTTTTATTTAAAAAAATAATTTAAATTACAAATTAATTTTATTTGAAAAAAATTAATTTCGATTTTAAACAAATTTCTTTGTAATTATTAAATTAAAACTATTTAATTTGAATTAACAACAAATTCATTCTATACGAAATAAATCAATTTCAAATTAAAACAAAATTATTCTTAGTATTTTAATTAAGGAAAAATAATTTGTTTTCTTTTTGAAAAAATTTAATTCAAAAAAATGTTATTTTAATTAATAAAAATTATTTTCATTTGCAAGCAAATTAGTTTTTCTTTTTTCAGAATTAAAAAAAAACAAATTAATTTGAATTATTGATAAAAAGTAAGTTTATATGAAAACATTTGATTTGAATTTTTCTTTGTTTATTTTTTGTATTTGTAAAAGAATTTAAAACAAATTAATTTCAGTTTAAAACTAATTAGTTCCAATTTTAAAAGAATTAGTTACTTACATAAAAAATTAATCTAATTTTGAACCAATTAATTGTTATTTATACAAAAATTAATTTCAGTTTAAAAATGTAATAACTTTGCAATTTACAAAAAGGTGAAAAAAAGAAAAAGTCGAGAAAATGGAATAGAAGTAAAATTTTTTAGTCAAATTTCTCGAAATTTCTCTCCAGCAAAAAAAAACAATTATGGAATATGGAAAATTATTTCCAGAAAATTGCCTTATAATTATTTTTAAATGACTCCAGGGGGACAAAGGAACAAAAGTATTCGTCATCATCATAATATTTGAAGAAAGAAAAGCAAACGTTTTGCGAAATATATATATATATGCATCAATGTCGATTTATAGGTTATGCTTATCCATTTCGTCAATTTTGCTCATTTCGCTGTTTTTATTTCTTTCTTTCCTCGTATATAAAAATATAATATATACCATTTATATTACAGTATAATAAATATATGTAGATGTAATATACACACATATATAGATATAATATCGTATACTATATATAGATATATTATAACATATAAATATTTAGTGTGTTTGTTAGTGGAAATTTTTTTTTAAGAAACCCACCAGTTATTCATGTCCAAGAAAAATGTTGCAGTCGCTTCATTGAGATGACTACCAGCAAGTAATCTCTGCAGTTGCTTCACCAAGTCGTCTTTGTCCGTTGTGCCAAGACAACTAAATTGATGAAGCAGATTTTGATCCAATTCATTATCGACGTCCATAACTTTGCCTTTTATCTTTTATATATAAAAATTCACACAAAATCCATATAAATAATAATAGTAGATTTCCTTTTAGAACACGTAAATTTCAATTAAATTCACCGTTATTTTTGTTTACTATATAATATACGAATTATTCGCGTGCCAATTTTTCCCTTATTTTAGGTTTTTGTAATAACTACAAATTTTTAAATGTCATTCTTCGAAAATCACAATGATGTGTTTTTTTATGTAGGTGTGTTATAAAGGGAATATGACCGTGTGACGTCGTTTTCTATGTGTGTGTACGCGATTTATGCGCGATCTACTGTGTGATTCTGGTGGTAGTTTTTATTATCGACAGTCAATAAAATCAATAAAAGGCGGGAAATTCAAAATTCGAAAATATAAATCCAAAACTTTAGAAATAAAATGGATTTTAAATGTTAATTTATAATAAAAAAGGTGTTTTGTAATTTAGGTAAATTTAATTTTAGTCACCTTCATTTTGAATACTCTTCAAAATTTTACTTCTTTCTTACCGACAATCGAAAAATGAAGTCTCACTGTTCGGTCGGAAATAAAAGTTTTTGTGTCTGCTGTACATATCTGCGGAAATTATTTTTATTTACCAAAAAAAAACATACCGAGTTAGTACTAAATAATTTAAATCTTATAAATTAATAGAAAACTTAAGTAACAATAGAATTTAAACTTTGAGATATATTACTCTTAGCATTTATTCATCTAAATTTTCTAAAACCCATTTGTTTATTATATTTTTTTTCTGCAAGACAAAAAAAGTATTCTCCAAAAAAAAGAGACAAATTTTATCACAACTTTTCAAGTATTTACGTTTATATATTACATAAACTTTGACCACTTGTGTATATATAAATAAAACTGCGTGATGGAATATGATTTTTTTAGGTTATGAACGCGAATTTGTGAATTTTTTCTCATATTTTATTTAAAATTGAAAACAAAAGAACAATGAATATTATTATTTTGAATAATGTTAATTTAGAATTAGATAACCAAAACCAAGTTATTAACGGTGTTGTGGTAAATTTTCATTTATTTCGTTAAATATTTCTTTTGCTCGCTATATTTATTTGAAAACCTTTTTCCATTTTAGTTGCATTATCAACGTGGTGAGCAGGCAAATAATATGAATGACAATAATGAATTGGCGGATAAATATCCAAAATATAATTTAAAAGGAATACAGGCTCATCGATCTTGCGGTAATTAGAAAATATTTATTTTTTAGGTTTGTTTATTGCAAGTAAATTGATTTGATAATTAATTTGAAACTCGAATGCTTCTTAATTTACTTTAAAATAAATTTCACCATTTTGCCATTCAAATTAATTCGAAGGACGATATTAAAAACTTGAAATCAATTAAACAATCAAATAAATTTTTTAATTTTAAATTGAAAGATTTTTAAAAATATTTTCTTGTATTTAAAGAATTAAAATTCTTTACTTACCAAATCAGGGGTTCTTTTAAATTTAATATTTTTTGTTTTACAGATCAAATTTTGCTTGATTCGTCGTTGAGTTTCAATAGTAAAAAATATAAATTCGATTCGCCTTTATTGACAGTGAAAAAATTATTCGTCACCAATCTTGCGGATAAGGTAATTTATTTGTCTCCTACTTTTGTTAGTAATTTCTTTTAATATTTTTAAATTTATTTCTTTTGTGAACATAATAATGAACAAGAATAAATATAAAATAAATAAACTCCAAGAATAATAAAATAAAAACTAATTAATAAATTAATAAAATTAGGTTTAAATTTAGAAAACAGAATTTTTAATTTTAATTTCTAGTCTTGTAATTTTCCAATTTATCTAAAAAGTAATTTATTTATTTTTAAAAATAGGCAACTGTAGACGATCTATTAAAAATATTCAAAATTTACGGCGTGGTGAGTGAGTGCGTTATTAAAAAAAACAGAAAAAGTAACTACGCTTTTGTTACTTTCACAAATGTTGATTCTGCAAAAAAGTAAGTAAATGGAAAATTCTTTTTTCTACTAAAAAATTTTTTTCTTAAAATATTAAGAAATTTAAATATAAATTGTAAGTAAAATTGTTCGTGTAATTTTTAATCCCGAATTATTGAAACTAATTTGTTTTGTTTGCAGCGCATTAAAGAAAGAAAATGGCAGAAGTTTGCATGGAAAAAATTTAACGGTAATACCAGCAGATCCTCGACATCAACCAAATCCAAAAAAGCCGCCAAATGAAAAAGATGAACCAAAGAAAAGTGAAACGGAAAATTCATGTTCGAGTGGTGAAATTTATCCATTGATTCACAAAATAAGTGACACATGTTTAATGCACATTTTTCAATATCTTTCAATTGCCGAGCGAATAAAAGTCGAAGGAGGTAAAGTAGAAAAAAAATCATCTTTTCTTACCCAGTTCTCAAAATTTATCAATTCTTTGAAAAAAGGAATTTTAATAATATTCATGACATTAATTCAAACTTTTAAAGAATAGTAAATTTAAAAAAATTTTTTCTTTTATTTTTAATTTAATTTAATCCTTTTTGTATATTTAAAGAATTAATTTTTTTTAACGCATCAGTGAATTTTTAAGACAAATTCGTTAATTTTTGTTTCAAAATAAATAAACAAAAATTTGTCTTTGAAATTCATTAATTTATTAATTTTGTTATTTTAAAATATAGGGAAATTAATCTTTAAAATCCGCTGATTCATAATATGACTTCACACAATTAATTTAAATGTAAAGAGTTTGAATTGACACATAGAAATTTATCTTACAAATTATTTGATTCGATAATTTTTTATTTTCAAAATAAATTAACAAAAGGAAAATCTTTTTCTTAAAAATTATAAGTATATTAAATTTTGCTAGACTTACAGTTCCATTTTTTAGAAATATTTAATCAAAAAATTTTCCATTGAAACTATTTGAAATTTTATTTCCTGTGATAAAATAAATAAGAATAAGTTTTTAAATTTATGTTTAACAAAATACATTTAAGTTTTAAATAATTTAATTTATAAATTTCGAAAAAAAATTGTTTCCGGAAAAGTCAATTAATAATTTTTTTTAAAATAATTGTATATCCAAAAATAATTTTAAAAAATTGAAATAGTTGAAAATATTGTCAAATTTTATTGAAATAAATTTCATATTTTAATGAGTTTCATTTGTTTACCTTTAAAAAGTAATTTTAAATATCACATTTTTGAAAAAATTCTAATTAAAAATTTAGGAAATAATAATTGAATTTTAAAAAAATTTAGAATTAAAATTATAATATATAATTTAATTAAAATTAACTATTAAATTAATTATTTTATAAAAACTAAGGCTCTAATGATTATAATATTCAATTATTATGTAAAATTTGAACTGAAATTTAATTTTTAATCAATTTTTGTTAGAAAGTTCTACAAGAATTCGATTATTTAAATACAATAATAAATAATTTATTAAATAACTAAATGATTCTCAAAATTGAATTCTCATAAAAAGATTGTTTTAAAATTTTTTGAAATAAACGAATTTTTACGAAGAATTTCATTAAAATTTTTGAAAATATTTAAATTATTCAAGAAATTTTAAAACAATTATTAAATTATAATAAATAAATTATATCATTTTTTTTAAATAATTATATTCTCTCTACGAATTTATACCAACATTTTAAGAATAATAACATTTTTCCAGAAATTCAATTAAAATTGTATTAAAAATAATTGATATTACATGATGATTTTTATTACCTATTTATGAAAATACATAAGTGAATTTTTCTGAAGAATTTTCTAAAAATATTTATAAATAATTAATTAAATTCTTGTGAAAAGTTTTTTACTTATGAAAATAACAAAAAAAGAATTCTATAATTTTATAAAAATAATAATTTAATTCTTGTGAAGAATTTTATTAAAATTTTTGAAAATTGAATTTTTTTAGTATATATATATATATATATAATGAAGACTTGAAGATCAATAATTTTAAATTAATAATTGATTTTCTTTCTGTATTTTGAGCTGAAAAATTAAAAACAACCTCACTTTTTTTGCTTCTTAGGTACCTTTCTTTGAAGCGAGTCACAATTGAATTCTTTCAAAATGTTTCTTTATATTTTAGAATTCCAATCGATAAAATAATAGATTTTATGAATATTTGCCATTAATAATTTTACTATTAAATTTTATTAACATTGCATTTTTAAAAAATTTTTTAAAACTGTAAGAACAATTACATTTAAAAAAATAAAAGTAATAATAAAAGGTGTATTTTTTTGTTTCAGTTTGTCGACGATGGCGCGACGTGAGTCTCGATTCATGGCGCACATTAAAAAGACTTGATGTAAATTCAATTTCATGGGGTTGTAAAAGTGGTAGAATTGAAACATCCGATCTTTATCAAATTCTAAAACGTTGCGGACGTTATATAACGACAATAACATTTTTTGAAAAACATCGAATGATGCCATTGCGAACATTATTTATCATTGGAAAGTTTTGCCCGAATTTAAAAATTGCCTATTTAGGAACATTAGAAGTGACACCACGTGAAATTGATTATATT
The DNA here is from genome assembly GCA_032873175.1 of Leptopilina drosophilae. NCBI lineage: Eukaryota > Metazoa > Arthropoda > Insecta > Hymenoptera > Figitidae > Leptopilina > Leptopilina drosophilae. Next base: position 33,055,156 of record CM065484.1, read on the forward strand.
TTATCGCAATGTCCTAATCTTGAATTTCTTGAATTTGATTCATCTCATTTTCGTGATTGTCATTTCCGTCGTCTCTTTTTAATGAGCAATCAATTAAAATATGCGAGTGTTGAAAAAAGTAAAATTGACGGCAGTTGTTTAACTTACTTACCGGAAAATGTTGAGACATTCGTTTTTCATGAAGATAAACGAAGAACTGAATTCTACGCCTTTGAATTCGTAAGTTTTTAATTACGATTTTGATTATTAAAAATAAAAAATTGAAATAAGGGAATTTAAAAAATTTTTCTTTAATAATTTAATTTAATTTTTTACTGCAAAGAAAATTTTTTATTCTTCCTTTTTATCAAAACAAATATTATTTATATTTAAAATATTTTTATATTCATTCACTTATTCAATTCAATTTAGTTAGAAGAAAAACAAATGAGTTTTCGCAATAAAATTTAATAATAATCATATTTTTTTAAATTTTTAACCCGAAAACTACTTTATTTTTGAAAAATGCTAAAACTTTTGTAAATATTAATTTTTTTATGGATACAGCAACATATTTTCTACAAAATTACGTATGGATTTCAAAATCTATATGAATTTTTAGAAAAAATAAAAATTCAAAAAGGGTGAAAATATTTTCTGACTATTTTTTTATGGCCATTGAATTCCTCCCAAAAAGTTACTATAAAAATAATTTGTTTGAATATTTATTTTAAAATTTAATATAATCAAATTAGTTTTTAAAACTAAAAGTTCATTTTTAAATTTAAAAATCGGGCGTGTTAGTTTTCTAGCAAAGAAATTTCAAGAGTTTTTTTTCCTAACATCCATCGAGGTATACTCTCCCCTTTAGTTACTATGATTTCAAAAAATTCAATCTTCATTTTTTTATTAATTGAATGTAAGACAATCTTTAAATTTATTTTAAATTATTGAATATTACAAAAAGATAAAAATAAATAATTAATATAAATTTTAATAAAAAAAAAATAAAATTCGAAATGCATTTAAAGTACTTGAATTTAAAAAAAATACAAGTAAAATAAACAAATTAATTATCCAACTTTATAAAAAATAAAAGAATTATTGTTTGAATCTTAAAAGATTTTTAAACATTTTAATTCAATCTTTTTATGATAATTAAATTTTAGATAAAAATTAATTGAATTTTTTTTCAATAACTGCAATTTCGTTAAATATTATGTTGAAAATAATAATGGAACATTTCTAAAAATTTTATAAACATTTTAATAGATAATCTAGTTTTCTATTAATTTTGATGGTTAAAACTTGTAATAAAATTGATATTCGAAAAAATTTTATTTGAAAATTAACATAATTGAAATTACAAAAAAAATATGAAAAATTTATGTCTTTTAAAAATAATATTTAAATTTCTTTTTAAATTATTGAAATTGAAAATGAAATATTCAGTTGTATCGTAACCACGGTACTATATAGACGTTTTTACAAATCGTCCTGTTAGTGTTTACGTGTTTCCTTAACTTTCGTATATTATATCAACTCTTATATCTGTGAATGAATAAAATTTAAGTGTGATCTAATAGTGAAGTGCAATAGCATCTTTGAGGGCATTGCCTTGAAAGATCTTGTTTTAAAGTAACAAAACAAAATCTCCTTGTTGACAAAATGGCCTCCAACAGTGTAAATCCACCAAAAGATCCTTCTACTACCGTGAGAAACTACGCAAATGTAACAAAAATTCAGACAAAAATTACAAAGGAACAAGCTATATTACTTGATGCCTTGGTTGATGCCCCCATGAAGACTATATTATCTCACTCAGCAAAGTAATTGAAGCCTCAAAAATTCGTTTTTCATCACGTATTGCTAACAACCGTATCTGTGTTTACCTGGATAGTAAACAATTTGCTGACACATTAATCGATTCAACGAAAAACATCATCGTAGCCCATCAAATAATTCCTATACGTCCATGTGTAACTAGAAATAAAAGAATTGTTTTTTCCAACGTCCACCCACTCATTGAGGATAAATCCCTTGAGGATGAATTAAGAAAATTAAACGTGAAAACTATGTCTGCCTTTTCTACAATCCGCAATGGTTTCTCAGCAAAAGAGTTGGCTCATGTCGACAGCTTTCGTAGACAAGTGTATGTGACCCCTGAAGACGTAAACAAAATTCCATCGAAAATAATGATTAACTTCGAAGACACTGAATTTTGGATCTATATAACTTCTGACTCAACAACTTGCTTTGATGGTAAGAAAACAGGTCACATTGCAAAAAATTGTCCCAATCGTTCCAATGCAAATACTCTTCACAGATCAATTGACAACTCTGAAGATCATTCTAATTTCAATTTATCACATAATGATTTTTCCCCTACAGAATCTGCCTTCCCACCTCAAGAATCTAGTTCAAATCCCTCTAATACCAATCTAAATCAATCCTCCAATTTCTATCCATTGTTTCTTAAACCAGAAGAGTCACAGTCAAAACAAAAGAGACCCCTTCCATCCACAACAAGTGAATCGTCCCTATCACAGCAAGAAATAAATCCAGAAAATAAAATCACAAAAGATCCATCAGAAAACGATATTACCGATTCTGATTAATACATTAGTGACTCATCCATAAATCACAAATTAAAATCGAAAGAACGTCACACAAACAAGAAAATAAAAACTTATTCACAATCATCACTTCTCGATACAGAAAAGTGGAAAATATTGAATCTACCTTAAACGACACTGATAAAAAATACACTCTCAATGTCATGCAACTACAAAATTTACTAGATTTAACCAAAGGTGCAGACAACATTATCCAAATTGCAATGGATCATACAAAAGATCTGGATGAACTAATTCGTATATTATCGGATGTACATCACCTTCTACCAGGCAAAGCCTTAAAAAACCACTGCACTCGACTCAACAAAAAAATACAAGATTATTTAAAAAATCAAACAACCTTGGAAGGGGAGTCCTAGATTTCTCCTCATTCACATAATGGACATTTTACAATGGAACCTTAACGGATTCTATACACGCAGAAAAACCCTAAAAAAACTCATCTCTAATTTACGTTCTGTAAGTATTTGTTTACAAGAAACAAATTTTAAAAATAATTCTGCTAACCTACGAGGTTACAAAGAAATCTTTATAAACAGGATTAGTGAGCATAGTAGTGGAGTAGTCACCTCCTTCATTAAATCGGATGTATTTATCAATGAAATTCCTGTCACGACTCCTGTAGAAGCAGTAGCAGCCTCCATTTACCTTCCAAATAAAATCACACTATGCAATATATACCTTCCGAACAGCCAAGAATTAGTTATAGAAGAATTAAAAGCACTTATTCACCAACTTCCCAGACCTTTTATGATTTTAGGAGATTTCAATGCTCATAGTGAATTGTGGGGTTTATGTAAACATGATACTCGAGGACATATTATTGAAACTCTTTGAGATGAAGAAGAACTAGTCGTTCTTAATACAGGTCAAGTTACTAGATTCAACATAAACTCTAATTCAAATAGTGCTATCGACCTCTGTATTTCCACTCCTAATATTGCTCTGGATTTTGAATGGTCTGCCTTCGATTTTCCCTATGACAGCGATCACTTTCCCAACTGGGAAACATACAAAGATACCGTCAAGAATAATATAACACAACTAGAACCCATATCACTAACTTTCGATACTCCAATTGACACTCTACTACAAAACTTGTGCAATAGTATAATATCCGCTGCAGAAACATCTATCCCGAAAACTTCAGCAATAATTCATAAAAAACAAGTTCCATGGTGGAATCAAAACTGTGAAGATGCCTTAAAACAATCAAAACGTGCCTACAAGAAAATGAAAAAGAAAAACACCCAAGAAAATGAAATTGAATACAAACAAAAAAAGCCTTTTTTCGTAGAACAGCTAAGGAAAGTGAAAGAACGTCGTGGGAAAAATTCACTGCTTCAATTTCTACAGACACTCCAATAAATCAAATTTGGAAAAAAATTCGTAGTTAGAAAGGTAATCACTCACATATCACTCCACAATTTTTAACTGACTCGAATGGTCACACGACCTCTAATTTAAAAGAAATGAGTGACATGATTGCAGAATCGTTTGCATCAAATTCTAGCGATTCCAATTTCACCGAAACATTCTTAAACTTTAAAAGGAATTTTACCCAAAACATTAATATCGACGAACAAGAAGATGAATTCATTGATCCAATAAATAATCCAATCTCACTAGAAGAATAACATACTCTACAACAACATACTCTATCACTCACAGGAAAAACCAGCCCCGGCAATATTCCTTATGAATTCATAAAATATCACCCCAAAGAAGGAACCGACTATGTAATACAAATATTTAACTTTATTTGGTTAAATAAAGTTTTCCCGAATATGTGGAGAGGAGCAGTAGTTATTCCCATTCCAAAAAGTAGTAAAAATAGTACACTTCCTACCAATTATAGACCGATTTCTCTCACGTGTAATCTTTGCAAAATCTTAGAGAAAGTAGTTTTTGAACGACTAAGATGGAAATTGGAAAACTCTAACCTTCTTTCGCCACTCCAATTTGGTTTTCGAAAATTTAAATCTACAATGGATCTTTTATCAAAACTAGAATCAGAAGCTACTGAAGCTCTTGCACAAAATTGTAATCTATTAATAGTCAGCATTGACATCGAGAAAGCGTTTGAAATGGTCTGGAAAGATAAAGTTATCTTTCTTCTACAAAAAATGAATATCTCAGGTAATATTTTAGCCTTTATAAAAAACTTTCTAATTCAAAGAAAACTCAAAGTCAGACTATACGACACTGAATCCAAAATGGTTGAAATGGAAAATGGAGTCCCTCAAGGCTCAGTGATAAGTGTTCTATTATTTCTAATCATAATAAATGACATTACAAGCTACGTTAAACCTCCAATCAAGTGCCATCTATTTGCCGATGATTTTACCTTCTCTCTTAAAGGTAAAGATATCAAAATCTTAGAACAAATTGCTCAAAATACACTAAATATTTTACAATCCTGGTCAAATGAAACTGGCTTCAAATTCTCCGCCAGAAAACTGAATCTATTATTATTTCAAGAAAAAGAACCCAAGCACATTATGAACTGATGTTAAATAACTCCCCTATCAAAAAAGTAAATTCAATGAAAATCCTCGGCCTAATATTCGATAACAAATTGTCTTGGTCCCATCATATAAAGAAATTAAAAATGGATTGTAAACTTAGACTCAATATTATTAAATGTCTTGGATCAACCAAATGGGGATCAAGAAAAGTATGCCTACTAAACACATATTCTGCATTAATTCTATCAAAATTCGATTATGGTTCCATTTTATATGACTCCGCTAAAGAAAAAATTCTAAAAACGTTAGAACCAGTCCAGAACTCAGCATTGAGAATTAGTATTGGAGCATCTAAAACAAGCCTTATATTAAGTATACTTGCTGAATCTGGATTTACTCCATTAAAATACAGAAGAATGCTGCATTGCTTAAACTACAAATATTCCAGTACATTAGATTTAAACATTTCTGACAGTGAAATAGAAATATACGAAAATTTACCACACCTCCCCAAACCTCTGAAACTCCGAATATCAATCTACTCAAATAATATCAATCCAACATTAATTACTTGCAACCCTCGAACATATTACCCTATTGCTCCTTGGGAAGAATCTGCAATCTCCATTGACTTCGGTATGTTAGAAAAAGTGAATAATTGTTCTTCCCTTGACTACACTACTCAAACATTTATGGATCACATTCAACCATTCGTCGACTTCTGCCAAATTTACACTGATGGATCAATCATTGAAGAACCTCCATGGTTCTTCAATCACATGTGCGATCTCAACCAATAATGACATTATCTTCTCCTGTCGTCTGCCAATCCAATTCAACATATTTTCCTGTAAAGCCTACGCAATTCTAAAATCACTTTCTTTAATCAAAACATCATCATCGACCTACTTCACAAAATTCGTCATCTTCTCCGACTCGTTATCTTGTTTAATAGCATTGCAAAATAAATACACTACTACGCCCCTTATCCAAAGTATACAGCGTCTTGTTAAAGATCTAAGTATCAATAATGTCATTATCAAATTCTGCTGGATTTCTGCCCATAAAGGTTTAAAAGGAAACAAAATTGCTGATCATTACGCAAAAGAAGCCACTAAATTTCCTAACATAGAAAATGTTTCGATTTCCTTACCTAATTCGAGACAGCATTTTTGAAATCATACCGGCCAACCCTGCATCCAGAAAAGAAGAGTGCCTCATAACCAGGCTTAGAATTGGACACTCCAACTTCAGCAACATCCATCTAATCACCAAATCTGCTCCAACCAAATGCCCCAAGTGCGACGATGTTTTGACAGTCAAACATCCTTTTGAATGCCAGGAGTATCAAGTGGATAGAGACGCAGTGTTGACCACAAATAATTATAAACAATCCCTTAATACCTCCAATGGATTAAATCAAGTGCTCAAATTTCTCAAAAACATTAATCTATCCAACGACATTTAAGTTTTGTAACAATTATATTGTTTTCAATCATCCATATTATTGTTTAATATTTACTAACTACATATTGCTTTATTTATTTCTATTTTTCATAATGTAATGTAATCATACAGAGGTCGCTTATGACCCTGGCCGTTCTATAGAGACTTTAAATAAATAAAAACAAGTTGTGAATTAAGATGTTCATTACATGAACATTTTGCTTCCTCTTTACGATAAGCAAAAAATTTGCTTCCTCGTGGAGGAAGCATTAATCATAAAAAAAATTTTAAACATATTCCATATTGTTGTCCTAAAATCTAATTTAAAATAAGATTAAAATTTTTAATTAAAATTTAATTTCCCATTAATTAATTTTTTAATTTTCCATCCATTAAAATTTAATTTATTTATATAATAATACAATTTAAAAAAAAGAAAAAAATTTTAATAATAAAGTGAATTTTTTCATTTTATTTAATTCTATTAATGCTAATAAAATATATTCTTTTTATCCATCAATCGATTCGTCTTGATGAAATGAACATTTTTAGTTTTTTTTTCAGTCAAGAGTAACATTTTATTATAAGGCAACATGATTTTTAAGAAGGAAATAAATTTCTAATAAAAGTGCGAATTTTTGGTTTTAATTATGTTTAATTCTATGAATTCAAGTACAATATATACTTTATATATACCAATCGATCCGTTTTAATGCAACGGATAAAATTATTGAAAAAAATGAGTAAAATTTTATTGTACTGGAATATAATTTTGATGAAAGAACTAAAGTTTTGATAAAAAAAAGTCATTTTTCTGCTTTAATTGTCATTAACTCTATAAACTCTCATACAATTTATTCTTTTTATATACCAATCGATTCGTCTTGATGCAAAGAATAAGATTTTTTTATATATTAACTTTAATAACCAACTTAAAAAAAAATTTTTGAAAAAAAATTTTTTTAGAAAAAAGTCAAAAAAAAAATTTTTTTCTGAGAATTTTTTAAAGTCTATCAATCCAGTTCGAGATATTTTTATGATAAATATACCTGGTAAATTTTAGCCAAATTCGTTAAAACCTCTTCGAGTTATCGTGTTCACAAAAATCGGGATCCACACACACACACACACATACACACATACATACATCCGGACAATTGTTCAGGGTCTTATACAACATAGTCCTATATAGAAGAAAATTTGTCAAAAGGATTTTTAAAAATTTTGTAAATTAAACGACTACAAAGCTTCCTCACGAGGAAGCAAAAAGAAAAGAAAAGAAAATGAAATATTCTTTAATTAATTGCATTTAATAAAATATTTTGTTAATGAATATTCTGAAAAAATTTTTTTTTAACAATTTTGAAAACAATTGAAATTTTTAAGAATTGTTTTATTATTAGTCTAAAAACACTTTGAATACCAAGTTTATGTGGAATTTTAATTGAAAATTTAGAAAATTTTTATTAAATTTTTAAATTGCATTTTTAATTAAATGTAAATTATTCTGAAATATTATCGGAATTGGTGAAAAAATTGAAATTAGTCAAATTTGAAATTGTCCAGATAAATAAAATTTTTGTGGGATCTCTGTTTTTATTAATTGTAAAATTTAATTTAAATTATTATTTTTTTCTTTACAGGTCGTCAAAAGATTGAAAAAACTTGAGAATTTGTATTTGAATTTCTCGAATGATTCTGATGAAGGTTTACCGACATTTGAGGAAGATGATGATTATGACGAGGAGGAGGACGATGATGATGATGATGATGGAAATAATGATTCCGATATTGATGACGATGCTTATGAAGATTACAATTATTTGAATGAAAATGATGAATTTCTCAATGAAAATGACATTTTTCTAAATGAGGAGGACAATTTTGATGATGATGTTGACGATTTTCATGATGATGTTGACGATTTTCATGATGAGGAAGATGATTTTCAAGACGAGGAGGACGATTTTCAAGACGAGGAGGACGATTTTCAAGACGAGGAGGACGATTTTCATGACGAGGTGGATGATTTTCAAGATGATGAGGACGATTTTCATGATTTTGACCATGGATTCGATAGTAATGACGAGGATAAAGTTGGAAATTTAGAAAATTCCGCTTCCCAAACATCGTCAACGTTCAAAACTGCCAGTGGTAAAATGATAAACTCAACAAATTCTGAGGAGCAAAGTTCAAAAATCTCATCACAAAAGAAAGAAAACGAAAAAGTTGAGGAGGATTTCTCTGATATTAATTCAACAATTACTGATGAACTTGAGCCAATGGATGATAATTCCGAGAAAAGTTCAAAGGCAAACCCCTCCGATACAATTTTCAAAGATGAAAAACAAATTCCAGCCGATGAGAGATTGAAATCTCCGGAGAATCGAAATTCTCCTTCGAAATCATCTACAAATCAAAGCAACGCCTCAAAAATTAAAGATTCATCCTTAAAAGTGTTGGAAATTCAAGATTCATCTTCAAAATCATTGGAAAATCCAAATTCAACTTTGAAATTATCGAAAAAGCAAAGTTCAACTTTGAAAATAACGGAAAATAAAAATTCGAGTTCAGAATTATTGGATCAAAATCAACCGTCAACATCGAAGAACGGAGAAAATTGTGAGAATAAGAAAGAAGAAGATAAGGAGGAACAATTAATTTCGACTAATTCGAATAGTGGAGTAATGAATAATTTGGCTAATGAAATTATTGATTCACATAACGATTATTATGGAGAGGATGATAATGATTATTGTAATGGTTTTGACGATTACGATGATTATGATGATTATGAGAATGAGGACGATATCGACGACGAGTATGATAATTTTGACGATTATTTAAACGAATATTACGATCAATATGATTATGGCTTAAATGATTTTGATGTTGAGGATGATTTTATTTTTGAATCGCATTTAGCTGAAACAATACGTCAAACGTTGATGCATTGCAATACGAAATTAAAAATTCTCCAATTAAAAAGGTATTTTTCAGAGCTTTACTATTTCATTTTTATTTGCTATTTATTATAAATTATTAATCATTAGGTAGTACCGATTTATTTTTCCACAGGAATTCAAATAATTTCAATGATTTCTTTGTTAAAATCTTTTTGAAATTTAACTATATTTCTAAAAATTACAATCATAATTCTTCTTCTAAAATCCAATCATTTCTTTGTTGACATTTTCAAACTAAATTATTTAAAACTATAATAATTTTTTCATCAGAAATAAAAATGTAAATATTATTACAGATTTGCAATAATTACAAATAAATTATTTCTAAAAATTCAGGCTATGATGCTTCTAATATTCAATTATTTAAAATTTTAACTGAAATTTAATTTTAAATAAATTTTTATGTCATAAAGTTCTACGAGGCTTGAATTATTTAAATACAAAAATAAATAAATTAATGAATAAATAAATATTTCCTAAAATTCAATTCTTATAAAGAACTTTTACAAATTTTTTTTTAATTACTGCATCTTTACGCAGAAATATTTATGAAAATGTTTAAATTCTTGCAATGAATTCTATTAGAAACTTTAAAAGTAATTAAATTTTTTTGAAAAATTTTATTAATTTTTTTTAAATAATGGAATTATTGCGAAGAGTTTGTTTTAAAATAATTAAATTCCTGTGAAACTTTGATTCATGAAAATAATTGGAAGCATGCAAAACATTCATAAAAACAATTGAATTTTTCGACTGATTTATATTAAAATTTTCGAAAATATTTGAATTCTTTTATAAAATTTTCTTAAAATTATATTGAAAATAATTTAATTTTACAAAAAATTGTACTATTTATAAAAATAATTGAATTCTTCCGAAGAATATATATAATTATATATTTAAGAAAAGAATTTAATTTTTACAAAGAATTTCATTCAAATTTCTAAAATTTGCAATGAAATTGTGAAAAATAACAAAAAATATTTCTGTTTACAGTTGTTCTTTTGCCGGATTAACATCACAAGATTTATTAACGAAAATAACAAATTTTACGCATTTAGAGAGACTCGATTTTAGTGACAATACAATTGTCACCGATGAAATACTCAGTGCGATTGGAGCGAATTGTCCAAAACTCAACGTTCTTCTAATAAATCGTTAGTAATTTTTTGCAATATCATAATTAGTTAAAAAGTAATTAAATTAAAGTAATTAAAAAGAGTCCATTTTAATTTTAAAATTCGAAACTAACCCACTTTTTAAATTCATTTTTCTGAAAAATATTCAATGTCAAATTACTATCAACTTAATTTTACTTTTTAACTAACTTTAAACTTTTTTATAATTAATATTTAATTATATAATTTTTAATATTAGTAATTGTATTGTAGTTAATTGAAACTCTATTAACCCATTGACGCCCAAATGACCAAAATTTTTACTTAAACTTTAGCACACGATTTAAAATACTTTTAGGTAATAACTTATAGCAGCAATGATGTATAGGGAGTTTCCGGGGTCGCTTTTCAAGATTTTGGGGTCAAAATAGCGATTGGATCAACACAAAATCCAATATGGCAGAGTTTTTAAAAAAAACACCCAAAAAATCACTAATTTTTTAAAAAATATTTCTCTTAGAATTAAACAAATTTTTTAAATCTTTCTTAAGTATGCTATTGGTAAGCAAAATAGTTGTACTTTAAAAATATAAAATAGAGAAACTATGATTTCAAGATGGCGGAATCGTAATAAATCGTAATCGTAATAAAAATATCAAAATAAGACTTTGGTTTGTCCACCTCCACGTGGTAAGAGTTGGAAACGCTATTAAAATAACGGCTAAGAGGCGACATTAAATTTGCTGAGAGTAAAAAGTTTTAAAGAAAATAAAAAAATAAAATTTTCAAAAAATGTCTGCCATATCAGATCCGCCATTTTGAATTTTAAAAAACTGTCATTGGATTCATCATCTGCAACCCCGAAATCCCCCGAGTGAAAAGTTTCAAGTGAATCCAAGAAATTTTTCAAAAAATGTCCGCCATATTGGATCGGCCATTGTCATTTTGAATTATGAAAAACTGACTTTTGTGTTGATTGAATCGCTATTTTGACCCTAAAATCTTGAAGAGTAACACCCGAAATCCCCTATACCTCATTGCTGCTAATGATTTATTAATTCTAAAAATATTTTAAATCGTGTGTTAAAGGTTAAGTAAAAAGTTTGGTCATTTGGGCGTTAATGAGTTAATTAATAGTATCAGTCCGGGAGCCAGCGACCAAAACAACTATCTCCTTTCATACAGGCTGAAAATTTGAGTATAGATTACTGAAGACATGTAAATAACGCAGAAACCCACGTCTGGCAGGCCAGTGCTGGGACAAAGTACGTCTGGCAAAGGGTTAAACATGTAAAAAAATCGAAATTTTTTTCTCATTTCATACCGATAAAAACCTTTAGAAATCGAAAGTTGACATCTACACGAGTGTAAAAATGAGCGTCTGTCAGTTCTGGGTTGGGGTAAAGTATGACCGAGCTCGTGTTTTGCCGTGATCTAACCATAACCTCAAAACTGAGTCAAGGTAAAATAGGCACATTACTATTTTTTAATGTTTTTAATGTTTACTATTCATATTCATATTTTAATTTTACTAACAATTATTTTATACACATAATTTTCTTTCATATAGAATTAAAATACTATTAGACTAAAAGGAAAGTTCTGAAATAATTTATTACCTAAATTCACATTACCGATTTTTAGAAATGTTAAAAATTAATTAAAATAACTTATTTTTTTCCTATTGTCTTTCTGAGAGAGCATCTTCGAAGGCCTGCCAGACGTACTTTGCCCTAGCCCAGAACTGCCAGACGCGCATTTTTAAACTTGTTTGAATGTAGACTTTCGATTTCTAAAGGTTTTAATCGGTATGAAATGAGAAAAAATTTTCGCTTTTTTTACATGTTTAACCCTTTGACAGGTGAACTTTGTCCCAGCCCAGAACTGCCAGACGCACATTTTTACACTAGTGTTGAAGTCAAATTTTGATTTCTAAAAATAATGAAAAAATTTCTCAATTCATACCGATTAAAAAATCGGTATGAAATGAGAAATTTTTACATTATTTTTCACCTATTCGACTCCCTGCCGCCGCCCCCTGTCCCAGCACCGGCCTGCCAGTCGTGGGTTTCTGTTATTTACATGTCTTCAGTAATCTATACTCAAATTTTCAGCCGGTATGAAATGAGATAGTTGTTTTGGTCGCTAGCTCCCGGATTGTATAGTTACTAATTTTTATTAATTAAAACTTTCGTCAATTTCTATTGAATTTTTGAAAATAATTAATTTAAAATTTTAATATTTGCAATTTTTTAAAACGACATTAAAAATAATTAATATTTTTGAAGCATTTTTATTAAATATTTGAAAATAATTCAGCTTTTTGAAGAATTTTTATTAAATCAATTGAAATTTATTAAAATTTTGAAAAATAAGTTTTTTAAAAATTGTTCACTTCACTTTCATTAGGATAATTGATTTTTTAAAAATAATTGATATCTCAATTACATTTTATTTAAATATTTTAAAAATAATTTAAAATTTAATTCAATTTAAAAATTTTGAAAGCCAATTAAATTTCGTTGGTTTATATTGAAAATAGTTTTTGGTAAAAAAATAAATAATTATTTATTAAAATTTTTGGAAACAATTGGATTTCTTAGAAATATTATTTGTAAATTGTTAAAAAATAGTAAAATTGAAAATATTTCTTTTTGGAAATTTAAAAAATTTAATTTTTCTAAAATTTTAATGAACATTCATAGAAACTTTAATTTTATTGAAACATTTTATAAATAAAAATATCTTAATAAAATTAATGTTTCTATGAATGTTCGTTAAAATTGTAAAAAAAATTAGACTTACAATTTTTGTCTTCTATTTCTTTAGGATAATTAAATTTTTGGACATAATGAAAATTTCAATTAAATGTTATTTAATAAATTTTGTATGTTAATGAGTTATTATTAAATTTTTTTGAAATAATCGAGTTTCTGATTAATTTTTTTAATAATAAATAAAAAAATGTTCAGGTTGCTTTCAAGTCTCGGACGTTGGAATTGGTGGAATCGCACTTTTACCGGAATTAAAACACCTTTCAATGAACGATCTTTCAAAAGTCACTGGCAAACAATTGTCATCATTGTGCACACTAAAAACGCTTTATTGCGCCCGGTGTCCATCAATTGTTGCTGATGGATTAGTGAAATTAATTGACAATTGCCATGAACTTGAACAATTGGACATTCAATGCTGTAAATTAATTACAAATTCATTTATCATTGATAATGTTGTTTCTACATTGAACAATCGTAAAAATAACATAAAATTAAAAATATTCGCACGTGCCACTGGAATTGATGTGAAAATTTTATCACCAATTATAAAGAATAATGTTGAATTAATGGATCTATCAATGGAATACAGACAGGAGAAATTTGATTCATTTATTGATGGTAATCGAGGTACGGAGAAAACTGATAATACAAATGGACTTGAATTAAGGGATTTTCGTGGAATGATATTCGAAAGTAGTACATTCAAGGAAGATAAAGAAGACTGAAATCTAGTGAAGCTGTTGAGATACACTTCAATCTCGCCAAATATTTAGAAGAAAACTGTTTTCTAATGTAGTGTTATTTATTCAAGAGAGAAAGGTGAAATTTTTCTCTTTTTTTTTGGTTATTAACTTCATAAATGAAAGAAGTTACAATTAGAAAACAAAACTTTACCACAAATTTTATTAATATTGAGGTAAAAATTTTAAAAAAAGGCTTATAAATTTTTTTTTTCAAATCCAAATATAGTTTTTTGTTTTTTTATTCTCAATTTTCTTTTTGCTCCCGTTTTTTTTGTTTCTCTTTCTACTTTTGTTTCTTTTGCAAACAAGTTTTTCTTTTCTTTAATTTATTTTTTCCTTCAGTTCAATTTTATTTTATCTCAATTACCTCCCTGCCGCCCCTCTAAGTATTTCATTCAATTGAATGATTCTTGTGATAGACTAAGATAAAAAAGAAAAGAAAAAATAGACATAATCCGAAATAAAACTCAGCGATAAGGATAAATATTTTTTTAGTTCCTTAAGAAACTTTTTCTATGTCTTTAAGATATTGTACATCTTTTTTACGTTATAAATAATGTAACATTCTATATTTGCGTTTATTATTAACTGCAAATAATTAGTGGGAATTTTCCCAATGTTTGGTATTTTTCTAAAATAAATACAAAAAAATCGAAAGAAACAACAATGCCTATGTTTATTTTATGAATAATTATGATTAGAATTGCCATACTTTTGTTACCATTTTTAAAAAAATATGTGGCTATTTTTTTTACTTATTTTTAGTATAACGTTTTAATATTAAAAAATGTGTTAATCTAATTTTTAATAAAAAAACTAATTAATTTTTTTTATTTATTATTTTCAAAATCTTTAATAAAATTCTTCAGTAGAAGTATATTATTTTAAAAATATTTTAATAATATTCAATTATGTTGAACATAATTTAAGTCAAATTCTTGTAAGGAATTAATTATTTTCAATACCTAACATTTTAATAAAATTTAATTATTTTGAATGCAATTTTATTCAAATTCTTCGCAGGGATTCAATAGTTTTCATAAGTTAAAATAAACTTCTTTAGAGAAATTAAACTGTTTTTAAAAATTTAGTTAAAAATCCTGGAAAATAATTGAATTGTAAATTTTGAAAAGGACTCAACCAATTTTAATAAAATCTTGAAATTTTGAGACGTTACAAATAATTTTGGTTAAAAAATCGCTCGTACGGCGTTCTGTAAATCTGTTCTTTACTACTTTTTTCGTTATTCGTTTCTTCCTCTGGTTTGGTTTTTATCAGTATTTTATTACAAACTTCTTCGAATAACCAATATTGTTCTGTATAATATTTATTTATTTGATTTAAGTGAATCAAAGTGAATAAATTTCTCTTTAAATTATTGTTATTGCTTAAAAGCTTCAAAATGAACAATCAAAAACATGTAAGTAATAAAACGTGAGCGTTCAAAGCGACACCGAAAACAGAAAACCGCAGTCTTATACGAACTTGCTTACTTTCGGGCTTTTTTATAATTAAAACTATTTCAGTTTTTCAATTTCTAATTTTTTTTTTGGTGAAGAAGAGCAAATGAAAATCTATCAAATTAGCAACATAAAAGTAAAATGTTTTTTTGACGAGTTTTCTTTAGTGTTGCGTTGAATATTAAAATTTGGTCACTCAGGAGGGTTATTGACACAAAAATTGAATTTTGATTTTTTCCCTGACCATAAATAATATTCCGATTTGCTTTGAAAATAAGTATAGTTTTTCAAAGATGTCGTTTCAAAATTCAAAATTGAAGAATTTCCGTATAATCGAAATTTCGTAAAATTGAATTAAATTTGAAAATTCTCAAGGCACTGTTGCAAAAATTATAATTATTAAAATTGAATTCTTGCAACGAATTTTATTACTTGTAAAAATATAATTGAATTTTTGTGAATAATTTTATTAAATTTTTTGTAAATAATTTAATTTTGTTTTTGACAAATTTTATGGAAATTTAAATTATTCGACATCTTTATGTTTTCTAATAATATTATTAAAAGTTGTTGAATTGCATAAAGGTTTAAATTTGAAAATTTTGATAATCTTAAAAAAATTATTAAATATCTTTTACAAAAAGAATTTATTTTGATGTCTCCGAATAATTTTACAATTAAAAAATTCATAAGTAAATGTAATAGAACATTTTTTCGAGTATTTAATATTTTCAGATTGAATCAAAATATTTTTTAGGTTCAGGGAAAAAGTCAAAATTTTGGCGGGAAATCAGAGAAAAACAAATTTTTCAAGATTTTAATTTGAAATCCTTTTAAAATTCAATTATTTCTAATTATCTATAAAAATTCATAATTCTTTTTTAGAATTAAATTTTTATCTAAGATTTTAACTAAATTAATTTTTAACTAAATTTTTATTAGAAATTTAAAAAAAGTTGAATTATTTAAATACAAAATAAATAATTTGTTTAATAATTGAATGTTTCTCAAAATTAAATTCTCATAAATAATTTTATCAACATACTTTTAAATGATTGAATTTTTAATTTTAATAAAATTTATAAGAATCATTACATGTTTCATATGAATTCGATTAAAATTTTACATTAAAAATGAAATTTTGCGATGCATTTTATAATTTATGAAACTATTTGAATTCTTAGAAAGAATTTTATTATTTATGAAAATAATTTCATAAGTAATGGAATTATTACAAAGAAATTTTTTTAAAAATTAGTAAATAATTGAGTTTCTTATTTTTGAAGATAATTAAATTTCTGTAATCATTTGTCACTTCTCCAAAATTCAACTTTTTAAAATGTTTTTAACTAATAAAATTCTTGTATAAATCAATTATTTTTAATAATTAATTAAATACATATAACAAAATTTAACTAATTTCAGAAGAATTTGAGGTATTAACATTTTTTAAAAAATTAAGTTTTTTAAAATTTCGAATTACATAAATTCATTTAAAATTGTGCAATTAAACTAAATCACAAGAATTAAACTTGTTACTCGGGGTTTTTCTGGGTCGCTGATAGCGAATTTTAATCTAATTTAATTTATAATTAATTAATTAATTTAATTCAACTCATTCTGTCAGACATTTTTAAATCTTGTAAATCTGATGCTATTTTTGTAGCCAGCAATCCTGAAAATCACCCCAAGTGGAAAATTTCAACCGATTTTGATTGATTTTTCAAAAATAATCAGCCATGTTGTATCCGCCATTTTGAATTTCTAAAATCTGATTTCCCCACTGATCTGTGGTAATAACCTTTTTTGCGCAGAAAACATGCGAGTCAAAAAGATGAATAACATATATTTTATTATTTCTATCATTTTTATGGTTTTTGCTTTCCGCCGACGCTTTCACATCTGTAATATGGGACAGCAACCTAATATACCTGAAAAATTTTTTAAAAATAAATTTATTTTATCGTCAATTTATTACAATTATAACAAATTCTCGTTTATTATATTCTAGATCGAAAATATAATGAAGAAGCTGGAGAATTTGGATTTCTCAAAAGATTCAAATGTCGATGTGCATAAAGAAAATAATAGCAAAGATTTGAAGAAAGAAGATAATTCTGATAATATAGACAATGTTTCTAATGATCAAAGCAAGAATAAGGATAAAATAAAAAAAAGGGTGAATAAGGATTCTCATAAAGATATAGATGATCTTCTTGTTGATACTGACAATGATTTTGAAGACCATCATGATCTTTTTCATACTGGCAATGATTGTGATGATCTACATGATCTTTTTGATACTGGCAATGATTGTGATGACCTAGATGATCTTTTTGATACTGACAATGATTTTGGTGATTACTTTGATCTTTTCTAATATGCTCCTGAAACATAACTTTCAATCACTGAAATCGATGGAAAACAATTTTCTACTTTTGTGAGCACTGCAAAACTTTTAATTTTAATTAAGTAATTTTCATGGAATATAATATCAGAAGTTATATCACATTCAAAAGAAGAAAGAAAAGGCTAAACTCCGCAATGAAGCTCAGATGCATTTCATCTTACATCAAATTTTATTTTCTTTACAAAACCTTTTGGTTTACAAAGTTTATTTTACATTACAAGTAATGTAGTTAGATGTTATATTTGCATATAAATTAGCATTAATTTCAAATAATTATTTAAATATTCTCAACATTTAATATTTTTCTATAAAATAAATTAAAAAATTTAATGAATAGAAATTGTCTACGTTTATTATTAAAAAGGTCTTTTTGTAACTTTTTTAGGCTCTATAATCGGAAGTTTTTAAAAATTTGTTTTCTCGTTAGTTTTAAAATATAGTTTTTTATTTTTGTTTTATTGTAAAAATTTTCGAGTTTTCGGACCGTTTTTGGTGGGGCAAACCGGCCATAGGATATTTCCATTGAATTGAAGATTCATAAAAATTATTTTGAAATATAATGTTTCTTTCATTAAAATATTTACTTACAATGAAAAATAATTGTCTTCCAATGAGAATTGCATCCTTTAATATTGTTTCTCTGATAATGACAAACATTTTTATTGTTTTATTAAAAAAAATATTTATTTAATTAACATTCAATCGCGAATTATTATTTTCATTACTACAACCATTGTTTACATGATTCTTTACGTTTTTTATTATTGTAGATTATGTAAATGTAATATTATAAATAAAAAACCAAACGGTCCGGTTTGCCCCATGGGGGTCCGGTTTACCCCAGGGGTGGGGCAAACCGGACCGATTGCAAAAATTTTTTTAAGTTAACACAGCAACTAAACAGTAAAAGATGAAGTATAGGTGTCTCTGAGAAAAAGTTGCGCAATTAAATGATCTTTCAAACAAGCCCTCAAAAAATGAAATCGGTTGATTCGCTTATTCACAAGAGTCAAAAAACCGTTAGGGGGTCCGGTTTGCCCCACTCTCCCCTATCATCATTTTATAAATTTACAAAAATTATTCTTTTTAAATAATTCCAATTCTTGTACTTGAAAAAATAAAACTAAAATTTTTTAAAAATACTTCTATTTCCGAAAATAATTTTAAAAAATTGACACAATTGAAAATTTTGCATTTTAATTCAAGTTGTTGTTAGAAATTTTTCGGTATTTACTGTACGAGATGTTTAAATAATTAAATGTAATGAAAAACCGTAAAAAAAACTATATTTATTAAGAAATTAAGAATCGCTAATAAATTATGAATCTGCGCAATTATTGGACTTTCAAAATACAAAATGGCGGATCCAATAAGGGCCAATTAAAATTATTAAAATTTATTAGATAGACTTAAAAATTAGTTCTCAGGAGTTTTTGAAGTCGATGATTATGAATCTGCTGTTGGATTTTCAAAATACAAAATGGCGAATTCAATATAGCGGAATTATTGTGAATGATTTTATTAAAATTTTTGTTAATAATTAAAATTTTTTGAAATTAATTATTTGAAATTAATAATTAATTTTAAGTAAAATAATTATTTGAAATTAATAATTAATTTTAAGTAAAATAATTATTTGAAATTAATAATTAATTTTAAGTAAAATAATTATTTGAAATTAATAATTAATTTTAAGTAAAATAATTATTTGAAATTAATAATTAATTTTAAGTAAAATAATTATTTGCTAATAATAGTATTAATTATTATTATTTTTAGTATATTAATGACAATTCATTTTTTATGATTATAAATATTCAATTTTGTAGTTCGAAATTTCCCGACCAAAAATAATGATAACAAAAGTGCCATCTTTGGTAGAAATTTGGCTTTACTTTTTTTGTTATGTTCGTAACTTCTCTATTCTCTTTACATCCTTTTCTTACAAAAAAAGCTGCTGATAATTGATTCTCCAAACCGATAAAGAACGCTATTTTGTATATTGTTTATCTACTTTTCATTTTTAAGTGAATAATTTCCTCTTTAAATTATTGTTCAAAATGTCCGACGAAGAAGATGTGAGTGATGTGAGTAAAAAAACGTGAATTACTTCTATTCTATTAAGAAAAATTTTACAAACATAACCTCAAAAATAATTGCACGCTTTAAATTTTTGAGTTTTTCTTTCTAATTCTGTGCTAATTTTTAAGGAATACTTTTAGGAATTGCCTTAAAATTTTTTAATCTAATACAAAAAAGTGTAAAATTAAAATTTGGATTCAAATAGTTTCACTTAAAAATGAATAAAATTTAATCTAATGGTTAAACTTCTTTCGTTTGAATTAGTAAATTTTACTAAGAAATTAGGCGAAATTACAAATAAAAAGTAATTTTCAATTAAATTAATTTTTTTGTTTTTATTAGTAAAATTTACAAATTAAAAAGAAAAAAGTTATTCACTAATTCAAATTAGTAAATATTTTTGAAAAATTGTTTAAAATTTTAAAAATTCCTTTCGTTACTGTATCATTTTAGATTTTTAGAAAAGAAAATGTTATTAATTTTATTTTTTTCATACTTGATTCTTTTCGATTTTGTAAAAAAAAATGGTTTTCGATGCCCAACGTTGACACTAAGTTTAGGACCATATCTTTTTGATTATTTTCAAACACAAAAAATATTTTTACGTTTAATAGAAAAATTCATAAATTAATTTAATTGCCAAAATTTCCGTTTATTACATTGCAGATCGAATACGTAACGGAGGATTTTGAAAATTTGAATGTCTCAAATTATGGAGACGATGATAATGAGAACTATGAAGGTAATGATGCCGATGATTATGAAAAAGAAGAGAATCATGATGAAACTGAAGAGTCTCATGAAGAAGAAGAAGACAATCATGATGAAGTAGAAAATGATGATAATCATCAAGATGAAGATGGTGCAACTAGCGATAGTAAATTCGATTTTTTCGATTATATTCATGACGACGATGATCCTTTTAATGTCATGAAATGTTGCGATCCAAGATTTTACAGTTACGACGACTATTTAAATGATTTTTACGAACGATTCGCTGACGGTCAAAATGATGACGATGATGATAATTAAGATAATTTTCTTTTTTATCATCATTATCAACCTGGAGCAGCTTTTAATCATCAAATCCACTTATATAAGTCTCTGCGGGAAACAATTTTCAAAATTGGTCTATTCTGCAAAAATTCTACAACATACTGCGGATTTGAATTGAAGAACTTTCATCGAATAATATTCAAAATCATGGCCCAATCAAAAGAAGATAAAAAAGACTGAAATTTAATTTCACATCGAATATCTATTTTTCTCAAAGAAAATTTTTTGCTTTTGATTAAAAAGTATATTTTCTGTTCGTTAATTTCAGAATTTAACATATAGAAACGTGTTATTTGAATATAGTACGAGTTTTACAATTTAAAAAATTAAAAATAAGTTAAACTTAAAACTTTACATCGTGATGGAGAAATTAAAAATATTTTTTTACTTTATTTTGAATAATTTTTGTGATAAAACTGAAAGATAAAAAAATAGAATCTATATCTTAGCGTTGAAGATAATAATGTTCTTTTAGTTTCTTAAGAAACTTTTGCTATGTCTTTAAAAATAGTTTTTTACGTTACAAAAATCGTTAGATTCTTCATTTGCATTTATTATTCACTGCAAATAATTATATGTAGTCGAAATTTATCCACAATTTGATATTTTTCTAAAATAAATTAAAAGATTGAAAAAAATTGTTTACATTTGTTTATTAACATTGCATTTCAATCTATGTCATTTAATTAGTTAATAGTAAACTTTGTTAATAATAATTTATATTATAAAGTATAAATATTAATTAAATATTATTAATCATATAATTTAATAATAATAATAATAATAAATTATAATTGTTATAGTTAAAATTATAAAATTATTGTAGGATATTAATTTATCATAAAAATGGTTAATTTATTCAATATTGAGTAATATATTCAATTTTTGAGTTTAAAAATTCGCGGCCGGAAGCAATATCACCCACAGAGACATCTAGTGGTTGAAATATGCTTAATTTGTTTCCGTAAATTTTTTTGTTATTTCCTGTTATTTCCACATTTCTTTATTACGTTTGCGAACTTATTTGTTGTTTGTTTTATATTATTTATTATTTTGTTTGCATAAACAAATTTTATCTTGAATTTTTTTAATTTTTTTAATGGATAATCAACATGTGAGTAAAAAAATCGTGATTATTTATTTTGCGAAAAATATATGGGAAATATTTGATTTAATATACACATAACCACAAAGATAAAAACTTTAAAATTTTTATTTTCATTATATAACAAAAAATATTTACAAATTTTTTATATGAATTTTAACGATAAAATTTTTAATTAATTTTTACTAATTTTTCTTATTATGATTTCATGTTTGCTTTATTTTATTATTTTTAATTTCTTATTTTGATATTTTAGTGTAATTTTTATTTTATATACTTTTGTATTATTTATGCTTTTAAATTTTTTATACAATTTTATATTTAAAATATTTTTAATTAGGTTTATTTTTCTTTTGGATTTAAAAAATTTTCAGAAAAAATTTCAAATTTTTTTACAATAAAAATAAAAAATAAAAGGGTTTTGTCTATAATAACTCAAGAAATGACAATATGTTTTTAATCGTAGCAACTTTTAGTAAAGGAAAAAGAACCTTATATGATTAAGAATTTCAAAATGGCTGATCCATTATGGCGACCAAAATATATTTTCTAATTTATAAGTAGTTTAGTTTTTATAATTTAAAATTTTTTTAAATAATTATTTATAAATTTTTTAATTTATAAACAATATCGAATTGTAAGGCAATTTTCAAATAATTATTTCTCCTGTGTATTGAATTCAAATTTTATTCACTTTTAATGTTTTTAAAAGAAAAATTTCTCAAATTTACGATAGTAAAAAATTCTTTTTATAAAATAATATTATTTATGAAAAAAATTAAGTTTGTAAGATAACCTTTTAAATATCTCAAAACACGTTATATCTGATTTTTTTAAAGATATGTCAAAATAAAGCTTAAATATTCTAGTTTCATTTCCTGTCAACATTATAATGGACAATTCAGGGGAATTTAGAAATGAATTAAATTGTACAAAGATGTCAGAGCTTAAACTAAGCAAAACAAAAAAAAAATACTTTATTTAATTTTATAATAAAAAAAAATTATTCGAGTTCTATCAAGTTGATATTAAAAATTATTTTCATCGCCCTCATCATTTTTAAAAAGAAATTTTTAAAATAAAAATCCGACAAATAATTGGAAGAAAAGTTATAGCTCATTTCTGTTATTTCAAATATGACGCGCTTCCAAACAGGTACATTATGAAACAGACAAATTAAAGGTTATTTTTGTGTCCAATTAATCTCGATTACACATTTCTTTTTAATTATGTTATTTTGAAACCCGATTTTATTGAATATTTTGGATCCAATGAAAACGGGAAATTCACTAACTTTTAATTTTTATTGATTCTTTTTTTGTGTTTTTACTCCAAAAATTGTTAACATAACCTCAAATAGTTTGATTCTTAGGTACCTTTCTTGGAAGCGCAGAACACTATTTTAAGTAAATGAAACAAATTGAATTTTACATTCGTCGTCGCAAGGAAGGGTGAAGATTTTAATTTTTTAACATTTTATAATAAACAAACATAATTACATTTGAATAAAAATTATAATGACAAAAAAAAAGGTTCGAAATATTATGTACAACATTGAATTCAACAACGTTTCTTAAAGATAAAATTAAAATTTCTATTTAAATGCAAAGTATAATTGCTTGAAATCTTGAAACTTTAAATACTCTGCTACCTCTCCATGAAGGACGAATATAAGTTTACATTATTTATATTTTATTTAAATATTTTTTTAAAGAAAATCATTTGGAAAATTGCAATTTAAAAACAAATTCAACTTAGTTCTCATTTTAATTTTCTTTACGAAATAGTTATCACAAACAGAAATTATAAAAGCTTACTTTAGGCTGAAAATAAAAAAGATTTATTTGTTATCGTTTGCAGATAATGAACAAGGAAGACAAAAAATTCTCCTACGAGAAAGAGGACATTTTATCTGCCGTTCGAGAAAGTAATTACGAAAATTTAAAGGAAATAATTTATTATTTTAAAAATGAACAAAATCTCGCTGCGGTTATAAATTGCCAACATGAACCACTGGATGATTGTATTCTTCTTCTGGCACTGAGAACAAAAGACTTGAACATTCTGGATCTATTTCTAAACAAAGGACTCTGCGATGTAAATAAAAAAATTCAGGACCTTCTCATACACGAAGCGATTAAAATTAATGAATTGGGAATTTTAAACAAACTTATCGAAAATGGTTGCGTTCATAATCAATCAATTTGCGAACATAAACTACCTCCACTTTTTGAATTAATCCAACAAGCACGTTTAGAGTGGATACGAAGATTCTACGAGGTCGGCGTTTCGTTTCAACAAAAAACACAAAATGGACTGCCATTGTTACACTTCGCTTTTAAAATTCAAGGAACAACTAAAAAATTAATAAAACATCTAATAGCGTACGGCGCCGAACTATCGATAAAAGACGCAATTACCGATCTTACCCCACTACATTATTTAATAAGTGAAAAAGTACTAAAGTCAAACCGACAGAAAGTGAAATTTATCAAAATTCTTCTAAAATTCGGTGCCGATCCGAATTGTTATACAAAAATAAAGGACGAATACGTTTTGTACACTGCACTCCGTATGGAAAATCATTATGCCGTTCGGCTTTTATTAATACACGGTGCAAACATCAACAGTTTTGGAATTATAAGCGAAGAGGTTGTCAACTATTCCCAAAGACCCAATTTAACAAAAACGACAAATTTAATTCGTAATTTATTTTATCTTCATAGGGAGTTGTTTACTAGTCTCTACGTACAGCAGAAAAAAATTGATCAACGTCTTTTAAAATTACGAAATATTCTCAATGTCGATGTAATGTTGGATCAATTAGCACACTGTGGAACAATTTACGGCATTAATCCACAAGCAATTGTCACGGCAAATGAAAATAAATTAACCGTAATGATGAGAAATGAAGAAATGTGGACAATTTTGGTGCTACACATGTATCGCTATCCAACGTGGTATTCTATATTGAAATTTTTGGTCAAACAAGGCAAGGAGAGACAAATTTTATTAGATAAATGCGGTGAACCATTCACGCGTGCTATGAAAGGACGATTAAATTATTATGTTGTAACGGAAATATTGAATTACTTGGGTAGAACAGATTTACGTTCTTTGTTGGCTGCATGTTGTCCAGAAAGTTGTATGGAGAGATTGGTTCCAAAATTGTACAGATTGGCGTATAGCGATAGTGAAATTCATAAAGATGTTCGATCTCTGGGTATACCGAACATTATAGACATACTCTTTTAGTTTATGTATTTTTTTGTGATTTAAAAGAAAAATGTCCCACGTACGGTAATTTTAATGAATTTACAATATAGGAAATTGTACCACGGAATTATTAATATTAGAAAAATATTGAATGCAACTTGTAAATAATTTTATGGTTAAAAATTAAGTTAAGAATAAACGGAAAATTTGACGCACGAAGAGATAAGCATATTATTGTTTATTCAATTTAAATTTTCAGTTGTTAGGGGTAAATAGAAACAGTCTCTTATTCTTAGTTAAAGTTTGCTAAGTGGAAAAATCAAAGTTGATTTTTGTTGCAGTATTAGTAACAGATGCTTATAAATAGTATGAATTTTTAGTTTAGTTTTTTTCCAAATGCGAGTCAAAAAAGTAAAAGAGTGTCTTCTTTTATTTTCAATTATTTGTACAATAGGAAATATTTTTGTATTCACTGCTGCTAATTGACAAACGGAATATGCACGAAAAAAAAGTTTCCAGATATTTCAGGAATTATTTCCTAACTCTTGGAAAAGGTGTAAAAAACTCTGAACTAGCGACGAACATTCAATGGTAATCAATAAATGTTTGAAAGAAATTCAGGAACTGTAAGCCAAAATAACAAAATATAATTTTTTTCTTTGAATAACAAACATTATTATACATTTAATTTTTAATAAAAATAATGTCAGGTCAACAACAAGCTGAGTCTCCAATAGGTGCCAATATTCATGTGCAAGTGCCAGTGCCAAACCCATTTAAAATGTATTGGAGATTGGCACTGGCACTTGCACATACATTGGCACTTATTGGAGACTCAGCTTTATAATTATAGCTCTTAATTAACATCACAGTGCACACTAATGTCCATAAGTCAGTTAAACAGCATCATCTGAAAATTTAGGTGCTCATCGAATGATTACTCAATATAGATGAAGATGATGTTCAGCTGACTTCTGGACACTCGGAGCACTTTAGGATTAGTGTATAGCTCTGATTATTTGATAGAAACAAATATTCCCTCATTTTATAAGCTGTTTTCTTAGCATAAATATTGTCCAGTTTTGAATAGTCTTCTGACATTTGCCCTTTAAGAGAGAACACCAGTTATAAATAAAAAAGTGCTTTTTTCAAAAAAATTTTCTAGAAGAGCATGAAATTTTTTTGAAGAATAATATTTATTAGTTAAAAGTACATGTAAAAAGCTGTAATTAAAAAAATAAAACAGTTTTTTGCGGTGAGTAGGATCCGCAAGTATGCTTCGTCTGAAATTGATTAACATTTATTATAAGATTATCCTGTTAGTAATCAAAGGATTTGAAGGAAAAAACATTAACAAAATGGCGACCTGTAAAAATCAAAAATAAGATTTTCGTTAAAAAACGGTCGATTTTCAGCTGAGGCATTTCATTTCAAACCGTTCCACCGACAAAAAACAATCGCAAGGAGATAGACTTTCTAATAACTTTTATTATATAAAACTTTAATTGTTTATAATATATCATACACTAATTCAATAGAGAATTTCATGAGCTTTCTATTGCTATTTTTATTAACATTTTTTAAATAATTTTTTTCTATTAATCCCATAAAATGTCCATAATATATCAAATGGGAATAGAAACTAGAGAATTTACGATTTATTTTCATATAATTTTGATAAAAATCGTCAGGGGGGTGTTTTGTGATATTAAGAGTTTAACATTTAATATAATAAAAATAACAATAGAAAACACATGAAATTCTCTATTGAATTAGTGTATAATATATTATAAACAATTAAAGTTTTATATAATAAAAATTATTAGAAAATCTATCTCCTTGCGATTGTTTTTTGTCAGTGGAACGGTTTGAAATGAAATGCTTCAGCTACATATAAAAAAGTTTTGCATACAAATAAAATTAAGCATACTAAATTTGGAGTAAATCTGTTTAATAGTTTTCGAGCAATCGTGCTCACCGACTTTGAAAATGTCATTTTGAGAAAAAACACATTTAAAGTTTCAACTTACTTTTTTTGTTCAGTAGATTTTTATTACAAGTTACGAAGAGTCATTAATTCCTGGTTCATATAACTCTTCCGCAGTCGTTGTCGATTCTAGAATGCCAAATTACTGCTGTCTAAAGACGCTCGCACACCTCTGCATGCATGCCCATGCATAGTTGTCATGGTAACACATGAGAGTAAATAAGTCAGAAAATTCATATTTCATGTTTT
The DNA here is from genome assembly GCA_032873175.1 of Leptopilina drosophilae. Taxonomy (NCBI): domain Eukaryota; kingdom Metazoa; phylum Arthropoda; class Insecta; order Hymenoptera; family Figitidae; genus Leptopilina; species Leptopilina drosophilae. The sequence goes on from CM065484.1 coordinate 33,082,854, forward strand.
TTCTCTCTTACTCTAATGCAGACAGTAGAGGTGTGCGAGCGCCTTTAGGCACATTCTTTCCTCACGGGTACTGTTTCCCGCGCGAACTGTTCCCCCTTCGAAATCCGGTGTACATCAATTTTTTTCTGTGTAGACAATTGCGTTGCGACCAGAATGAACCCCCATTGATTTTAAATAGTACAGTAACTGCATATTTAAAATTTTATGGAAATATAAAAACACCGATAAAAATTATTTCAAGTTCCACAATAAAATTTTTAAATAGAAAGAAATGGACGTTCAGTTTATCACGGTCTCAGTAAAACTGTTCACTGTTGTTAATAAACACATAGCAGGTCAAAAAACCCAAAGTACTTCTGTACTTCGATTAGCAAGCGCTAATACCAGTCAGGTGGCAGTGAGAGGCCCAGAGGCGCTCACTGCCACCCGACTGGTATTGGCGCTTGCGTTCACGCGTAAGACCGATTATTGCACCGAAGCGCTCAATTATACTCTTTTACTTGCAAATTATCGCGCAAATCTACGATTGCTTTGTCCAAATTTTGGCTTATTATTAGATTCGATTCAAAAGTATTATTCTCGACAACCATGACGTTCACAGCTCGACTGAGAGCGTCTATGTGAAGCATTTTATCACCGTTCTGATGTTCGAGAACTTTGTCATAATCTTCTAACTCCACGGACCATCTGCAAATACGAGGGTTAATCTCTTTTTTGTCGAGTATCAACTTTAAGGCATTACAGTCGGAAGCGATCTTGAATCTAACACCTTGTAAATAGATACGAAATCGGCTTAATGCATAAACAATCGCGAGCGTCTCAAGTTCGAAGCTGTGGGACTCCGACTCAGCTTCAGAAGTACGTTTCGAAAAATATTGGATCGGATGAAATAGACCTTTTTTTCCGTTGTACACTCAGATGCATTAATGCTGTTCTTCCGGTTTAAAGGAATTTTGAAAAGTTGTGTCATTTCTATATCAAATATTCTTAGTTCGTGACATACGAAAGTTCTCATACGGCATGAACTGAAAACATTTTGACAGAAATCATACGACTTTGCAAAATACCGTCAAACCGGAAGGACAGTATTAATGCATTTTTTTGGTGCAGTCCTTGGACTGATGCTTGAAGCATTTAAAGCAGGCATCCATAGGCCTTTTTGGCAAACGGAAATTGTCAGCAACGTGCCCGTTCCGACTACAATTGAAACAGCGGAAGGGAAGTTGTGTTGGTCTCGTTTTTTCCTGAAGTATTGCCTCGCTGACACACTCCTTGGAAACCGCACTTTTGTTTTAACTCTTAGCATCGTTCTTTAACGAAACCTTCTCGAATACAGAGAAAAGATCCGATTTGTTATTAAATTCCTGGATCCTAGCCTGATTTCGTTAGCACAGATTAACTTCTCGTGAAAATAATCACTGAAAGATTATCAATTTTTTTACGAACGTCCTTCGAACTTACTACGCAACGTCATACGGGCTGACGATGATTGAACATGTCTTCCAATTCAGACAAAAGTTCAACGACATTCATTCCCACATATTCGGGTTTAGAATGGAACCACTTAAGTGCCTTCCCTTTAAGTTTGGAACCAAACAGCAATTGTTCGAGGTCATCGTTCAAGTTGTAAGTATTCCTCAGTAAATTAAATTGATCCTTCCATCTTTGATATCCAGCATCCTTGCCTGAAAACTCACTCAAATGGTCTTTAAGAGAGCTAATGTTTGAATGAGAAGGTATCTGAACAGTAGTAAGATTACGTGTCAATTTTAAGTCGCGCCTTGCTACGGCTAATTCACTCTGCATTAAATCGTGTTGTCTCCTTAACAGATCTATTTCTCTGTCGCGCTGTTCAATTTCAAAGTTCATTAATCGTTCCTCTCTCGAATTGTTTATTCACGCATCACCGTTCGGATCATGTTGCTCCGCATTGACAGTCCAATTTTGATGTATCGTGCTATTATTATTCATCTATCATCTTCATTTTGAATTAATTCTGCTTGTTGCATCCACTGCTCAAAAGTGTTCCTGCAAACATCGTTCATTCATCAACGTGATGAACAATTGTAACACAGGAATTTCTTCATTTTTGTGTCTTGCTAATTTACTTTCTATTTTAATATCTTCCGATATCATCATAAAATTATTGTGTATACATTACAAGTTATCATAATATTTTCTATAGTTTGTAAAAGTTCTTCATCCAAATTTTCGTTACTTTTTAATCTATAACGAATTGCTTCTTCAGGATCATAAATATACAATTGACCAAAACATTGGTCTGCACCTTTATCAGGGTATAAAGCACTATTAGTTTGGTAATAAATTTGACCTTGTATTTTGCTACTTGTTATTAAAATTAATTACGTTAGTATTTAAAGATACAAAAAAATATATGCAGTCTTATATTCATTTTAAAATGACCTTATTTTGCATGAAATCCTTCAAGCAATATTCTAAATAGTCTTCTGGATATTGCATTGAAGGCAATGTAATACCACCATGACCAAAACAATAAATTATTAAAACTGTCTTGTTTGTCACTAACTCTTTCAACTTTAAAATGCTTAGCTTGACAGTGATTACAATAATGATTCATTTTTCTCAGATATTTTTCATTAGAATTTGATTCAAAAATAATTTTGTCATTTGATATGCTTGGCAGAGGAACAATTGGTTTTTGTAAATTAAATACATTTATTAAATCAAGAAATTGATTAAAATGAACATTTGTCTAGTCATCAAACAAAGAGTTTATTTCATTTTCTTTTTTCAAATCATTAGAAATAACATTTCCTAAATAATCAACCAAAAAGCTTATTTCATTTTTATTTATTTTAACGAAAGAAACTTCTACTTCGTCTAAGTGATTTTCATTATTAATCTTTCTTATCGATTTTTGTCTGGCACGATAATTTCTTTGATTTTCCGTTGCACTTTTTCGAATCTTTGATAATTTTGAAACTAGTAATTAATTTCGAAAATATTTTCCAGATTAAGCAGGTTTCTGTATTAGGGCAGCTGTACTGTCGATATATATGAAACCCATGAGCTTATAGAGATTTATTTAAGATATTTAATTTATTTGTAAAAAATTGATTCGGAAAATTGATAGCTCTTTTCACATTAAATTAATTTTATTAAGTTTAAACAAAATACTTTATACCAACACAATGCCGTATTAAGATAAAATTGTACCATTTTAATTAATTATTTTAAATATTTTAAATTAATATTTTTAACTTTTTAAAAATTAAAAAAAAAATTTCAAACCTCATGTACCAATGAAGATGAACTGTGACATGCCAATGAAGTTTCTTATGCTTTATAGTGCCACGTCATCGCGACGTATTTGTTTTAATATTTGTAAAGTTAGAATCTAAGTCCTCCCTTTTTTGTCAATTACTTTCATTCTTCGTATCAGTCCAGCAAAAGCTTCAACTTAAGTAGACACAAGTCACCACCTACCCTCTGGGCACGGAAACGTGTTTGTTCTAGAAACGTTCCTAAAACGTTTTTAAAACGTTTCATGTCCTCTACATAATGTCTTTAAAACGTTTTTAGAACATTGGACGTTCTTAAGCCGTTATGTAGTAGACATGAAACGTTCTAAAAACGTTTTAGGAACGTTCCTAGAATAAAGACGTTTCCGTGCCCAGAGGGTAATCAACTTCGCGAAACTGAGACCAAGTTAATAAGTCGTGTACTACCCCTAAGCGTATTCTTCGTATCAGTCCAAAACCTTTTCAAGTATACCAAGTACCAATTTCTACTGCGAGTCACATTTCTATTTTTCTAAGGACTGCATTATTTCAACTTTAATCAACGTCATTTCTTCAACCTCACACTGAAGAAGGTACAGCCTGTTGGGTCTACGACTCTAATAATAATTTTTAAAGGTAAGTTATTAATACTTTAAAATCTTGCCCCATTTAAATTCTCAATTGATCCCAGAAAGTAATAATTTCGTTTCAGTATCCCTAAGGGGTCATCTATAAAGCATGTGATACTTTAGGGGGTGGGGGGGGGAGGTCAGCAAAATATCACACTCCATGTTAACTGTGTATGGAAAAAGCATCATGAGGAGGGAGGGGGGTCTAGATTACCGAAAATATGTATCACATGCTTTATGGACGACCCCTAAAGATAACTGGATCTACTCTTTTTCTCCTATTCTAATTGCAAAGGATTCAAATAAATACTTTAATAATTTAAATTCATTCTAACAGTTACTCTTTCTTTAAACCTATCCCTTAATATCAGAGCTTTCTGCTCTGTGAATAAATCAGGTCACATCATTGATGTCGGTCAAATTAAATATATAAATTATGATTATGTTTAATTTCATTTCTTGAGACGTAACAATAGTCTTAAAAATGAAATACTACCCAACTGAGAAGTCATTTCTTTAAAAGCAATTTAAAAAAAGTTTTGAAGTCAAAACCTACTGAAAGTATTTTCTTTGACAATTTAATGAATATAGAAAGTTATATATGTTTTAAAACTGTAAAATAAAATTATATTTATTCAAAATTATTATTATAATAATAATGTGCAATAATAAATATACAAGTCGCCAGTATACGTTTAATTTATAAATTTAAATAATTATCCACCGCCAACATTTCTTTGGCAACACTTGGAAGGAACTATCGAACCGTTGTTTGGACATTCACCTGGTCTCTTTCCTACTTGACCATAATGGCAAACTTGAGCACAATATCCTTTGTTGCCATTGCAATATTCTACTGTGACAGGTTTCGGTGTTCCTCGGCGACCAAACAATCCGTCTGCAAAAAAATAATTTTTTTTAATTTGTCTGCTTGGCTTTTGTTGTTATAACATTATTTTTTATATTTTTTCAAAACACTAAATTTTAATTCATTAAAAACTAAGTTTCTGTTATAGACGTTATATATATATCTAACTATAATATAAAAAGATATCGCCGCCGTTGTTTCAAGATTTTCTGACCTACAGGTCAAGAGTTGACCTGTAGTTTCTCCTCTTAAAATTTAGGTCAATTTTGAGGGCAGTTTAGACCTAAACGTCAAAATTTGACAAACAATTCCCGCTACCCTCAAAATTTAAGTCAATTTTGAGGGCAGTTTTGACCTACGAGTAAAAAGAGGTCCACAAACATCTGTTACATTACGTCGAAATGTATGTTATTTTACATTCTTCTTTTACCTACATGTCATAAACGACTAAATAATGGCCCTTAATTTATGTCACAGTTTATTTTAGTTTTGATTTATTGTGATTTATTGTGATACTGCAAAATCTATGCCAAATTGAACCGATTTTTTTACCTTTAGATATAAAGAAGTATCTATAAGGGCACCATAAGATAATAATCATGTCCGTAAAGTAAAATTCTTTTTAAGTTCATTCTTTTAATATCGCCTGATATAATTTACTCTAACTTATTACTATGCATTCATATTAAAAGAACATGATTTGAAAATAAAAATTAAAATAAATATAAGAAATAGTTAGGGGGTTTATAACCGCTGTCAAGTTATACATTTTTGTTATATACAATTTTTTTATAATATGTTACAATTAGAGCAACAGAGATTGTGACTTATACAAGAAAATAAATTTTTGATTTGCTCCATGGAAATAAGAGAAAAAAATCATGTAAATTGAATTTTCTGACTTATTTACTCTCATGTGTTACCATGCCAACTATGCATCTGCATGCATACAGAGCTTTGAGAGCTCCTTAATTTTGGCTTTTCTTAAAATAATTGTTGAATTTTAATTATTTTTCACAATGAAATTCTAATTCGGTTCGTTATCTTCAAATGGGATAGTGCTTTATTTTTTACGAGGTTTCACTGGTGATATCAGATTTTGATTTACAACGTAATTAATATTATACTTTTCTTTAAATTTAATATTAAAAAGAATGAATTATAATAATTGAGGTATGCAACTTAATAAAAATACTGTATAAATACTGTAAGTAAATACTTACGTACGGAGGTGAAACAATTAAAAAGGCATATTATCAAGAAAAAATATATAATTTTCGTTGAACTTCTCATGGCTATTGTTGTACCCTTAAACGCAGTAGTATAACTTTTTTGTTTTCAATATAAATCTTTAACAACGCTAACTAATTTTTAAAATTTAAAGTCAGCAGTATTTATATCTATTCAGACTATCAAAAAACAAGTTATTTTTTTATTTATCAAGAAATTTGTTTTAAATTGTATAATTTGTTTATTTTTTGACATTCTCTAATTGTTTCGGACTCGTTATTCTAGTTTTGAAACAAGTTTTTAATATTTTTTATAATCAATATTTTTCATAAACATGGAAAAATTATGCAATAACTGTTGTTTTTCAAAACAAATTAAAAAATTTGTAAATGAAATACACTTGTCGAAAGTTTATTAAAAAAAATTTGAATTGTTTAAAATGGAAATATACTGAAGAAGAATAAAACGAAAATATTCGGACAAATAGTTTTTTAAAAAATTAGTTAATCCACTAGTTTATTTATAAAAAAGAGTGTTTGATAAACTCAACAAACTCAGAAATAATGTTTATCTCAATGAAAATATAAGTAGGAAAAATATTACTTCCAATACTAATATTGCAGAATTTTATGGTTTACCTAAAATCTATAAAGTAAATACAGTAGAATTCCAATTATCTGGATCAATTGGGACCAGACCCGATCCGGATAAGCGAAAATCCGGATAATCGAAATGTTCATAAAAATGATATACTTTGAATAATAAGACTTCAATCTGCTATTTAAAAACACTTCATTTGCAGTGCAATGCCTTGTTGTCGGCAATCCGGTTAATCGGACGTCCGGATAATTGAAATTCTACTGTATTGTCCATTCAAATCAGTTGTTTCGATTATAAATACCCCTACTTAATTTATATCAAAAATGTTTACCGAAATTTTAACTAAATCTTTATCAAAACCTTCTTCTTATATAAAAAATTCATTTATTTTTAAAGAATCAATTTTAAATTAAAAAATTCCACAGGATTATATGTCTCTCGATGTTTCCTCCTTATTCACTAATGTTCCAATTGATCTTGTCATGAAGGGAATTGAGGACAGATTGCATTATATTCAGAAAGAAACTAAAATTTCAAAACATGATTTCAAAAATAGTATATAGTTTTTATCATGAAGAATATTATGTATTTTCAATTTAACAATAAATTTTACAGACAAAAGTTTGGTATTCCTATGGGTTCTTCTATTTTTCCAATCCTGGCAGATATTTTTATGCAAGATTTGAAGGAATATATTATTAGTTTAGATTTTGAAATCATCTCATATAACACCGAAAAAATAATATACTGAAACTTAGTATTTCCCACTAACATGAAGAATACATCCCCCTAAAATAGGTGCCAAGGATATGTTCTACATATTGGAGGAAATTCACCTAATGATCAAGTATATATTCTAATGTGAAGTGTATTATATTCTTCCCCTACCGATGGAAATATTTAAGCATAAAGAAAAGAATATTCTAACTTGAAGAATAGAGTATTCTATTAATAAAAAATATTTATATTTAATTAAAAAAGACACATAGAATAATATTAAAAATTATTTATTCAAAATTCCAAAAACTTTTACAACAAATGTTTAAACTAATATAATTGTTACCATCACCTCCCGTACGAAGAAAATAAGGGTAAAAAGATAAAAGTTCATTATATAAAGATAAAAATCACGCTTGTGTCGGAGTGACGTCGTAACAGTGTAGGTGATCATTGAAACCAACAGTATGTAATGCAGTTAAAATAAATTGTGTATTGACATTTTCTTGAGGAGTTATAATAACTCTATAACGCCAAATAATGGCAAATCGTTTTCGTAGCGTATTCCTAAATTGAAACCTTGCTTATAACACGTGCCACGAATAAATATTTCGGATACGGTTAATAAATTATCATGTTGAACAGGTAAAATATGTAGGAAATTTTCATAGTTTTCTGCTTCGACTATAGTGTACTTTTCTGTCTTGCATTCAACATCATAAGGAAATCCAGTTTTAGAGAGAAATTTTTCACATTCATTTAATGCGTAGCGTTTCGCAATTGATAGAGGAAGATTTTTTCTACATGTCATGGATTTCGCGGTTTGTTTTATAACTGGACGATGTTTCCCTTCGAATCTGAAGCACCAAATATGTACTAAGGGGCCAAAAAGTTGCTTGAGTCGAGAATAATGCACCATGAAGTGATGCTTAGGCTTTAGAGTTTGTTCGAAAAATCCAATATATATCGATGATCGGCAATTTCATTAGCTAGGTAGACGCTTGTATCATTTATAACAAAAAGAGCTAATACAAAATCTATAATTTCAATCAAAATTTTATAGTTTCTACCCTTCGTCGTTATCTGGAACTAAATCCCCGACCATTAATCCGAAATTTCTTACAAAAAACATCAATTCGGACACAACATTTTTAATTTTTCTCCTCCAATTTGGTCTCTTGTGATCAAACTTGGTTTATTCCCATAGTCAGGCCCATAATTCAAATTTTGAATACGTTTATTTAAAGTCTGTATTGTGAAATATTCGCGATAAAAAATAAGACAATTCAAAATTGCACATAGATCATAATGTCAAACTTCCTCCAATAAATCGTGCATAATGCTAACCATCAGATTTTTAACAATGTGAAAAGAAAATAAACTATTAAATATACACCGAGATTTTATACCAGTAGTAGAAAAATTGTTAGTACGTAAATCTGCTTTGTAATTTATAATATTTCTTAAAAGTTCAAGGTTTTCGTTTTTTTGTTGTCGCATTGTACTGCAGTACTTTTTGCAAAAACGGCAATAGTAATTGGCATTGAACGATTCGACAAATCCATTAATTGATTTAAAGCCCTTATTATCCCCTAGTAATAAGGATAAAGCAAAAAATATTTGACGCTCGCCTTCTTCGGTTTGAATAAGAATACCTGTTTCTTCTAAATACTTTAAATCATTAAGAGATCGTCTGAAAGATTCTTCGTTAAACAGAAGGCGATCATTACTCAAAAATATTGACGATACAAAAATATTCTGTAGTTTCGAAAGTAAATGTCAAAATATAAGAAAAGTGGAAATCCTGTCTTTTCTTAGAAAATTTATTTCTTCTATTTCTCTCCATAAAGGACTTTAAATAATGTTCATGAATTTTTTTGAGTTTCTTAAACTGTCAATGTAATCTAATGTTTCTTCAAGTACTCCGGGTAGTAGCATATTATCAACTCTTGATTTAGGGTCCTCTAAAAAGCCACTCGAAGAATATTCTTTAATATGATCAATTACTTCTTAAAATTGAGACCTGTTTAAAGTATTTGACGAATTTAGAGTTTTGCTGATAAGGCCAGAGATGAACTATACAAAGTATTTCTCAGAATCACAGATGTTGCAGGTGCACGATCAATTTCATTATGCTCTTCATTATTATCTTCAACGGGCAGTACATTTGCCATATCTCTTTCTGGATTGTTAAGATCGATTTCTTCAAAATCTTCTTCCTCTCTTTCTGAATTGTTGAGATCAATTTGTTCAAAATCTTCTATCTCTTGATGTTGAATGGGAAAAGGATGATCCCGATTAAAATATTTTCGAAAAGATTTCGCAGTGCCATACTCTCTATCACAGCCATTTTTTCCACATTTAAAAACACTTAAAACATTTAAGCCATGAATGACTTTCAAATGGTTACATAAACCATTAATAGTAGGGATAATTAATCCACATTCACTGCATACGTACATTTTGATGATTTATTTCTGTTGCTGTCCCAATCCTCTAAGTGAACTAATGACAGCAGTCACTCTCTGTATTTTCTTATCTCCTTTTAAATAAATGTCGAAGAAATAATTTTGTGTAATGTAAAAGACAGCTTTACACGGCATTAAATAAGCAGCATCGAGAGCGAAATGTGATTTAAAACGACAAACGACAACATTTCCGATAATGTTGGTCCAACTAATATAATGAATGGCTGAAGACTACACGGAGAAAAAGGGATTGTTACATCTACTAACCGGATTGTTAATATAGAACTAGCAAATCGGATTTGTTGTTGCAACAATTCTTTTTGTTCTCTTAACAAATTAATTGTTGCAACAACAATTAATTTGTTAAGAGAACAAAAAGAATTGTTGCAACAACAAATCCGATTTGCTAGTTCTATATTAACAATCCGGTTAGTAGATGTAACAATCCCTTTTTCTCCGTGTAGAGGTGTGCAAAATTCGAATCGGGAATAATTCGAATCGAACGAGCCAATTCGAAATTCGAAGTTTCGAATTTCGAATTGGCCGATTCGAATCGAAAGTAAATTCGAATCGAGCTAGCTAATTCGAAACTTCGAATTCGAATTGCACAACTTAACTCGGTTATTTAATTCGCACAATTATTATGACAGAAATCCTAACCTAAAATTAGTAGGCTGGTATTCATAATACAGCTATCTAGTACTTAGAAACTTGTTGAAAGTGAAGGAAATATTTCGCTTATTGTTTGTATTACATGAGGAAAAAAAACTTATTTTGCAAATCTTTTACACAATTTTAAGTAAATAAATAAATTTAATGTTTAAAGAACAATTGAAGAATTTTTGGATAATTTAAAAAAATAATTTTTTAGGGAATTTTAATTTATAATTTTGAATCTTGTTTGTGTATGTATTTGAATTTTTGGAAATATTGAAAATATTGAATATCGAACATATTGAAAATAATTAAATTCTTTGCAAGAATTCAATAATTTTTAAACAACATTTTAATAAAATTTTACAAATAAATACAATTATTTTCTAAAATTTTAATAAATACTTCAAAAAAATTCAATTATTTTCTTAAATTGTAAAATTTTTGAAAAAAATTCAATTATTTTCATAAAATTCCACAAAAAATTCATTTTTTAATTCGTCATGGAGTATATCTCATAAGAATTCAGTTATCTTCTAAAATTTTAATAAATCCTTTGAAATAATTTTATTTTATTTATAAACAGTAAAATTCTTTGCAAAAATTGAATTATTTTTAATACAATTTTAATCGAATTTCTCGAAAAATGGCATTATTCTTAAAATTTTATTAGAATTATTTTATAAAAATTGATTTAAAAATGAATTTCAGTTAAAACTTTAGATTACAATTAAATATTAAAAGCAATGTAGCGTGAATTTTTAAAAATAATTCAATTTTGAAAAAGTTTAATTGAATTTTGCAAATATTATTTTAAGTTTTTATTTTTTAATATTTATTTAATTGGAGAATTTAGGAATATTTGAAATTTCGTAAAATTGAATATTGTAAACTAATGGATTTGAAAATTCTCAAAGAACTTTTTCGAAAATTGTTAAGAATAATCGATTTAAAGAAGAATTTTTTTTTAAAATTCTTGCAAATAATAATTAAATTGATAATGATTGTATCACTCGGTTATTTTTAATTATTAGAAAGCTTGAAGATATTGATCACTCCAAGTGATATAAGGCTATATAATACTCGGAGTGATCGGTTATGATATGAAAAATTGAATTTATAGTTTAGTTTAAAGTAAAATGTTCTCTTATTTGACTCGGACTTGCTTTATTTTTGTCAGTAATTGGTCCGTTAAGTCCGTATTTTTAAAAACTTTCACTGGTTTGAACCCTGTTCACTTTCAACACATTATTGGTATGTTACAATTCTTTTTACAAATAATATAATTTCTTTTGGTATGTTAGTTTTTTTGGTATGTTAATTATATATTAAAATTATAGAATTAATAAAAAATATATTGACATTTTTAAGAAAAAGTTTCTAAGTACTAGATAGATGTATTATGAATACCAGCCTACTAATTTTAGGTTAGGATTTCTGTCAAAATGATTGTGCGAATTAAATAACCGAGTTAAGTTGTACAATTCGAAACTCCGATTTTCGAATCGGCCTCCTCCGAATGGATCAACTTGTAGATGTTTAAAGTTGATTACAGCAAAAAGGTTTTTTGAGTTTAATATGAATATTCAACGAATTACAAAACATTTATTATTTTGAAACTTATTTAACTTTTTATAATCGCATTAGCAAATTGTTGATTGTCGGATCTAATTTGACATGAGATTTTTCGAAGGTATTTGCGAATTTTCAGTCCAAACTGCGGTTTTTCTGAAAACTCAGAGATGTAGATCTAATGTAAATGTAATTTTTAAATCTAAAATCTTTTAGTCACAAAAGTAGAAGCATGACGCGTACTGTGAGACGAAAAGATATCAGTGTCTATTCCAGTCAATTTTAGAGCTTATTTTGTCTATTGATATAAGGTTTAAGCAGTTACGTGTTCTTGAGATTTGCGAAGAAATATAAACAGGATTTTTTCAGATTTTCTAAAGTTGAGTATTGTTTTTAATAGAGGATTTTATGCGGTCAGATATTTTTATTTCAATACAATCATTTATGATTTTGACGTTGTCTATCTTTCTTGACAAGAAAGTTTGTATTCAGTGACCTGCTACGAAGGCAAAAAATGTTTTTTAAAAGATTTTTCAAATTTAACCAATAATTCCCTAACTTTCTGTTTTTGTAATGCATTTAGCGAATTTAATTTTAGTATATGTTCATCAACTTCTTTTTCATATTCGCTCAATTCATTACCTATTTGATAAACATATTAATTGCTAGTAAATTCGCAACCTGTTTCATTCTACTCTAATTTTCCCTTGGCCAAAAATTCCGTAGATTCACCAATTTTTACAATCCTATTTCCAATCCTACGTTCCGATGTTCCCGATTTATACCAATTTAATGTTCCAGTTTGTATTACTCTACACGCACTTGGCTTTTCCCGCGGCATTCGAAATGTTACTATTTCCTTTGGCAAAATTTCCCCCTCTAATTTATTATTTTTTTTCATATCAATAACTCCTTTAAAATGCAATAACCAATCAATCCCTACTATAACACTTGTCGTTAGACCCAATATCACCAGAAACGGTGACGTCATTTGTTTATCCCCTACTTCAAGCGTTAATTGTACTTGTTTTCTAATAGTGGTAGATTTACTTCCTACGGCCACGCTAACAGTAAGATTACTTACTGGCAATTCGATAACTTTACCACACTCTTTTAAACTTTTATAAACATTTTCAGAAATAGCAGTCACTTCGCTTCCACTAGCCACGAGAACAGCTACCTCTTTTTCTTCGATTTTTGCCAAAATTCTCGGGCCCCTGATTTTTATATCGCCATTTTCTGTTATATCGTTTTTGTCAAACTCCACATCCCAACATAAATCTTCTTCAAATTCCGACATATTTGAATTCCGTATTGCATTCATATTGTTACTATTTTCCGTTTCTATAACACAATCGATATTTTTGTTAACCACGGCTTGATTATTGCTTTCCGAGAGATTTTGTCCCCGCGAAGACTTTCCGCGGGGAATCCCCCTTGTCACCAATTTCGATATCGATCCTCCCCATCATTTCGTATACCTGAATTTGAACTACTCGGACCCGACTCGTTTCTATATTCATTTTCAATTTAAGGCATAACACGCGCCTGTTTACTTCTGTTCGAATGATAATTATTCTGAAAATGACTCGTCCTACCACTATGCGTCATCTCTCCTTCCGCATAAAAACGCGTCATATCCAACCGCGATAAGACCTGCATAATTTTTGCCGTGTCCATGTAATCGATTGTAACTAAAACTTCCCTCGCTCTCTGAGGCAACTGTCGGGCAATTAGGTAATTAATTTCATATTCTTTAAGAAAAGATTTAAAAAATTGAGCTCCCCTCAATTGTTCAATATAATAGTCCTGTAGGGATGATTGTAGGACACATTTTCCAATCCATTTTTCCCAATCCATTATTCCCAGTCCAACTTTTCCAAAGGACATATTTCCCACAACCAATAATTCCCAAAGAAAGATTTTCCCATTACCTAAATTTCCCAAAGCTAAAATTTTTCCCAATATAAAATATAGCTCCAAATTTTGGTAAAAATAATTTAATGTAAAGGTTTCTCTAAAAAAGATGTATATATTGTATATAAAGAATTTAAAAGTGGACGTAGTGCCCAACTGCTTTTAAATATTGGAAGGTTTCATTTTTTTCTGAATAGTCTGCATATTTTTGAACTAGTGTAAGGAGTTTTTTTTTCATTTTAAGGGGAGATTCCACAGAAATTAAGGTTTTTTAAAAAAATTTTTTATAGGTAGTAAAATAAACATTTCTTAGTTAAACTTTTTTTACCATAAAATACTTGTGTTACAGTAATAAAAACCATTTTTTATTTATTTATTTTTTTAATGGAGTCTTAGAAAATGGCTGCCGAAAGTGGTCCCCTCTAAAAGTTGTTTACATTTTTTCTCGGCGACAATTAATCTAAACTAAAAAAGTCAAAAATTTTCTTAATCTATACCATTATGGCTATCGTGTAAACTAGAACAAAAAAAATTTATTGAAAAATAACCAAATGGCAGACTTTTTAATTTTTCGACCATAATTTTGCAACTTAAATTGTTAATAACTTTTATAAATATTAATGGATCTTAAATATCCTAGTTTACACGAAAACTACACATTCAAGGAGCATGCTGTCCAAATTGCAAGTTATTTCGTTGAAAATTGTAAAAATGAGAGTGTAAACAAGTTGAAAATGTGTAGTTTCGAGAAAAACGCGTATAAAGTTTGAAGGACCAAATATACAAAAATTTAACTTAAAGTTATATACATAACCTTTGATACGTAACAGTAGACATTTCTTATTACTTAAGAACTACTCTTTCAAGCGGTGCGAAAAGAAAAAATGTAAATTTAAAAATAAACAAATTGCAGTTAGGTAATTAATGAAAAAACATGAATTTTCGAGGTGGAAAGGTGATGTTATTCCTACTCTCCTGCTAGCGAGTCTATTCTTATCGCTTCAGACTATTTTTCCCGTATTTTTAGATAATCATACTAACCAAAAATTAAAAAAAAAAAATTTCGGTATTCAAAAAAAAAATCAGTGGAATCTCCCCTTAACGCGTAAGTGGCTGGTGCTTGTTTTAATTTTCTGTCCAATTTCCAACTGTCGAATCATTGCTTCTGTGTCCGCCTGTTCCTTCTGGAGTTCAACGAGAAATGCATAAACACTGGGGTGATTTCTTCCAACAACTACATGAAACCTATTGTGCCATCCTTCTGCCGAATTATTAGTTCTGGAAAATTTTTGTAAAACCGAATCATATTGGTTCCATAAAGAAGGAGGGTATCGCGGTTGTGTGGCACGTCTTCGACCTCTAGCTGGTTTTCCCCGAATGTAATTAATCTAAATTTAATGAAAAGTAGTTATAAAATAAAAGATTAGAAAAAATATATATTAATGAGTGAAATAACCTCGAAATATTCAGCTATGGGTAAGAACGAATCCGGAAAGTCATCCATCAAAAGATCAAAATTTTTTGCGACATCTTCAGTGGGAGTGAAAGCTAAAGCACACATCATCTGTGCGGCGATTTTTATGCTACGATCGTTAGGGTTGTTATAGGCTTGCTGAAGTCCTTCTGCTTGTATGTGACGAAAAACACTTTGACACAAGTGGAAAAAACATGCACGAATTATGCTGCCAAGTGAAGATTGCACTGCGTTGATAATTGCGACCTCGAAGTCCGTCATAATAAATTGAGGCGAAGAAGTCTGAATTCCGAGCCGTTCACATTCACTATTGATAACCTCAAAGATTTTTGAGTATGAAGCTTCATTCTTATTTTCTAAAAGGCAATATACTAATGGAAGAGCAATATTTTGCTCCACACCGTTTGTTACTTGTGTGAAAGATGCCAGAATTGTGAAAAGCTGCAAAAATAATAACGGTACTACTTTGAAAGTACCATCAACGTGCCAATGATTGCTTCTCATGAGCTGTTTAAGATTTTCTTTTGTAGCAAATATTATAATTCGACCAATGGAATCATCTTCGCGAGAATCAAAGAGAAAAAATTTCTCACATCATAATGTGTGCTGAAACTGTTCTGGCAAAATTTCAATGTCGGTCAGTGAGGTTGGATTCGACGGCATATTTTTCAAACGTTCACGCTGCAATTGCTTAGTAAAATTTTCTCGATTTGGAACTTGTGACAAAATACCAGACGAAACTGTGTGCAACGCCGTTCGTAACAGTTGAGCAGGAGGTGCTTCTGGGTGTTCGGCAGCCCTTCTTTTTAATGATGACACTAATTTTTCTGCATTCACTTCCTCATAATTTGCTGCATGATTTTCATGCTTTGATTTTTCAGGCCCTTTTATAACATTAATTACATTTCCGTCAGATTCAGTAATAGCACGAGCCGCACTTGCCGGATATCGCCGACACCTCCAAAAAATGCGTCCATTTTTTTCTGAATGTTTATGATACAAAAATCCCTCAATGTGTAAAAAATATCCTTTTCCCCTCGTTTTTATTAACTCAGTCATGATTAACTATTAATTTGTAAACTAAATTGAATTTAAATTAAAACAGACTAGACAATTTTGACGCAGTTTGACAAGACGAAATAAATAAGATTGCCAAGTGTGATACGAAGTTGGTTGGTTGAAAGATTGAAGGTTGTAAAAACAATAGACTGAAAAAACGAAATCTTTTGGAAAACAATACTTTGGGAAAATAATAGGTTGGGAAAAGTTGACTATGGGAAAAAGAAAGATTGGGAATTTTAACTATTGGGAAAAAGAAAGATTGGGAATTTTAACTATTGGGAAAAATGGATTGGGAAATGTGTCCACCAACGGTAGGGATCGATTACTCGGCTGAAACCGACGATTTTCCCATTGCGATCGCGCCACCATCCTAGCTTCGACGGAATAAAACTCCTCTAAAAATTTATCCTTAAAATGTTGATAACTAATGAATGGAAACGCCCTGGTATCGTAACACATTCTGGCCGTAACAACCAAAGCGTCCTCAATAATAATCAATTTAAAATTTTCTGATACATTCTTTTGAGCAGAATATTTTTCTAATTCTTTAATGAATTCAATCGGGTTCTTTTTTATTCCGTTAAAGTTCGGTAATGGTGTCAAAGCCTGCAACGATTCGAAATAACCGATCATTCCCCTCATGAGTTCATCTGAACCCCCACCCTATCTATCGGGATTATGATAATTATTTTGTGTATATGGCTCATTTTCTGATTCCATTAAATTCTTATTTTGAACTCTTTTATTTTTATTATTATAGAATTGGGTCTCATCGAAAATATTCAAACCACAATGCCCATCCCGATCGACAAAAGGAGAATTTTGTTTATACTTAGCTACTTCCGTTTGTGATGAACCGTCTACCTTCTCTCCACGTACGCCTGCACCATCATTTTTTTTTCGTTCGACAGTGGTTTCTTTAAACGTCCAATTTCCTTTCGTAATAATTCATTTTCATTCCCCACTTTCCCTCGAATAGAATTTATTCTCTGGAGTTCGTCCTTTATTTCACATATTTCGGCTTGTTGTTTTGTTATTGTTTAATAAGCCTCGTCGACATTCAGTTTTGTGCCCGAACGTGTCGTTGCCATGAAAACAAATTTACAAATCAAACTACACATATAAATACAAAATTAAATTTAATTTGAAATATTTTTCAATTATCTCTACCGTGAACATTCAAATGCCTCGAGTTAGGCGCCAATTGTAACGAATTTGTTATTTATTAAATAAAATGTATGAATGAAAATTTTTAAATCAATTTAATTTACTTAGCGAGTGTTTGTAAATAAGAAAATAGATAAAAATTGGTTGACAAAAATAATTAATAAAATTAATAACAAAATTCTTCGTCCGGAAAGAGACTTTTCATAATATGCTGCGTTAAGTTTAACAATTTAATTACAAGATTATGGTCAGAAAAATAATAAGTTATATTTGTTTGTCGACTCACCGTTGGATTATAAGTCAATTTATATTTTTTATTTCTTTTACGTTTTTCAAAGTTAGGCTCGGTGCCGATGTCGCCAAAGATTGCTGATCTGCATATACAGCGTTAGAGCTTAGGTCGATTAATGTGATTGATATAAATAAGTCAGCAAGTAACTTTGAGCTGCCTTTTCTCGTCAATTCTCTTTTAACAATCGCTCATCAGCATCGAGGAAAACAATTCAAGAAGCGATTCGCCAAATCGTACGGGCCAAACCACTCACGGTGCTTACAAATGTTATGCACCAAACGCTAAAATAATAGTATAATAATAACACATTACTTTTAGAAAACACCGTTATTTTTTATAAAATACAATATTTAATTTACCCCAATCGGGCATAGAGTTTTACTTAAAGCTGACTCGCAACAAGCGATTGACACTTGTAGGATTTTCTCCAACTTAATGAGCCGAAGGCTCTTTGACCACTGAATTTCCAAAAACGATTTCTCATCCTCGCAACGCGACAATTGACCCCACTCTCTCTCCTTTCACACTCAATACCTCACAGTATTTAAGACGTTTTGAATTTTTGACCATTTTTCATCTAGAAAATAACTGCCTTTGCTTAGAATCAGATTTATTCTTTTTCCATTAATTAATATACTTAAGTAGTTTCTTTTTAGTTTTCTTTGTCACGTTAAGATTTCTAATACAATTGTTGTACGTGTTTCCAAAAAGTAGAAAATCATCAGGTATATTAGAAAAATAAACTTATTGTTTTCGAGAAGAAATCACGGCTTTCATGATTTTTATAAAAAACCTTAGAGGCTGGATATACTTTGAAGAGTAAAATCGTAAATATTAATAGCGGTTTTATAATCTTCAAGTTTTAAATACTGAGGAAATAAAAATTTATTTAAATTTTCTGAGATTTAGAATAATTCTGAAGAACTTATCAGGTTTTGGAATTCAAAAAGTAACTTGATAGGAATTGTCCATCTAAAAAAGTGTGTTTTTTAAGTACACCTTTAATTAGTAAATTACTAATTTAAATTTTATGGTTTTAAAGGTTAGCTATATTGTCGTTTTTCTAAAATTACTTATTTTTTCCTCTGAAATGTGTACTATTATGTGAGGCTTCATAATTAGTGAAGATAGATATTTTCAATCTATTATTATTATTTTTTCTCGTACTTAATTTTAAAATTCATCATTTTGAATATTTATTATTCTATGTAAATAATTTATTTAGTAAGGATCTAATTAATTTAAAAAATATATTAAAATTCAGGTTAGAATTTTATTTGTTTATTTATTTATTTAACTATCTTATTTATTAATTTCTTGAGTCAGAACCCAGTAATTTTGTTTAATAAGTATTTAAAAAAAGAAAATCTATTTTTTATAAAGTTTTATAGTCTTATTAAATATAAATGTGAGTAGGTCAGAACCGCCAAAACTCTCGCAACCAAAACAATATTTTTTTTTAAATATATGTGTATAAAAAACATTTCATAAAGGTATTTTTCATATAAATATATATAGGTCAAAAACCTAGCACCTGAAACAACATCAGTTGTTCTTTACAAAAGGTTAGAACCTATATGTGTTATAAAGAGAATTCTTAAAAACATTATAGTTGTTCTTCAGAAAAGGTAAGTGCCTATATGTGGTAAAAAACCTTTCAAAAAGGTACTTTCAATATAAATGTGCGTGGGTCAGAACCCTATAAAACAATAACACTGGCACACAAAAAAAATTGATACTCTGAGCTTTTGATCAGACTATGACTACTTTATGTTTTTGGGGTCGCTGAAAACGAATCTGAGGTTCATTTAACCCCATCACGTCAGGGTTTTGAGATAACCTCAAAAAAACTCAAAATTTAACCCCAAAATTTTCTAATCAACAATAATTTCTATTTTTAAGTCTTACTATCACTACTGTATGTTTGTGGGGTTGCTGAAACCGAATCTGACGTTCATTTAACCCCATCACGTCAGGGTTTGGAGATAATTCCCAAAAAACACAAAATTTGACCTTAAAATTTTTTTAACCAGAAAAATATTTATGTTCTTGTCTCACTATCACTACTGTATGTTTTTTGGATTGCTGAACCTGAATCTAAAGTTCATTTAACTCCATCACGACAGGGTTTTGAGACCTGCCGACTCAAAAAACTCAAAATTTGACACAAAAAAGAAAATTTTTATTTGTTTTTGTTTGTTTTTGGGGTTGCTGAACCCTAATCTGAAGTTCATTTAACCCCATCACGTCAGGGTTTTGAGATAACCTCAAAAAATTCAAAATTTGTTAAAAAAAGTTTTTGATAAAAATTTTTTTGTGTCAAATTTTAGGTTTTTTTAAGTCATCTGAAAACCTTAACGTGATGGGGTTACATGAATTTCAGATTCGGTTTTATCAACCCCAAAAACGTAGAGTAGTGATAGTAAGACATGAAAATAAATATTTTTCTTCTTGATTAAAAGAATTAATAAAAATATTAGGGTCAAATTTTGAGTTTTTTTAGATTATCTCAAAACTATGACGTGATGGAGTTAAATGAACTTTTGACTCGGGTTCAGCAACCCCAAAAACATAAAGTAGTGATATTAAGACATGAAAATAAATATTTTTCTGGTTAAAAAAATTTTAGGGTCAAATTTCGAGTTTTTCGGGGGTTATCTCAAAACCCTGACGTGATGGGGTTAAATGAACCTCAGATTCGGTTTCAGCGACCCCAAAAACATAAAGTAGTCATAGTCTGATCAAAAGCTCAGAGCATCAATTTTTTTTGTGTGCCAGTGTAATAGTTGTTCTTCACAAAAGGTTAGTGCCTGTATGTGGTAAATAAACCTTTCAAAAAGGTATTTTTAATTTATGTGTACTAAAACATTCCCAGTGGGCACAAAAACATAAAACGTTCTTTAAACGTCTGTAGAACGTTTAATGTCTGCCAATTTATGTTCTAAGAACGTCCGAACGTTCCAAAAATGTTTCGGAACGTTCGGACATTCTTAGAACGTAAATTGGCAGACATTAAACGTTCTACAGACGTTCAAAGAACGTTTTTTGTCTTTGTGCCCGCTAGGTTAGATTTTTTTCACAAAAGGCTAGAACTTATGTGTGGTAAAAAACCTTTCAAAAAGTTATATTTAATGTAAATATGCGTGGGTCAGAACCCCAGCAATTGAAACAATT
Source organism: Leptopilina drosophilae (assembly GCA_032873175.1). Lineage (NCBI taxonomy): Eukaryota > Metazoa > Arthropoda > Insecta > Hymenoptera > Figitidae > Leptopilina > Leptopilina drosophilae. Next base: position 33,103,941 of record CM065484.1, read on the forward strand.
ATTGTTTATTATTATTATAATTTGTTTTTATTTATTATTATTATTTACATTTATATTATTATTTATTATTATTTGTTTTTCTCAAATTGGTTGAAATTTATTTGTGATAAAAAAACCTTTCAAAAAGGTATTTTTAATATAAATGTACGTGGGCAAACCCCAGCGACAGAAATAATATGAGTTGTTTTTCACAAAAGTGATGAAAAAATTAAACTATTACCTATGGGGATTGAATTCCGCGATGAAAAGAAGGTTGTTTTTGGTGACGTTTTCTTTGACTCCTGGTACTCGAATGGAATCCGGAATGAAAGGGAAATTGTTGACTCCTGGTAAGGTTTGATCACTGTTCCCTGCTTCCGAAGTTTCAAAATGTTTGTTGAATCATGTGAATGATTCTTTTTCCGTTCTCGAATAATAAACAGATGTGACTTCTTTGGCACAAAGAAAGAGAATGACAAATCCATCAACAGTCAGAATATAGGTGCAGATGAGCTATGCAATCATCAATTTTTAATTTTAGTTTCTTTAAAAATGTGACAATTTTGACCAAAACGAGGGAGACTACAAGTTGATCTATTCGGAGGAGGCGCGAAATACAATAAATATTTTTCTAGTTTCCCATCGTTTCCCATCCTGTAGGATGCCAAGTGGATTCACCCACCGCCGCCATCTTTGTCGTGCCTCAAAGGCACGGCCTCCGGTGGAACGCCTCAACCACAATCTTCGAATCTAAATCATCTAATGATGAATAATTCAAACACACTCGAAGACGAAGAAGCGGCACTGAATCTTCTTATGTACAAGAATGGTCCGGGAATTAAAAACGACTCCGCTGACATGGATCTATCGGATACTAATTCCGATGGCGTCACACAAAAGAACAAACGCAAGCACTGCGATGAAAATAATTTATAAGAAACGTCAACGTCAAGCAAAGATTCGAAGGTATCTATACTTCATGATAGAAAGCGCAACAGTTCCAAGCCGCCTCCAACCGGTTTGGTTGGTTCGAAAAACTTTAAGTATGATAATAATACAAAGGGTAATTAATTCTTTGTTTATTCAACATGACTCTAAATCTTCGAACGCTTCAAAGGAAGTGAACCATGTTTTGGTCGGCCGTTTGCTCCATCCTCTATATCCTGGAAAGATAATCGACACCAACCCTAGCGGTCGAGGTAAGGTTAGAGTGGTCATGAATTGTGTCAAATCAGCAAAAAAACTATTAGTGGATCCAATTCTAAAGTCAAATAACCTAATCGCCATCATTCCGTTGAGCTTCGTAACCTGTCAAGGTGTCATTAACTCTATTCCACAAAACATTTCAGTAGAAGAAATTCTTAAAAATATAGAAGCCCTCATAACAAAAAGTGCAAAGTGATAAGTGCGCGTAGATTTAGTCTTAAATGGCTAAGAACAGAAATGAAGCATCTTTCGTGGAAACAATTACAGTTCTTCTAACGTTCTAAGGAACATCTTTGCCAGAAAGCGTTGCCATTTTCAAAGGTTCAGCCCCAGTTCGCCCGTACATTCCAGACCCAAGAATGTGCCACAATTGCTTTCGTTTCGGTCATGTGGACAAACACTGCAAATCTAAAAAACGCTGCTCGAAATGCGGCACAAAAGTCTGTATTAATTGCAAAGGTCCCCACGATTCCACTTCAAAAGAATACAGTAAATATCACTGCAGTTTCTCCTAATCCGTTAAACCTTCCACAAAACACACCTTCCCTTTCTCACATTTTTTATGCTCTTGAAAAATTACTTCTGGCCAAATTACAGTATGTCCCCCTGAAAAATCTAATCTAATCAAAGACACTCTTCGTAACATTACAGATAATATATATTCTTTATTTGAATCATTGTCTGTTAATCATGGCCAGTCTTCTTAATCCCCGCATTATTCAGTGGAATTGTCGCGGTGTTTCCAAAAAGACACCCGAAATTCTCAAAATCTCCCACGACTTCGATGAAACACATTTAAGTCCAGGTGAATCCGATAATTTACATAGTCTTAAACTTTTTAATATAATAAGATCTGATAGAACTGCAAACAAAGGCAGTGGTTTAATCATCGTCATTAGAAAAAACATTACGTTTAAAAAAATTTCAACAATTCCAACAGTAGAATGTGATCTAGAGACACTTGCAGTCTCAACACAGTCTTCTGTTGGCGAACTTTTAATCGTCTCAATTTATAGAGTCCCTGGAAAAGTAACTTCACCACGTGTGTGGAGAAATTTTTCAACTCTCTCACAAATACAGACGTTTCATCAATTTTCGTTGGAGGTGACTTCAACAGCCATCACACACTTTGGGGCAACCCATGCGCATGCCACAATGGCATTAATTTAAGCTCAGAGTTAGACAATTCAGATTTGGTCTGCTTGAATAATGGTGATCCTACAAATATTGGAAGAAGTACCGGACCTGGCTCCATGCTTGATCTTTTTCTAATTTCTGCTAATCTGTATGACTCCCTAGGCAGTGACCATCTCCCTGTTCTCACCACTATAGGTGTTTCAGTTTCTATTGCTTCTTATTCCTCTCATAAATATAATCTTAAAAATATCTCTTGGTATATTTTTAAAAATATCCTCTCTAATTTAAAAACCGAAAATATTACTAACTTGAATGCCGCAGACGCAAATATAATTAATGTGTACAACCTTTTTACCAATTTAAGGGGAGATTCCACAGAAATTAACTTTTTTTTTTAATTTTTTTTATAGATAGTAAAATAAATATTTCTTAGTTAAACTTTTTTTACAATAAAATACTTGTGTTACAGTAATAAAAACCATTATTTATTTATTTATTTTTTTAATGGAGTCTTAGAAAATGGCTGCCGAAAGTGGTCCCTTCTAAAAGTTGTTTACATTTTTTCTCTGCGACAATTAATCTAAACTAAAAAAGTCAAAAATTTTCTTAATCTATACCATTATGGCTATCGTGTAAACTAGAACAAAAAAAATTTATTGAAAAATAACCAAATGGCAGACTTTTTAATTTTTCTACCATAATTTTGCAACTTAAATTGTTTATAACTTTTATAAATATTAATGGATCTTAAATATCCTAGTTTACACGAAAACTACACATTCAAGGAGAATGCTGTCCAAATTGCAAGTTATTTCGTTGAAAATTGTAAAAATGAGAGTGTAAACAAGTTGAAAATGTGAAGTTTCGAGAAAAACGCGTTTAATGTTTAAAGGACCAAATATTCAAAAATTTAACTTAAAGTTATATACATAACCTTTGATATGTAACAGTAAACATTTCTTATTACTTAAGAACTACTCTTTTAAGCGGTGCGAAAAGAAAAAATGTAAATTTAAAAATAAACAATTTGCAGTTAGGTAATTAATGAAAAAACATGAATTTTCGAGATGGAAAGGTGATGTTATTCCTACTCTCCTGCTAGCGAGTCTATTCTTATCGCTTCAGACTATTTTTCCCGTATTTTTAGATAATCATACTAACCAAAAATTAAAAAAAAATAATTTCGGTATTCAAAAAAAAATCAGTGGAATCTCCCCTTAATTGATGAAGCAGTAACTACGGCGTGTCCTAGTCGCAGAACCTTTAACCACAATATAAGACAAACAGCTAATAACAAAAAGCCTCGCGTTGCAGCTCCCTGGTGGAACGAGGCGTGCGATTCCGCAATTTCTGAAAGAAAATTGGCTCTTTCTACTTATAAATCTAATTCAAATTATAAAAACTCTTGTAATTTCCAAAAATCCCAGGCTAAAGCCAAACGCATAGTAGTCCATAGTTAAAAGTTTTAAGAACAGATTTACGCATCCAGCCACCGCATCTTGTTCTGCAGACAGAGCAGTTATCGATAAACTTGTCTCCATGGTAGATGATCTTTGCCCGCCAACAAATTTTCAATACAACTTAACAAAAAATTTTAATTCTAATACTTTTTTTGAATCTCCATTCAGTATCACTGAGTTAAGAATTGCAATCAAATCCTTAAAAACAAAATCCTCTCCGGCCTGGACAAAATCGATTTTAACATCATCAAAAACTTACCAACTTTAGCCTTAGAAATTCTACTAACTATCTATAAACGTCTTTACTCTAAAGGCAAATTTCCCGACACCTGGAACAATTTTCTAATTTTTTTCCTTCCTAAATCGACTCCTGGAAAGTTTCGACCAATTTCTTTAGCCTCGTGTTTGTTTGAACTTATTGAAAAATTAATATACAATAGAATGATTTGGTTTGTCGAACATAATAAAATCTTGGCTCCTACACAATATGGCTCTCGAGAAAACAAATTGTGTGCAGATTGTCTTACCTTCTTATCCTCAGAAATATGGACTGGTATAGCAAATGAAGAGGTCACTGCAGGCCTTTTTTTTAGATATTAAGGGTGCTTTTCCAAGCGTAATTGAGCAGCTGGATTCAATAAGGGCACATAAATTTTTTTCGGCCGAAATCGAAGTCCCCTGGACACTCAAAATTCAACTTCTGAATTTAAATGTTTAAAATATATATCCTTATAGGAAATTTCATTGTGCATCTATTTTTCTTTTAAATTTATATTGTATCTATTACCATTTTCCAAATATATGGAAAAAACTGTTTTTTTAAGGAGCGAAATTTTTATTGCTTTTTTTCACTTCAATTCGCAATTACTCAGTCAATTTTACGAATTTTTTAATGAAACAAAAATGAAAATACGCGTTATTTTATCCTACGAGTGACTAAAAATTTGCTCAACTTCCCCGCTTAGTAAAAATTTCAGTTTACGAATTTTGCAATATCTCAATAAAAAATTAATAACTTTTTTATTTATAATTAAAACATTATTTTTCTTTTTTAGTCACCAACAGCCAAACCATTGGCCCAAGAACTCTTACTATTAGTCTTCCACAAGGCAGTATTCTAAGTCCCATCAACTTTTCAATTTACACAAAAAAATACACTCCCTTATCCCCAAAAACTGCACCATTATCGAATTTCCTAATTGCATTGTTATAATTTGCCACTCAAAAGATTTAAATTTAATCATCACCTCTCTATAAAAATGTCTTAGTGATATATCAGAATTTATGTCTGAAAAAGGCTTAGACATCTGCCCTGACAAAACAAAATTAGTTTTATTTTTTACACGAATTTACAACCTCAGAAACTCATTTTAATTACCTTATCGATAGATGCAGAAAAATTCTTAACGCACTAAAGGTTCTTAGAGGGACATAGTGGGGAGCTGACCCTCTCATCCTTATTCAAATTTTTGACTCTTTAATTAGAAGCAATTTTGACTATGGTTCCCACAGCTTTAATCGAAATCAAGCTTTAAGATTAGCTTTGGGGTATAAAAACAGTACCCCAATAAATGTCATGTTGGCCGAAACCTGCGAACCCCCCCTGAGATTGAGATTTAACTTTCTTGCCAAGAGATATCTTTTTAGAACCTTTTCTAAGCTTTCTCATCCTATTGTCAGCAACTTACACTACCTTCACGCTTTAGATCATAATTTAAATATTAGTCACTGTTACCCTCTCCGTTTTGCTTTCAACAAAATAAATAATTTCATTCCCATCATTCAGAAAAAAGACATTCATACTTATTTTGAATTTCCGTATGAAGACCATCTATGCTTGACCAGGATTATCACCAGCCTTGGAAAAGAGATCCAATCATCGCCAAGTCTTGTTGATGTTTTCCAGGATTTTGCAAATCAACATTTCAAAAATGCCATTCACTTCTATACAGATGGCTCTAAATCTCTTGAAGATAATGAAGCGGGTCTTGCGCTCATTTGTCCCTCATTCGACCTATCTCTCTTACACAAAGTTTCTCACTTCGCACCAATCTTCTCAATAGAAGCAATGGCTATTCTCATCACTTTGGACTACATTCTAAATTCTAATCTATCAAACACAGACATCTTTACTGACTCACTCAGTGTACTTTAAAGTGTCGGAGCATTGATCCCTTCCTCTATCAAGTCCTATCTTATTCTTTTAATTCGAAACCGTCTACACATTTTAAACAATTTGGGACCCCCACCTCCCTTTGTTGGATTCCTGATACCTTGGAATCACGGCAACGAAAAAGCTGATTTAGCTGCAAAAAATGCAGCTAAAAAACAATATGCTCCTAAATATTAATCTTCTCTCATCAGATCTCAGATCTCTCAGGATCTTTTTGATAGCTTTCACAATTACCTCATTGAAATTGGAAGACACAAAGGTGCACTTTTCACACAAAGATATTATTAGCCTAGAAGTAAACCATGGTTTGCTTCTTTCCCAGCAAAAAGAGAATGGATAGTTACCATTATATATATATATATATATATATATATATATATATATATATATATATATATATATATATATATATATATACCCAGATTGCCAAGCGTACTGATAGTCATTTTCCAGTACAGCGTACTGAGATTATACTCATATTGTACCAGTACGAAATAATTAAGTTTGTACGTATTGGTACGGTACCAGTATAACGACGGTATGTCGTACGACTATAATTATAAAATATAAGTACTCCGTAAAAGTATGAGGTTAGTATAATACCATTTCGTTGTACTGTCATTTATCAAAATACAGCATATTCGTACGATACAAGTACAATATCGGTACACCATACTCTGCGTGGTGATGCAAACATAACCTAATTTACTTCACAGTTGTCAATGACATATGCATCCAGTGCACATGGTACAATGTTTTTTTGTGGAAAAGCTGACTTTTAGGATGCAATCCAAAAGTTTTAATCTTTGTAACATGTGTCTTTATATTTAAATTAGAAATCAGTGGTTTAGTTTCTATTAATCCATATGTATTAAGTGTATACTATTAATCTCAAGTGGTTTTGCTTTGTCATCATGCTTATTTTTATCATTAGCGTATTCTAATTACTACTTCAATGAACAACTTCTTAATTTTCAACTGTTTCGTACTTTACACTTGAAAAAAACTTTTTAATTCAAGAGATACAATAAAATATATATAGCAATCGCACAATTTTTTATAATTTTTCCTATATATTACATAAACATGTGTCATCGTTTATAGGTTAGAACGTCCAAAATATTTTTCTTAAATTAAAGTACTTTTAGATTATATAAATGATAATTATTCATAATTATTTTAAAGAATGTTTAAAAATTAACAAAGCAAAACCACTGCAGAATTATTTAATTAAAATACTTCAAAACACTGATTGTTCTAATATAAATAAATGTGATTACAAGTTACATGATTTACACGTAATAAATATCTTTTAGGTACAAAAAAGAACTCTTTTAATAAAAATAGATTACTTCAAAATTAAATTGGTCTTAGTAATGATTCTTTCAGAAAATTTATCATAAAATATTAAATTAAAATAGTTAATACTTAATACAAACTAAGGCACAATAGTGGGAGGGATATAAAAGGCTTTACATGCGGTACTAGTATAGTACAAATACAGTAACCGTACGATAAACTAAATTACAAAAACCTTTAGTACACCATACTATTATAGTACTCGTATTATACGAGTATAGCATACTGGTATGACATACTAGTACAGTACCTGGTACCGTGCGAAGGTAGATGGCGGGTACAGTACCAGTAGGAATTATACGCCATACTCGTATTGTACATGCATCGTACTAGTACGCTGGTTATCTGGGTATATATATAATATGAATTATGTTATATATTTATTTTGTAGTAATCACTACGCTGCAAATGCTAGCCTAGCTAGGAAAAACTGTATCTCCTCTAGTGACTGTCAGTGCTCTCCCGGAATAGAAGAAGACATTAATCATATTTTATAGTCCTGTCCTAAAACTTCCAACTTCAGAACAGATCTTTTAAAAAGCCTCTCAAAATCTCTCAGATGCCCTCCCCCTTTTTGTAGCTCACAAATAATTTCCAATCCTTCCTTAAAAATATCTCATACCTTCAGATTCCTGGAGTAACCGCTCCATGCGCAACTGCTCTTACATGCAAACTTCCATTAACACCAAGTTATGGCGAATGCACACAGCGGGAAGGATCCCTTTCAATACGCACGTGCAAGCCAATGAACGAACATTAAGAAGAAGAAGAAGTATATATTCTAAGTTCTAGAATATATTCTTATTTAAGAATATCAACTAATATTGAAAATATTTGTGGGAAATATACTAAAAGTTTTAGAATATATATACTAAAAGATTTAGAATATATACTAAAAGTTTTAGAATATATACTAAAAGTTTTAAAATATATACTAAAAGTTTTAGAATATATACTAAACAAAATAGTCTAGAATATTTTATACTTAGTTTCAGAATACTTTTTTTCGGTGAAGAGATATGTTGATGACTCATGAGTTGGAATGTAATGGAGAAATTAATTTTCTGAATATTAAAATTATTAGGAACAACAATGATGATGGTATTATTACTAATTGGTACCAAAAATATACATATTCAGGTAGACTTTTGAACTATTATTATTATTATCCTTTACAACATAAAATCGCAATAATTAAAAATTTAGATGATACAGCATTAAAACTTTCTAATAAAACTTTTCATAATAAAAATATTAATTTAATTAAATTAGATTTAAAACTAAACAATTATCCTTAATAATTTATAAATCAACATATACAAAAACGGATTTCAGAAATTAACAATAGAAATTTCTTGAATGATAATGTCAAAATATCAACCCTCATACATAATAACTAATCATTACATTCCACGTGGAAAAGTTCCCGGAGTCTCCCGGGAGATTCTCGGGAGCAACTCCCGGGAGTCTCTTGGAATCGTTTCCGGGAGTAACTCCCGGGAATTTCTTCAGAAGATTCCCAGGAACAATTCGGGGAGATTCTCGGGAATTTTTTTACGGAAAAATTCATATTTCATATTTATTTAATAAAATAATATCTTGTAACTTTTCAACAAGTTTAAGAAATAAATTTACATTTAAATTTAAAGGGTAGAAAAATTGTGTTTGTACACGAAAAAACGTGTTACCTGGAACAGCGAAAATATTAATTGAAATAACTAAAAATTTTGTTTATTTAATAGAGTTATAATTGTGCCATGAAAAGTTTTTTTTGTTTAGGTAAAAATTTTTATTATATCCTTTTTGATAATACTTTTAGGCACAATAAGGGAGAGTGGTCAGTGTTGGATAGGTGGTCAAAGTTGGATAATCGCGTTTATTTCGTTTAATCACACTTTTGATTCAACTTTTTTACAATGTTCAGCAAAAAATGCAATGTTTTTGCTAAACACTGTAAAAAAATTGAATCAGATACATAATGTTAATTATTAATTAAATGTTTTTATAATACATGTACAGATATAATACTTTAGTAACAAATACATGTTGTTGTTTGGAAACACATATTATATCTTCCCTATTGTGTTTAAAAGTATTATCAAAAAGGATATAATAAAAATGTTTACCTAAACAAAAAAAGCTTTTCATGGCACAATTATAACTCTGGGTCAAAATAAGTGAAACCGGCCACTTGAAAAATTTTTGTCCCCGAATTTAAAGTTATCTATGGTTTTTGATATATATATATAAGTAAACTTTTACCCTCTAAAATATTTTTCAAAAATTTTATTTATTTTGAAAGTTATCAGGTGTTAAACTTTTAGGGTACTTTTTATTCTTTTCATTATTACTCCGAAACGAATAAAGATAATTTCAATTTTTTTTTAAATTAAAGCTAAAAGTCTGTAGTTTAATGTCCAACTGAAAAAATGGCTGTATAATAAAAATTTCTAATTGTTATTAACAATTATTTTAAACAATTGCGATTTAAAGTATGTTCTCAATGTCGGAAAAAAATCAAACTATACTCATGTGATGCGCAAAACTCTAACGAGTAAATTAAAAAAAAAAGTGAGTAACCTCTAAAATTACAGAAGTTATGCGTATTTTTCTGTCGACGCGCGGGAATTAACTGATTCGCAAACTCTCGAGCGCGCGGGAATACGCGGGAATTCCCGCGCGTCGTCAAAAAAATACGCATAACTTCTGTAATTTTAGAGGTTACTCACTTTTTTTTTAATTTACTCGTTAGAGTTTTGCGCATCACATGAGTATAGTTTGATTTTTTTCCGGCATTGAGAACATACTTTAAATCGCAATTGTTTAAAATAATTGTTAATAACAATTAGAAATTTTTATTATACAGCCATTTTTTCAGTTGGACATTAAACTACAGACTTTTAGCTTTAATTTAAAAAAAAATTGAAATTATCTTTATTCGTATCGGAGTAATAATGAAAAGAATAAAAAGTACCCTAAAAGTTTAACACCTGATAACTTTCAAAATAAATAAAATTTTTGAAAAATATTTTAGCGGGTAAAAGTTTACTTATATATCTATCAAGAACCATAGATAACTTTAAATTCGGGGACAAAAATTTTTCAAGTGGCCGGTTTCACTTATTTTGACCCCTCTATTAAATAAACAAAATTTTTAGTTATTTCAATTAATACTTTCGCTGTTCCAGGTAACACGTTTTTTCGTGTACAAACACAATTTTTCTACCCTTTAAATTTAAATGTAAATTTATTTCTTAAACTTGTTGAAACGTTACAAGATATTATTTTATTAAATAAATATGAAAGGTATGTAAATATAATATATTTATACAATTTTTGGCAATCTTAAGTGAATTTTTACAAAAATTCGCAAAATTACTCCCGGAAATGTTGCTGGGACCCTCTGTTTTTTTAAATTGAGAAAACTACCCTTAATTTCAAATTTTAAAGTAAAAAAAATTGAATAACAGATTTCTCTTTAAAACAAAACAATAAAGGCCGTAGCCGGAAAGCATTGTTTTGCGGCCCCCGCTAAAATTTCCACGAAATTTTCAGGATTGAAAATGAAACTTTTTTTCCCCAAGTATCAACTCGAAAAAATTATTTTGGAAAAACTTGTGGCACTTTTTTGAGAAAATTAAAAATTTAATTTTCTCTGAATTGACTAAACCGTTAAAGCCCTCCAATAAATATGTTAAAAAGGAAGCAAAAGTGCATCTAAAAAAAATTTTGTGGTAAATTTTTTGCAGCGGAAGGGGTAAAAAAATATTTTTATTTTTTTTTTATTAATTTACTTGGTACAATCACCATATATTTTTTTACATTCTTTTACACACCAAGAGTAACATATATTTTTTCCAGCGTGACCTAAAGGGTGCTTGATAGTTAAAATAAGTTTTTTTTTAAATTTTAACCCTTTAGATCAAGCTAGAAAAAATATATGTTACTCTTGGTATGTAAGAGAATGTAAAAAAATATATGGTGATTGTGCCAAGTAAATTAATAAATATGTATATATATATATACCCTTTCCGCTGCAAAAAATTTACAACAAAATTTTTTTAGATGCACTTTTGCTTCCTTTTTAACATATTTATTGGAGGGCTTTAACGGTTTAGTCAATTCAGAGAAAATTAAATTTTTAATTTTCTCAAAAACGTGCCACAAGTTATTCCAAAATAATTTTTTCGAGTTGATACTTGGGGAAAAAAAGTTTCATATAGAGACTAATTCATCCTGAAATAATATCGTGGAAATTTTAGCGGGGGCCGCAAAACAATGCTGATCCGGCTACGGCTTTTACCTACTTCTGCTAAAACAACTCAGAAACAATGTAAAAATTGTTCCATCACACTCTGTTTTTTAAATTGAAAAACCAACCCTTAAATTTACAAAATTGAAGGTTAAAGTAAAAAAAAATGAAAAACCACATTGTTCTTCAAAATAGATCAATAAATTTATGTACTTCTCTTTCAACAACTCAAAAGCAATGTAAAAATTGCTCCATCACCCTCTGTTTTTTTTAAATTGAAAAACTAAACCCTAAATTTACAAAATGAGGGAAAGTTTTAAAAAAAAACAGAGGGGAGTAGCATAATTTTGACATTGATTTCAAGTGGTTGAAAGAGAAGTACATAAATGTATTGTTCTATTTTGAAAATAATGTGGTTTTTCTTTTTTTTCTTTAAACTTTAATTTTGTAAATTTAAGGGTTGGTTTTTCAATTTAGAAAAAAACAGAGGATGATGGAGCAAATTTTTACATTGCTTTTGAGTTGTTGAAAGAGAAGTAGATTTTATTGTTGTATTTTGAAAAACAATGTGGTTCTTCATTTTTTTATTATACATTTTAAATTTTTACATTTTAGGGGTAGTTTTTTCGATTTAATAAAAAACAAAGGGTGTTTAAGCAATGTTGACATTGTTTGTGAGTTGTTGTAGCAGAAGTAGATAAATTTATTGTTTTGTTTTAAAGAGAAATCTGTTATTCAATTTTTTTAACATTAAAATTTGAAGTTAAGGGTAGTTTTATCAATTTACAAAAAAACAGAGGGTGATTGAGCAATTCTGACTCCAGATTCGTTTTCAGCGGGCAAAAATACTATAAGATATGTATGTCTGGATCAAAAAACAGATAACTTTTTTTTGTTGCCTGTGTAATGATTAGTTACCCAGCGGGCACAAAGACAAAAAACGTTCTTTGAACGTCTGTAGAACGTTTAATGTCTGCCAATTTAAGTTTTAAGAACGTCCGAACGTTCCAAAAATGTTTCAGAACGTTCGGACATTCTTAGAACGTAAATTGGCAGACATTAAACGTTCTACAGACGTTCAAAGAACGTTTTTTGTCTTTGTGCCCGCTGGGTATTATGTATGAGAGTTGACATTTGCAAGACAGGGTGCTTTTTAAGGGTGGTTTAGGGTCAAAATTTCCTATTGAAAAATAAAGAATACACAATATATTTTTGTAATTTTTTAAGGCTTAAGAATTTTACCACCCAGAAACGAGATAGTTTTTGCATTAATTGTTGCTTTTAAGGGTGTTTTTAGAATTACATAATGGTAGAATAATGCACATAATTTATTTCTCGTGAAATCTATCAAATATACACTAAAAATTTGTATCCTATTTGTATTTGTTCAAAATAGTCGATTTTTAACGTAAATTTCAGGGAATTTGTTTAAATAATTAAAAATTTGTTATTAAAAAAAATCCTGACGTGATGGAGACAAACGGACAACGGATTCGGCTTCAGCGGCCAAAAATGCTTTAGGATTACATACTCCGGTTCCGTGAGAGTAAAAAAAAAATTTGTGGTCCTGTGTTATTTATTTTGATCAAAATATATTTTAATCTTTTAATGTGCTATGTAAAAGTAGTGCCGTGAAGTTATTTCATACCTTATCTTAATTAAAAATTCTAACATTTTTTTTAACATCCTCCTTTTTTTTTATTTTAGCATTGTGGGTCTTAAAGTACACGAATTAAGCTTTAATTTAAGACTATATAGAAGTTTCTAGCACGTCAGGTTAAGGAGAAAAAATAGTTAAAACCGCCAAGAACACGGTTTTTGGGTGTTTACCCCCACTTTTCTCAAAATCCTGACGTGATACGCAATTTTGGTGACCGGGATCGTATTCAGCGCACAAAAATACATGGAAAACCACTCCGATATCTAAAAAAAAGTAGTATTTTGTAGACCTGTGGAATTTTTAATGTTAATTAAAAACTGGATAATTTTATTAAACTAGGGAAGGATAAGCTTGAGATAAATTGACAAAAAAAGTCCTTAACCCTCCATTCGTCGCATGGTGAGAAGTTTCCTCACCCGGTTTCTTTTTTTATTTATAACTTTTAAAATTCAAAAAATTATAATTTTATATTTTCAGTACCTTTCACAACACTCTTCTTCTTTATTTTAACCCATTAACGCCTGAATGCACTGAATTTTTAGTCTGACTTTAATCTTAAATATTTTGTAATAAACTTATTAGTTTCTCTTCGACAAATAATTTTTTTTTGCATTAAAGTGTCCTCTATCCGAATATAAGATTAGAAAATTATTAAAAAATTGTTTAACAATATTTTTTGCATATAATTGAAAAATTGCACGATTTTTTAAAGGTTTTTTATTACAAATTCTTAAATTTTTAAGTCAAAAAATTTTTTGGACATCTAATATTACCATAAATCGTGCACTCGATTGTTATACTTTCAAAAAATATATTGACTTTTTGGATTTAAACATTTGATTTTTCAAAATGGCGCCTAAAAACTAAAATTTTTTAGAAAATTTGAAATTTGATGCTTGATATACATTTTTTTAAAACTTTGGATTGAAAATGTTTACTCGGGGGTTTTCGGCGTCGCTGATTACGAATCTGATATTAGTTTTTCAAAATTCAAAATGGCGAATCCAATATGGCGGACGAAAATTTTAAAAATTTGTTAGATTCTCTTACAAGTCCGTACTCGGGGTTTTTTGGGGTGGCTGATTACGAATCTTATATTAGATTTCGAAAATTCAAAACGGCGGACAAAAATTTCCAAATTTGGTTGGATTCTTTTAAAAATCCGTATTCGGGGATTTTTGGGGTCGCTTATTACCAATCTGATATTATTTTTCCAAAATTCAAAATAGCGGATGTAATATGGTGGACAAAATTTTGAAAATTCTGTGGGATTTTTTTTGAAAATCCTTACTCAGGGATTTACTCAAGGATTTATTAATATTAATGACGACAAATTAATTGTTTGATATTAATTAAATTTTTAATGCACTCTTTTACATGCAAAGTTTTTATCATTTTGAAAAATTCGCACATTTTTCGTTATAATTCTCTTTTCGTCCGCCAGATGGTAGAGATGTATTTCTCCCGCTATGTAAATGCGTTATGAAATACTTAAGAGTAGGAATCTGTTGTTCTTCAAATAATACGAATTTTTCGTTTTTTCAAAGGTAAGTGGAATTTTCTCTTATTTCTTCAGTTTTCTAAAATTTAACAATTATTATTAGAATAATAATTGCCTAATATTAGATCCGCCATTTTGATTTTTAAAAAGCTAATATCAGATTCGTATTGAGCGACCCCAAAAACCCCCGAATACGGATTTGTAAAAGAATCCAACCAAATTTTGAAATTTTTGTCCGCTATATTAAATCCGACATTTTAAATTTTCGAAAACTAATATCAGATTCGTAATGAGCGACCCCAAAAACCCACGAGTACGGACTTGTATGAGAATCCAACCAATTTTTAAAATTTTTGTCCGCCATATTGGATTTGCCATTTTGAATTTTGAAAAACTAATATCAGATTTGTAATCAGCGACCCCGAAAACCCCCGAGTAAACATTTTCAAGCCAAAGTTTAAAAAAAATGTATATCGAGCATCAAAATTCAAATTTTCAAAAAAATTTTAGTTCTTAGGCGTCATTTTGAAAAATCGAATGTTTAAATTCAAAAAGTCAATATATTTTTTGAAAGTATAACAATCGAGTGCACGATTTATAGTAATATTAGTTATCAAAAAAATTTTTTGACCTTAAAATTTAAGAATTTGTAATAAAAAACCTTTAAAAAATCGTGCAATTTTTTAATTATATGCAAAAAAATATTGTTAGACAATTTTTTATTAATTTTCTAATATCATATTCGGATAGAAGACACTTTAATGCAAAAAGAAATTATTTCGACGCCTCCCGTTCATATAATTCTTATTAAAATGACAGTGCAAGATAATTCCTAAACAAAAATACGTGCAAAACCATGCCTACTGAAGGTAGCGAACAATATGATTCTTATTCAATTGTCAATGCAAAATAATTCTTATTCAGATTTCAGTGCAAGATAATTCTTATTCAAAATTTCGTGCAAAATAATTCCTATTCGAGATTCCCTGTAATATTCTTTTCAATTACAGGTTACTTATCAACAATATAATTGTAGATCCACATTAGTTAAATAAAATAAAGGTTAAATTAATAGATATATTAAATAAATGAATCAAAATGTAAATAATAACTTAATTTTAATTTGCAATTATTTATTTTTTATATAACTAATATTTAAATGTTTTTTTTATTGTTTTGACAACATGAAAAAAAATTTGCTGGATGTTTTTGATTCTCTGACTGTTTAACAAAAAAAGGAAAGGAAATAAACTTTTGGAATATTATTTCTCCAAAAAATTAGTTCTAATAATAAAATTAATTTAAGTATGTTAGATTAATATTTAAAGAAAAAACGGGTGAATAATTTTCAAAATAATTTAAAAGATTACTTAAAAATTTTATTTGTTATTAATTAAATAACAAATGAAAGATAAAGTCTTTCTCAAATGACAGATCAAAAAATAATAATTCGTAATTTTTTGCATTTTCTCTTTCAAAGTAGATCAGTTTAAAAAATACAAATTCATTAATAAGATTTATTGTGGATAATGTTTATTATGGATCTTTCATCATTTTAATTTAAGTGGTAAGTATTTAAAATAAAATTTAAAGTGAAAATTGTACATTTGTTACTTTTCTTTAAATGAGTTTTAAAAATTTGTAGTCTGTTAATTTTTTTAAATAATACATTTTGTAATACCATTATAACAATATATAAATAATTGTTATTAAATATAAAAGCCACAAATAAATATTTCTATTTAGATTACATATAGTTTTGCAATTTAGCGGTTTTACCTCCTCTAATTAACCTTAAATACATTTAAATTTTAATAAAAATAAATGTAATAAAAATAATTGCAAATTAAAATTTAGTTATTATTTACATTTTGATTCATTTATTTAATATATCTATTAATTTAACCTTCATTTTATTTAACTAATGTGGATCAACAATTATATTGTTGATAAGTAACCTGTAATTGAAAAGAATATTACAGGGAATCTCGAATAGGAATTATTTTGCACGAAATTTTGAATAAGAATTATCTTGCACTGAAATCTGAATAAGAATTATTTTGCATTGACAATTGAATAAGAATCATATTGTTCGCTACCTTCAGTAGGCATGGTTTTGCACGTATTTTTGTTTAGGAATTATCTTGCACTGTCATTTTAATAAGAATTATATGAACGGGAGGCGTCGATTTGTTGAAGAGAAAATGATAAGTTTATTAGAAAATATTTAAGATTAAAGTCAGACTAAAAATTCAGTGCATTCAGGCGTTAATGGATTAAAACAATTTTTGTGTTTTTATTTATTTTATTTTTTGTAATTGAATTTTTAAGCAGCAAATGTCAAGAATTTTTGACGCAATGTGAGGAAACTTCTCACCATTCGGGCCGTGTATACTCGATCTCATTTGTCATTAATTTTTTATTTAAATAATTAACAGAAAATCAAAGTTAATTTTACTTCCAGTAGGTTGTTTGTAAATTATAATGAACATTCAAAAAAAATTTGGCATTTTATAACAATTTTGGATTAATTTATGATGGGTGAGAAGTTTCCTCACATGCGACGGATCGCGTTACAAGAAAAGATGCGACGGATGAAGGGTTAATCGCTGTCAACAAGTACAGGTATTTATTATTATTTTTATCTTTCATACATTCTACTCGTCTCTCTTTTATTTACTTTTTCTATGCGTTCTATTATTTCTAGATTAGTTTTATAATTATATAACTAACAAAAACAAACCAATTATAAAATTCATAACATATTTCTTGAAAAACAAAGTAATTAACTTGTTTCTTGATAGTCTGAATGTCTATAAATTCTGTTGACTTTACATTTTAAAAATTATTTAACAATGTTAAGGTCTTTTATTAAAAAAAAACTTAATATCACTGCGCCTGAAGGTACAACAATAGCCATGACAATTTCAAAGAAAATTATATACTTCACCTCCGTGTGTTAGTAAATCTGTTTATAAAGTATTATTATTAAGTTACATACTTTAACTATTTTTTAATAATAATCAAATAATCAAACGCTCTTATTGAAGAAACTCTTGATATCACCAGTTAAATACCGAAATAATTCCCGTGAAGCACTATACTGAAGTTGATTAAGTTTTTGTTGGGGAAATTGGAGAATACGGAGCGAATGATTTTACTCGTTTTGAATCTAATTTTTATTTTATAGATTTTCCAAGTATTATTAATAATAATTACAATAAATTTCAAACTATAAAATTGTACGTATAGCAAATTTTTTAAATATAATTATTATTTTTCATAATTTTTATAAGATCGAATTTTTTTTTGAAGTAATTACGGTTTTTTATATAATTTTAAATACCCAAAATTTAAATCCTCGAATTATTATTTACATAATTTTAATTTCAATAAAGTATCATTTTTTATAATTTTTATTGCACATAAATTGTTATTTAGTATAAAGTTTACTTTATTTATTTTTGAGATATCTTATTTTTTCATGCGAATACCTAATTCGCAAAATATTTCACGAATTAACAATAAATTTTTATTGTTTTAACATTAAATTTTTATTAATTTGCAAAATATTCTGCGAATTAGTTATTCGGTGGTATGGAAATTTAGATACATGAAAAGTTTATTTCTTCCACTTTCCAATTATGTATTTCATAAAACGATTTTTTCTTTAAGTTACTATGACTTTAAGGATTACAATCTCATAACATGTTTTTCTTTTCTGATGATTGTGAGATTAAGTAGAATCAACTGTTTATTTTTGGTGCTGATGAGTAAAATTGTGAAAATATTTTTAATTACTCTTTTTAATTTCTTTTAGTATAAACATGATTTGCTAAAGAAGATATAATAATCTTAAAGTATTAGTATACAGAAGAGACTACAAAACACTTCCTATAAATTAAATTGCAATATCAGAGGGGGGTAGAACAAAAAAAAATTCAAATTGTTTATAAAATTGTTACTTAAAATGTGGAATTTTTAAGACAAACAGACGGTTGGAGGACGAAAGCTCCAGAACAAAAGTTTCAATAATTCTTTGTTCCAAAAGCCAAAAGTTCCAATAATTCTTAGTTCCAAAAACCAAAAGATCCAATAATTCTTTCTTCTAAAAGCCAAAAGTTCCAATAATTCTTTGTTCCAAAAGATCCAAAATTATATTCAAGTTCAAAATTCAAATTTTGAAACTATGCTCTATTAATGTCATACTACTTTTTTGTTTACATGTTGCTATGGACATTTGATGCATATGTAGTTTTTTAATTCATTTGTTGTCTTACTTCGTTCTGACGTTTTAACCTGTTTTCTAATATTTTTTATTTTATTAATTAAATTTTTAATTTACTTATTCAATAATGGGAGAAGTATTCATAAGTGGAAGGACCAGGTATTTAGAAATTGATGGATACTTATACATGCAGGTATGGGAGCGTTCATAAATGATGTCACACTCTAGGAGGGGGGGGATCTTCACCAAACGTGACAAGATGTGACATAGGCAGGGGGGGATCATCCTAAGTGTGACATCACTTTTTATCCTTTAAAAAAATTAATACTAAAACCAAGATTCAAATTTCGATTTAAAAGTTCTAACTGGAAAAAATATTCCAGTTATAAATTCTGTAAAAAGTTGGACTGTAAATCCTTGGACTACAGAAGATGATTAGTCTAGTTTCAAAAACAAAAGCGAAAAATGGTGATAAATCCTTATCAAAAATAGGGGGCGGGTCTTGAAACGTGACGTCTTTTGGGGGGTAGGGGTTTAATATTGCGTGACAGGAGGTAGGGGGGGGGTCTAAAATCTCAAAAAAACTGCGTGATAATTGAACTTTTCCAGGTTATTGCAATTTTAGGCTCCATTTTACAAATTACGCATGACAAAGAGCAAGTTTTTGCATTGCCATATGTATATGCACTTCTGCAAAATAAAGATGAGGACAGTTACTCTAAAGTATTTGAAGTAGTACTCCGTGAAGCATTAAACTTTAAAATTCCAGTAGATTTGACTAAAATTAAAGTCATGACAGACTTTGAGCTAGCAATAATTAATGCAATACAGCATCATTTTGGCGTAGATAGTGTCGTAGCTTGCTTCTTTCATTTGAGGCAAAGTATTTTTCGTCGTATTCAAGCGGAGAGTCTTCAAGAATCTTACAACGACATAAACGACAGGAGTGTCAGAAATGCGTGCCATATGTTGTGTGCCCTAGCATTTGTCCCTGTAGATAATGTGTTTACTGATTTTGAAAAATTTATTGAGAGCGTTCCAGACACTTTTATGCCCATAGCTACATATTTCGAACAAACTTACATTAAGGGATTAGCAGCCAGAGGATGGCGACGAGCTGTTTTGCCAAGATATTCCCCTCGACTTCTGAATCAGTACGAATCCGTTCTTGAAAAGCGTCATCGAACCAATAATTTGTCTGAAGGTATGCATGCATACTTTATGCTTCATTATATTTTAAGGTAAAATTACGTAAAAAATATAAAATATCAATTCTTTCAGGGTCGCATGACAGGTTCCAGATAGTAGTCGGCCGAAATCATACCAGTTTATACAGTTTTTTGTTAGAAATCAAAAAAGAGCAAGGCGAGACTGAGACTATGCTAACTCAACTTAACCTTGGACAAAAAATTAAAAAAGTTCGCCCATCGAGTCGACAAAAGTTGGACGATAGAATATATAATATTGTGATAAAATACCATGAATAAGCCCAAAATGATGATATTGTTAAATACCTTACAAACATTGGTCATAACATAATTTTCTAAATTTTTTAAATATTTTTATATATTTTTTATTTTATATTACTTTACATTTATATTACCATATTTTTATATGGTTTCTACATGTGTTATATTTTTTATAATATATATTATATTTAAATATTTCTTTCTGAATACATTTACATTGGCACTTGAGTATTATTCGTTTTGGAACTTATTTAAATTTGAACTTTTATATATTGGACCTTCTTTGTTTTGGATATTTTGTGCATTGGGACTTTTTTATTTTGGACATTGGAACTTTTCGATTGGAACTTCTGGTTTGGAAGTTTTAAATTGGAACTTTTGTCCTACAATCCGAACAGACAGACACCATCGCCGGACCATGTTTTTCGGGTTCAGGGGACCCCAAAACGTAAAGATTTCATAAAATTAGCAAAAGTCAATTTTCGACCAAAACTAATACCTTCTCATGTGATGAGAGTGTAAAAAGCATGTAAATAATTTAGATAAAACATTATTTCTTGATTGATATTTGTTAAAAATGTGTTAATATATAATGAAATATATAATATAAAAATTAACCCTATAAAATTAAGTGTCGATTTGGTTGAGCGCATAAAGCGCTATCCCAGCAGCTCACTTTTGAGGCCTATGGTGGTTCGAGTCCGCCTTACCCTCATGTGTGTTGTAGTTGTGAAGATAATTTTTGTAATTAAACCCACTTTTTTATTTTAAAAGAATGCAAAATTTGAATCATTAACATTTTTTTAAACCTTTTTAAATAATAATTTTACTAAAAAAATTTTAAATAATTTTTGGAAACTTCCTGTTAACTTCCAGGAAGTTTCTATGGGAAGCTTCTAACCTGCGGACATTATTGTATTTCCTGGAAATTTTCAGGAAGTTACCGAAGGTAACTTCCGAAGGTTGCCACGGGAAACTTCCTGAAAGTTTTTGTGCTATGCGGGAAGTTTCACAGTTATTTGTCTTTAGTATCGCTCGTTTGACAAGTAGTGATGCATTTGAGCGATACGATCCAATATTCGAACGATATGCTCGCTTTTTCAATTTGACAATCGAATTGTCAATTCGCTTTTGTCTGAGAAAACCGAGCATCTCGGCTTGGCGAAAGAGTATTTCGTGCGCCTCGTTTTTGAAATAGGTTAAGTATGAAGTTGTATTAATAAGAAAATTACGAAATTTAAATATTTATAAAAGCAGTAAAATTTTTATTACAATTTTTTAGAAAAAAAGGAAAAATTTGAATGGACATTTTATTTTTAAGAAGTACTATAAGATATAAATTAAATAGCAAATTTTTTTAACAACTTCAACAATAGTGAAAATTTGTAATTGTGAGTAAGAAATAAAGATAACTAAAAATTTAAGAAAGACAACAGAAATTTTGCATTAAATATTTTGTAAATATTATATATTATAAAATTTGAAAAATTAGAAATAATACATATGGTGAACTCCACGTCAACTCATCACAGATATTTTCTAGACTAATTGGGATTTGGTTAATATTTTGTGTATATGCTCCTTAGGCGATATGAAAAAGGTTCCCCAAACATTTTTTGAAAAAAATAAAAAAATGTCGGAGATATGACACTTTGAATTTTTTAGTACTTTTATTTTTAAAAATTCATAACTTCTACTCTAATAATCCGATTTTAATTTTCAATATCAGAAATTGTTCGTAAAATACCATATTTTAAACTAAAAAATATTATAATTAACAAAAAATATTTTTGCTCTGTTGTTGACAAATTTGAAAAATAAAAATCGCCATTTAAAAATATGGGGTTTTCAATTTCTTTTTTATTTTTACCAAAAGATGCCAAAATTTGTCTGTGAAATGATCTGGTAAGCTTCATTGTGGGACCGCCATGGGTTTTTAAAAAAGAAATAAATTTAATGTGATGCATGATACAAATTTATACGTCCTTTCAGGAAATGTAAAAAAACAAATGACCATCACAAGTAATATGAATTCATTGTTCCCTGTTTTTCTAAAGTTTTTTTCCATGCATCACATTAAATTTATTTCTTTTTCAAAAACCCATGGCGGTCCCACAATAAAACTTACCAGATTTTTAACAGACAAATTTTGGCATCTTTTGGTATAAATAAAAAAGAAATTGAAAAACCCATATTTTTTAAATGACGATTTTTATTTTTCAAATTTGACAAAAATAGAGCAAAAATATTTTTTGTTAATTATAATATTTTTTAGTTTAAAATATGGTATTTTACGAACAATTTCTGATATTGAAAATTAAAATTGGATTATTAGAATAGAAGTTATGAATTTTTTTTAAAAAAGTACTAAAAAATTCAAAGTGTCATATCTCCGCCATTTTTTTATTTTTTTCAAAAAATGTTTGGGGAACTTTTTTTATATCGCCTAAGGAGCATATACACAAAATATTAACCAAATCCCAATTAGTCTAGAAAATATCTGTGATGAGTTGACGTGGAGTTCACCATATACTAATGAAAATTGTTTATTTAAAAATTTAATCTATTTAAATGACTTCAGAATTTATAAAAGAATTTTTAAATTTTGGAAGTACTGCTGGAAAAATATTTAAAAAATAATTTAAAAAAATTTTTAATGAATATTAATTTGACACTATCAAGCTGATAATTTTAAATAAAAAGAAATAATCAAACAAACCATTCTGAAAAATCAAATTGGGATTTTTATTTTCAAAAATTAATTCACTAAATTTTTTTAATTGCTATTTACAAATTCAATTAAAGGAAAAGTACATTCATACAACGAACTCATAAATAATATGAATCGAGGTAACATTAAAAACAATGAAACGAAGAGTAATTTTTTAGTTGTTCAGTCATTGATGCAAAGGAGTTGGCGAGCAACATCTTTTCCTAACCTGTTTCGGTGTTTTTGCGAATAATCAGGGAGGAACGTGAAAAAAGGCGTTCTGCAGAAACCGATATCGTTTGTATGCATTTGACAAATCTGAGTTTAAATACTGATCCAACTCAAATCTCCAATCATTTACTGAAGATTCATGTCCAAGTAATCTCTTCGTTTTTGTTGCGGCCTTTTTCGAGGAATAAACTTAAAAAATCAATCGTATTTTCATCATCTGATTCTTCATCCATAACCTGAAGATGATAATTTGGTGTTTGAAGGTCATTATTTGAAGGCGGAATGTAGTAATCTCGTCGGTACAATTTTTCGAATTGCTCAATAGATTCTCTTTTCATTGCCCTACCCCAGTCTGTTTTTTCGAAAACAGCAATTCTATGTCTGGGATCCAGCAGCAGGACAGCACAATAGATCCAATTGCACTTGCGGTAGTGTTTGATTATTTTTTCGTGGGCTGCTGCAAGTGCATCTCTTATCTTCAAATCAATTTCCGTTATTTGGGGATTACCATCTATTTCTTATTTATTTTTTATTTATTTAAACTCGTTTTGAACCCGAAGGTTTATACAAGCGGAGCCTCATAACAGAGAGTCTAAAAAAAAGAAAAATTACAACGAATACAGAGTTAATGACAATTACAAAGTTCTACTGATACACTCTCGCAAAATTTTAACTATCAATTGTACAAATCTTTTTATTATATTAACGTTTTCTGAAGACATAATGTTCAGCCAAGCTTGAAATGAATCTGCAACATTCATCACTTCCGGAAAATAAAATTTACAAATATGCACACAAGCAAGACAATCTATTAACAAATGGAATAAAGAGTCATAATCTGCATTACAAAACGCACAAACAAAATTTCTTTTAAAACAGTACACAAAATTCCCAACTATAATTCGACAAGCATAGTCGTTGAGCAATCTGTGAGATTGCATTTTCGAAATTTTTTTAATCCAGTTCAGCGTCAATGAGAGGACTCCATGAGCCAGGCGCAAAGAACCCGTCTCTAGTCGAACTGCATAATCTGGTGTGTTTAATGGCAAAAGCAAAAGCTTCTTATAAAACAACACTTGTATTCTTTTAATCTGATGTAAAAATTGCGGACCCCAAACCTGAACCCCATAAAATAACACACTAATTGCCAAGCTTTAAAAGAGTTTAGCATGTGTGTCATTCAAGCATTCATTCCGGTCCTCGTCTACCGTATTTAAATTTACTGAGTTTTGACGGTTCTCCGTCGGAATGGCTACCTTTTAAAGATCTGTTTGATTCCATGGTGCTATCAAATTTAACTTTATCACCTGTATTAAAACTGCATTATTTGAAACAATGTCTTAAAGGAACTGCAGCTCATTTATTAAAAAATACAACTTTAACTTACGACAATTTTCAAATTGCGTGGGACTCTTTAGTCGCATTTTATGAAAATAAACAATTATTTGTCAATTCAGCTTTGTACTCTTTCATCACACTCAAACGAATGACAAAGGAATCATCTGTAGAAATAAAAATTTAGTACACTTTTGTCACGCAAATTCATCGCTCACTGGAAACTCTTGGCCGACCAGTGGATAAGCAGGATGATTGCTTCGTATTTCTAACTGTACAAAAACTGGATTGTGACTCAATCAAAGCTTGGGAACTGTATTTGGGCTCTTCTCAAGATCCTCCTACATGTAAAAAACGCATTGCATTTTTGCTCACCAGACTTTTGACTTTAAAAGTTGTGGAAAAATCTCGTAAACCTTCAAGTTCATTGAGTTCTCAACCAGTAAAAGCTAATCTAGGATCAGAGGATCAACAGAATAATAGTCAATGCTCAATTTGTTCAGGAGAACATTACATATCTAAGTGTCCGGAATATGCAGGCAAAACTGTTCAAGATCGAACAAAATTAGTGATAAAGAATAAACTTTGTTACAATTGTCTCGGATCACATCGCATCCTGTTGCTGATTGTTGGTCTACAAGACGATGTATGAAATGTGCTAAAAACATCACACAACCATACATCGAACCACTAAAGACAATTCAGATAAACCTGCTCAGGAAAATAATGAAACCTCTTTTTCTGATTCAAGTGCTCAAGTGCAACTCTATTAGCAATTATTCAACTCATTGCAGCATCTGACAAAGGAGGACAATTCAAAGTCAGTTATTGGAGCTGATTATTATGGATTGATTTTGGAAGAAGGAATTCGTCGTGGATCTTCATCATCCCTAACTGCGCAAGCAACAAGCTTTGGTTGGATTATTTTTGGACCTTCAAATTCATCACCAGCAATGATAAATTCTGAAAGTTATCACGTGTCACTCGACGAGAAGTTATATAATCGGCTTCAAAATTTCTGGAAATTGGACGATATACCTGCTTCCAACTGATCTGTTCTCTCGCAAGACGATCAAGAATGTAAGATCATTTTAAATCAACACATGCACGAGATACAAATGGTCACTATATCGTACCTTATTCTCTCAAAAAATCAACATCATTGTTGGGAGATTCAAGGAGCAGTGCTGCCAAAATGCTGTTTAAATAAATTGCTCAAATGAAAAGTGAACCTAAATTGAAGAAAGCTTACTATGAATTTCTTCAAATTTATTCAAATTTGAAAGATATGGAGCCTGTGTCAAACTCTGAAAAATATTCACTTGAAGGTGCCTTTTACCTTCCTCCTCATGGAGTCATCAAGTAAAGCAGCATCACAACTAGACTGCGAGCAGTGTTTAATGGATCGTTCAAAACGTCAACAGGCGTCTCTCTCAACGATCTCCTTCACATAGGGGCAAAGTTACAAATTGACATTCTTGATGTTCTTCTCTGGTTCCGACAGTTCTGATATGTGTTCACCAGCGACACAGAGAAAATGTATCGACAAATAAAAATTCATGCTGATGATCAGAAGCTGCAAAGAATTCTTTGGTTAGAATCTAAAAATAATATTGCTGATTATCAGTTGACGACTGTGACATATGGACTTGCATGTGCTCCGTTTCTCGCCCTTCGCACAGTTCAACAGTTAATCGAGGATGAAGGCTCTAGATTCCGTTGGCTGTACCAACTTTGACTAACAGAAGATATGTTAATGATACTTTTGGAGGTGCTCATTCAATTCCAGAAGCTCAAGAAGTTATTCAACAAGTGAATCATTTATGTGAAGCAAATGGATTTCCCCTTCAAAAATGGACAAGCAACGAACCCGCTATTTTGTAGAAACTACCAGCTAAGAAGCAATCAGCTGCGGAGTGAAGATTAATTGACTAAGGTTCTGCAACTTTGGTTCGCATGTTAGGAATGAAATGGAATCCTACAACAGATACTTTCCATTTCACTTCAACTCTACCATGTGATTCTAAAGTCACAAAAAGAACAACTTTATCAACAATTTCGAAACTTTATGACCCTCTTGGATTATTAGCTCCTGTTGTGATTACTGGTAAAATATTGATTCAAGATCAAAGAAGATCAATGACCTAGCGTTCCCTCGATGGATTAACATCACACCAGATGCATCCTTGGAATTACATGTATTTTGTGATGCATCTTAACTCGCTCTTTCAGCTGCTGCGTACCTTCGCTCTGTTGATCCAGATGGAAAGGTTCAAACCTCTCTTGTTTGATCAAAAACGAAGGTCGCTCCCATCAAACGTATAGAAAAAGTGGAGATTCATCTATGGACTGATTCAGCAATAACTTATACTTGGATTAATAATCACCCATCTCGATGGAAAGAATTTGTGCATAATCAAGTCTGCTTCATTCAAGAATTAATTCCAACTGCAAAGTGGAATTTTATACCTGGAAAGGAAAATCCCACTGATCTCTATTATAACTGGATGGGCGACACGTCTAAAACTGTGATAAAATTAGAAGCCCGGAAGGCGCCATATTTTAGATACCCACTTTACAAAAGCAGGCGGGAATTTTTAAATTACAAAGGAGGTTGAAATACATTTAACTATGAAAAAAATACTTAACTTATTTTAATAATTATTAAATTATTTTATTATTATTAATAACTATAAATAATAATAAATAAAAATTATTAAAATTAAATTAATTTACTTAAAAATAATTAAATATTTGACAAGTTGAATTTAAGTTTCGTTTAATTTTTTTCACTTGGTAAGATTAATCATTTCACAAAAATACTTGCTTCTTAATTTAATTTGGTAAAAAAACTGAAATTATTCAGCATTATACATATAATGTTTATAATAAAACAACAGTGAGTAAAATATTGCGCCTCGGCAAAGAAGCAAAATATAACCTAAAAATACACAATTCAATAATATACATATACACATTTTTTTTAAATATATACCTACTTGTGAAAAGAAACACCTTTCGCTTCCTTTTTCCCACAAAATAAACAAATTAAAACCATATTGGTATTTATATATTTAAAAAAGTTACAAATTATTTAATTTAATTACTTGAGACGTACGAGAGAAGTGTCAAAACATCGAACAACACACACTATATGCAAAGCACACTTACACGGCAACTCACACAATCAAGTCGCTCTACGCTGTTTCACCGGCATCTAAAACATGGCGTCGATGGTTTCAATTATTTTCACACCGAAAGCTACTTTTATATAGCAGTCGCCTATCCAGTTATATATATATATATATATATATATATATATATATATATATATATATATATATATATATATATATATATATATATATATATATAGATCAGTAGAAAATCCAGCTGATCTTGCTTCTCGAGGCATCAGCCCAGAAGAACTCGCTCAAAATAAACATTGGTGAACCAGGCCAGATTGGCTTTAGGAATCTATCGAATCGTGGCCTAGAACTTTAGAGTTACCTACAGAACAAGACAACTTGGAAGAACGTCCAGCTGCCGTACATCTCAACAAACACAGCACTAACTGATAACACAGGCCGACAAAATTTCATCAACTGCATGTTGCCTAAAATATTAAGCCGATTCTTACAGGATTTTGTCTGTAGAATACAAATCTGACCTTGAAAATATTGGATTTACTCTAGTTTTTAATCAATTCACGCTTCAATACGCAAAATACGCATTTTTGACATTTTTTGAATGAATGTTAAATTATAAACCGAAAAAGTAAATCTGTCTGCGTAAGGGCCAAATCAAAGCATAAACACTGCTCTTCAATATACAAAAACAAAAAATTTAATTTATGTACACTTTAACCTATAATGTCAAAAGCGACATCCGCTGTTCCATAAACATATTGAAAACAACAGTACTTTTGACAATTTAAGGCAATTTAAATTAAAATTATATTTCATATAACTTGTTCGAAGATATATTTTACTTGTAGTACCGCGACTTGTCGCTGGATGACGCCACTATTCAGAGATAGAAAGAGAAAAGTCTGTCTCTGCCTACCTCTCTACTACTTTATACCCCTGCCTTCATTCGTTTCTTGGCGTTGGTGACGACCACATCTAAGGATTTTATCATGAGTTCCAGAGAGGAGAAGAGGAGGAGACTGGAGGAACTGGATATAGAGAGGATTCAACTTTTCAGGGAAATGGAGGAAATGGATAGCGAGTCAAATAGTGAATCACCTTTATCGTATTCAGGTAGGGTATACTTACAACAGAAAGGAGAACCAGACTCTCCTAATACGAGCGCGTCTTCCAAAATGGCGGAGCAGCAAACCCGATTTGCTGCCACAAGCCTAAGAAATAAAATGATCCTCAATCATGAATCGAGGACGACAAATAAAAAATTATCATGTCATTTTCTAGATATATTATCGCACGAAAAAGAAAATAAGAGTCCTGCGTCCGAATCAGAGGAGGAGTCTCAAGATAAGGTCAGATCGACTAACGAGGAATCAGGCGATGAACTAAGCGAGTTACCCGAAGAGGCGGATTATTTTCTCGGATCGAACCCCATACAGACTCCTCAAGAATTAATCCTAAGAAAGGACTTAGCAGATAGAATAAAAAGTTGGATAACCGACGGATTTGGAAATAAGGAGGACAAGGAAAAATTGCTCGCGTCAATACCTAGAAAAGGTTTAGTTAACCTAGAAGCTCATAACCTCAACGAGGAGATAATGGTAGACATACACCATAAGGCTTTATCACGAGACGAGCATTTTAAAGGTTATCAAGACCTAACAGGGGCAGCGTTGTCATCGATCTCAACAACACTCAATAAAATTCTAGATGACTCAAAAACACCTCTCTCTAGGGAAGAGATATTAGAGAATTTATCATCTTCAGTAAAATTATTATCCGAACTTTCCCATTTATTAACTCAGACAAGAAAAGTCTTTTCCAAAAGATTTTAAAAAAGGTACAGCCTACATCTTTTTTGTTTGGAGATAATTTAAAAGCATTGATCGAGACATCTAAGGCTATGGAAAGGGTATCCATGGACCTCAAGCCGAAATCGAGACTTCCCTTAAGATCAACTTTAAACTGGAGAAGCTCCACTTCAAGAAGAGGGGCGATGAAGAGGAGCTTCAACCAGAGTCAGACATCGAGAACATCCAGCTCCTACGACAGACAGACCGGTTATCATTCACGCAACAAGGGCCCAGCGAAGAGGCATTACATGCAATCGCAGCCGCAGAGGAACAGACGTTAAATCAGAATAAGGTAAACCCGACAGCAGCTAGATTAAAATTTTTTATTAATAGATGGAAACAAATTACCCAGAATGATTTTGTCCTAGAGGCGATCAAGGGCTACAGTTTAAACCTAAAAGGAGAGGTTTTTCAAATTAGTGAACCCCATACTCAGAGTCCAAATTTAGATTATGATAGGGCGATTTAGAAACTAATATCCTCTGGGGCAATTGAAGTTTGTAAAGAAATTAAAGGACAGTTTCTGTCGTCTTATTTCTTGGTTGATAAACCAGATGGCTCAAAAAGATTCATCCTTAATCTTAAGAAATTTAATTTCTCAGGTTTAAATATAACAGCCAGACTTATCAATTTAACGCTTTACCATTGGTTTATCATCAGCCCCTTTTATCTTTACAAAGATAGGTAAACCAATTGTAAACTGGTTAAGGTCAAGGGGTATTAGAGTAGTGATCTATTTAGACGATTTTTTAATTTTTGGAACTTCTAAGGAAGAATGTACTAAAAACACAAAACTAACAATTTCGCTTTTATTATTTTTGGGATTTATCATTAACTGGGAAAAAAGTGATATAAAACCTAGTAATTCTTGTAAATTTTTAGGTATGATAATTAATTCGAGAGAAATGCGATTAGAATTACCAGAGGAAAAGCGATTAAAGATAAAAAATCTAATTAAGAAACTACTTGAGAGTAATACGATAAAAGTTCAAGTTTTAATGGAAACAATTGGTACTCTTGTGGCGGCTTGCCCAGCGATAGCTTACGGCTGGCTTTATTACAAATCTTTAGAATCGCTTAAGAGGGAAGCTTTAAATTTTAATCAGGAAAATCTCAGGAGATCAATAGAATTATATGGTTCGGCAATAGAGGAATTAGAGTGGTGAAATTCTCAGATTTTAATAGCGACAAATAAGATTCGTTCTAGCGAATACGATCTCGAGATTTTCTCGGATGCCTCCAAGTCAGGTTGGGGAGCTACTTGTGGGTCAGAAAAAGCTAAAGGTTTTTGGGGACATAAAGATAGAGAGAGACATATAAATTATTTAGAAATTAAGGCCTCCTTTTTAGCCCTTAAAGCTTTCGCCGATTCAGAAATAAATAAACAAATTCTCTTGCGAATTGACAATGTGACAGCTTTAGCATATTTGAACAAGATGGGAGGTATCAAACATAAAGACCTACATAATCCTACCAAGGAAGTTTGGGAATGGTGTAGGGCTAGGGATATCTGGATATTCGCTGAATACGTTGCTTTAAAGGAGAACTTGGCCGATGAAGGATCCAGAATCCTAATCTAGACACTGAATGGGAATTGGCTAATTTTGCGTTTCGTGAAATTGTTAAGAAATTCGGTCAACCTTCGATAGATTTATTCGCGAGTCGAATAAATAAGAAGTGCACTAGATATATTTCTTGGGAAAGAGACTGTGAAGCACAAGCAATAAACGCTTTGACAGTAGCTTGGAAACAAGAATTTTTGTACGCCTTTCCCCCTTTTTCCTTAATCGCCAAAGTTTTGAAGAAGGTTAGAGAGGAAGGTTCCACAGGAATCCTGGTAGTTCCACTTTGGACATCCCAACCGTGGTTTCCTGAATTTATGAGATTATTAATTTCAGATGTAATTGAGTGGAAACCAGCTTCTAATTTGCTTCTTTCTCCTTGTAGGAAAGTCATTCATCCCCTGTCAGCAGAGCTTACCCTGGTCTCAGGAGTTGTATCAGCCAAACATTCAAGGAAAAGGACTTGGGAGAAGACACTATAGAGATCCTGTTCGAATCTTTGGCGGAGAGTTCAAAAAAACAATACAACACCTCATTAAAATATTGGTGGAATTTTTGTGAGGAGACAAAACAGGATCCCTATCTGGCGAACGATAACATCATTCTTAAATGTTTGACAAAGAAGTTTTCCGAAGGTGCTTCTTATGGTACTCTCAACACGCTACGCTCGGCCATTGCTTTGATTAACAATTATCAGATCACAGAGAGTAAACTGATCAACAGATTCTTCAAAGGTATTTTTCGAATGAGACCGACCTTGCCTAGATACACTTCCACATGGGACGTCGATCCGGTTATAAAGCTGATCGAAGAATGGAGTCCTAACAGTCAAATAAACCTAAGTAAGTTATCGCTAAAGTTAGTTATGTTATTAGCACTAGGCTCGGCTTTTAGAGTACAATCTGTAGCAAAGATTAAAATTGATAACGTTAAGATTTTTAAAGAAGGAGTTGAGATTTTCTTATCCGATATTATTAAGACCTCGAGACCAGGTTCGGAACAACCTCTTGCTTTTTTCCAATTTTTTAATAACAAAAACCTTTGTGTAGCGCAGACAATAATTGATTATTTAGAAGTAACTAAGGATTTTCGAGGCGAGATTATGAGACTGTTTATATCGATTAAGAAACCACATAAGGAAGTAGGTGCACAATCCATCAGTAGATGGTTAAAAACCATGATGTCAAAAGCTGGTATCAATAAAGATTTCGGTGCTCATTCTACCAGACATGCATCTACTTCCAAAGCCTTAAGAAAAGGTTTAGATATTAATGAAATAAAAAAAGCAGCTTGTTGGTCGGCTAATTCTAGTGTTTTTCAAAGATTTTATAATAGACCAATAGGACGTTCAAATTCGATTTTCTCAGAAACAGTTCTAACTTCTACATAAAGGTTCAAAGATTTTTAGTACTTATTATTTTTCATGTACGTATAATTAAGATTGTTCAATGTTAAAAAAAAGAGAGAGATTTTGTACTTTATTAATAAAGAAATGTGTTTTTCAAGATATATTAACTGTTTAACTCTAAACATCTACAAGTAAAATATATCTTCGAACAAGTTATATGAAATATAATTAATGATTAAACGAACTTACAAGTGAAGTTCGATCATAATTATATGAATTACTTGTTCGAAGATATAAACTCCCACCCAATAAAAAATTTTTTTCTAACAATAATAAAAAATAGATATAGACAAATAATAATAATAATAATATAAAAAAAATTTTTACCCTACCCTTTAATTAATCTAAACTAAATGAAGGCAGGGGTATAAAGTAGTAGAGAGGTAGGCAGAGACAGACTTTTCTCTTTCTATCTCTGAATAGTGGCGTCATCCAGCGACAAGTCGCGGTACTACAAGTAAAATATATCTTCGAACAAGTAATTCATATAATTATGATCGAACTTCACTTGTAAGTTCGTTTAATCATTAATTAGTCTCTCTAGGGGTTTTTATGATCGCTGCTTACTGATATGTATTCAGATTTTAATATTCAAAATGGCGGATCCAATATTACCGAATTTTTTAAAAATTTTACATTTTTATCATAAAAGGCGTAAATTATCTGTAAAAATTCGGTCCGCCACTTGTAATTTTTATATTTCATAGCAGATTTGTAAGCAACGATTATAAAAAAACCCAGAGACACTAATTTTTACTTGAATTACCTTACATGGTCAAAAGTAATATTAATTTTAATACGTTGTTGGAACAGTCTATGTCTTTTTGGACATTATAGGTTAAAGTGTACATAAATTAAATTTTTGTTTTTGGATATTCAAGAGCAGTGTTTAAGCTTTCATTTGGTGCTATGCGGACGAATTTACTGTTTCGGTGTATTGTTGAACATTCATTCAAAAAATGCCGAAAATGCGTATTTTGTATATTGAAACGTAAATTGATTAAAAACTAGAGCCAATTCAGTATTTTCAAGGTGAAATTCGTATTCTACGGACAAAATCCGATGAAAATCAGCTTCTATTGGTTAGGCCATAAAATTTTGTTGGCCTGTGAAATATTTGGAATCTATTGACTCAATTTTTAGATTTGAATACGCTTCTGAGATCCGATTAGTTCTTTCGTTTTGGAAATGTGTTAAATGTGCGAGACAACGAAAGGTTCGTGAATGTCAACTTATGGGTCAACTACCAACTGAAAGGGTTACTCCATCTCGATCATTTCTACACTCTGGGGTGAATTATGCTGGTCTTTTACTACTCAAAACTTAGAAGGGGCGAGCTGCTCGAACGTATAAAGCATACATCGCTTTATTCATTTGTGAATCCACATCAGCGATACATTTAGAACTTGTAACAATTTATTCTCGTCAGCATCAAAAGAATTTGGAGCAATGTAATCTCTACTCGCAAAGGACGGCACTTAATGGTCCTTCAATCCACCAGCTGCTCCTCATTTTGGAGGATTATGGGAAGCTGGAGTGAGATCTGTGAAGCACCATCTACGGAGAGTTATCGGTGATCATCTTCTCACCTAAGAGGAAATGAACACTTTTCTTTTACATACTGAAGCAGTATTAAATTCGATACCACTTTCTGCACTCGCGGAAGATGCAGAAGACTTCAGTGCACTTACACCTGGAAATTTTCTCGTTGGCGGACCGCTAATGACAATTCCTGAGCCAAACCTCGAAAACATCAAATCTGCAAGGCTTTCACGGTGGCAGCTTCTTCGTCAAATGTTAGACAGTTTCTGGACAAGGTGGTCTAAGGAATGCCTGCAACGCTACCAAACAACATGCAAGTGAAACCAATCCACTCATTCAATCAAGCCTGGTTGATTGGTCCTGTTCATCGATGAACGGTATCCACCTTCAAAGTTGCCACTTGGTCGCATTCTCACAGCTCATCCAGGAAAAGATGGTTTCTTTCGAGTTTTTACAATAAAAACTCAAACATTAATACTTAAGCGATCAATCACTAAAATAAGCCTTCTTCCGATTAAGACTGACATTGTTTAAAGTTTTCGTTAAACCCGTTCAACGAAACGGGGGGCGAAATGTTTAAAGATTAAGTTAAAACATTAAAGTAAACCATATTTTCTCGCGGTTTTCTCAAATCTTGAAACTTTTACTTTTTTATGAAAGGTACAAAAAAAGGTAAAGGAAAATTGCAAAACATGTGCTAGTCATAGCCGAGTCCACTCTTTTTTATGACATTGCCTGCACTCAATCCTGGCTAGCGAATCTCATCATCTTCAATCGAAAGACTTTTCTAAAAAAATTAATGGAAAATATAGAAAAAAACATTGCTTTTCTCCCCTCTTTTTCCAAGATTGGTGCAGGATGCAAAAGGATAAGGCCCTTTTTCTCAAATCGGGTAGTTAGTTCGCTTTTGCCTACGATTCCGTCGAGAATTTGCAAAAGTGTTCAATTTTAACCGCATAGTAAAAATTGAGAGATAGTTCTAAATTCTTGTATGTTATATGGTATCACATTCTAACTAAATTATTAACTAAATGGCGAATAACATTCTGGATGAGTTTGTATGGCTCTACGAAAAAATTACTTTCGAAATATTGTTTCTAAAACGTGTCCATCCCGTCCTTAAAAGGTGAAGTACCAAGTGCATTCTTCAAGTCTCGTCTTAGTCAAGTTTAATAAAGAAGCTAATTTCTACTCCGAGAAACATTTCTATTTTTCTAACGACTGCATTTCTCGACTTGATTTTGTTCTTAGTAGTTCGTCAAATCGAATAAGACTTTTCTTGATGAAATCATACCATCTGAACTACTCAAAAACATTCTGAGGCAGCTCGATGTAAAACATTTAAGTCAAGAGGCTTTATTTTATTAAAAGAAGTTTGAGATTCGATAACATATTAAATGAAAATAAGTGCAAAGACTTCCAACCAAATTACCCTAGAACGATTCGATTTCTCTGTCGAGAAATCACGATTGTACTGGTAAGAATATTTATTACCAATTTATCTACCAATCATATTATTCTCATTTATATCTTTTATTGTTCCTTCCTATTTTCACTATTTTCATTTTATATAGGAACAATATCAATAACAGCTTCCATTGAGCTAAGCATTACAACGTCCCCTACTAAATTTTATTTATCTTTCAATCAAGATCCTTTTCTTATTCGAAAACTTTGATAATGACCTCCAAATTTTCAAGTAAATTACTAATAATGAACACGCGACCGCGACTATCAATTTACAAACGTAACATTCACAGATTTGTTAATAATAAGGAAGATAAAAACATACAATATTCTTTAAAATAAAAAATTCATACTACAATTCACAATACATTCTACGTTGTGTTAAAAGTCAAACTATAGCTGAAAGTATAAAGATGTATTGCAATTTATTCCCGACTACTAAATTATAACAAAACTGCTTAATTATTACAAACAGATTTTCATATTCCTAGAAGTTTTTACTTAAGGCGATGTCAAAGTCGATTGGATTTTTGCATTAAGCTTCAAAGGGAAAATCGCATTGACTTTGACATCCCCTTAAACTGTGCTAACAAGAGTTTATAGTCGAAAACAAATTTCACCACGGATAATAGTTGTCACAACCAAGATTGAGTAGTTGGCAATTTTAGAATTTGTTATTCATACTATGAGAGCATAATTGTTATACATATTTTTCATGAACTCATTTTACGTTAAAAATGCATGAATTCATACTTTTATAGGTTCACGAAGTGAACTGCTAAAAAAGTTAAAGTAGTTTCATACTACAAAAACCAGTTTGTTTTTTCCGTGTAGTAAATGAAATAGATAATAGTTTTGTAACATTATTTAAACTTAGATACTCAATATTTACAATTTTACAACTTTATAATGTATACTCACTAGATTATTTTTGTTAAAGTAATATTCTCAGAGTTATTGAAAACTGAACATTTAAGGTAAAAAGTAATAAAACAATATAGTTTATGAAAAACTCAAAGTCTAGACAGAGAGTAGAAAGTACGAATTTTTATTACTCAGGTAAATGATGATCGGTTCACCGAGGTCTGTCATAGGCAAAGGGCTTGGGTTACAATTAGTTGCTTTTGGCCACTTGTTCGAGATTGTAAGAACGTGTTCCCATTTTTAATTGTTCCAAATATTGAAATAAACTTTTATATATATACGTATATCACAATCACAGTTTGTTTCTATTTTTAAACATAACCCTTCAACAATTTTAAATAACTGTTTTAATAATTTTAAACAGTTCTTATGAAAAGAATAATAAATTCAGTGATAAAAAATGTAAAAGTTTTCTGGATGACTACACCTGATGGATATATAATAACTACGTCTCCACCGTCGGTATATTTAGCTAGTCCGGTATTGTACAAATATGCAAAATATGCGTCTCCACCGTCAGAGGAAACAGACTTATTTTAAATCAACTAGTCTCCACTTTCGTTTTTAGTAGGGGAGAGAGCCCTAAGATGGTCACCTATCTTTTGATTAGATTTCAAATAGAATTATATATAAAGGTCAATAATACGGCGTTTGAAGCTTTATCATATATTACCTAACTTCCTATCATAAAGTTTTTTTCATTTCATTAATAAAAAACAATTTAGGTCACTTTTTAAAAAAAGTTGAAAATTCGACTTTTAAAAAAGTGGCCCCAAGGTGGTCACCATACGAAAATTCACTAAAAAAGTTATTAAAAAATTTAGAAAACGTATTAATAAGTTGTTTATTTAATATTAATTATTTTTCATGATCACAGAAACATATTACATATTTTTTTTGCACTTTGTCCTTTCGTCAAAAATGATACTTTTTGTGTATGTATTAGACACGTAAAATTTGGAAAATAATTCTATTTCATTATTGTTCATCATAAAACTTAAAAATTGATAAAATTCATATTCACAGTGATAAATGTTGATAAATATAGCGTATAAACACATTTTCATAAAAAAACAGAAGTGACCACCTTGTGGCTAAAAATGTGTCGACCTTAGGGCCAAGACACAACTTTTTAAACGTTAATGAAAAAATTTTTTAAAGCACAATAGTAATTATATTCATTTGGAATATTATTGTACGATATATAAAGATAATTATAACGATTTTTACTAATTTAAAATGGTTAATTTTGATGGTTTTAACACCCTGAAAAAAAAATTTCTCGATCATTTAAAAACAGAAATTTTACAACGTTCACATTACAAAGAGACTCATAAGACTATTTACCTCAAAACTTTACTAAAACCTTTGTCTTCTCAAATAATAACAATAACAGAAAACATTTAAAGATACTAACTAATATACAAAAATTTTCTTAGGGTGACCACCTGAGGGCCCTGACCACCTTGGGACCCTCTCCCCTACATTTTAGTATTTGTTCAATATCGGATTAACTAAATACCGACGGTGAAAACGTAGTCTGTGACGTCTGTGTATTTACAGGGATGACATCTTTTGTAGGTCTTAATTAAAGGCCAACAAAATATGTTCACAAAATACGTTGCAGAATATGTTCACGATAAGACTATAGAAAAGAACACAAATATATCTCTCTACGATTTTCTAATTCATGTTTACCGTTCGCGAAGATAAACTGCATGTACAGTAACGGCCAAAATTGTCAGTTCACCCATTTTTGAAAAAATGAAAAAAATTTTTTAACATAAAATTTATGAAAACTCAAATTTTTTTTATTTATATTTTAAAGACGATAAAATTTTGAAAAGAATAAGACCTCACAGAAGTCATTTGGCAAATATTTTTTCGAAATATTCTTAAAAAACCGTCATTTTTAAGGTTTTACAAAAATTTGAGTAACTTATAAAATAATAAACGCTGTTTAATAACCTTAGGCTCATTTTAAAGGTCATTTTCTACGGAATAAGAATTATTTTTTGTCATTAATCTGTAATTTATTTCTTGAAATAAGCATGACGTCAAAGTTGGAAAAAAATTGTGAAAATTTGATATAAATTTTTTGCACTAAAATTTTTCAAGAAAATTTAATAAAAAATATGTTTGAATTTCAAAAATTGTTTTTCTTTTAATAATATTATTTCAAATTTTTTGAATTTTTTTGTCCAACTTTGACGTCATGCTTATTCCATGTAAAAAATTACAGGTTAATACCTATAAGTGATTCTTATTCCGTAGAATATGACCTTTAAAATAAGCCTAAGATTATTAAAAAGCGTTAATTATTTTAGAAGTTATTCAAATTTTTGTAAAACATTGAAAATTACGATTTTTAAAAATATTTTTTACAAATTTTGGCCAAATGACTTCTATAAGATCTTATTCTTTTAAACATTTTATCGCTTTCAAAATATAAACCAAAAAAAATTTTTAGTTTTTATGAATTTTATGTTAAAAAATTGTTTTCTTTCCTTTAAAAATGGGTGGACTGACAATTTCGGACGGTGCTATATTATTATTACTATTATTATTATTATTATTATTATTATTATTATTTTTATTTTTATTATTATTTTTATTATTATTATTTTTATTATTATTATTATTAATATTTTATTATTTTTTTAATCAGAATTAATAATATAAACTACTTTTCACTAATTAAATGTAAAAAATTCATTCAATTGCATTTATTTTAAAACAATATTTGCTCTATAGTAAAATTGTAACATATTTAACAGTAGTAAAAATCATTTTATAATAGACAAAAAGTATTTTACAATTTTTACAACCTATTTTACTCTTAATTATTGTTGTTGTTGTAAGATACACTTTTTGAGTATAAAACATTTTCTATACCTTATAACAAAGATATTCGTTATACATTAGATAAAATGTAGTAGTATATCTATAATATATACAAAAATTATTTTAATGAATTCCAAGATTGCTTTAGTCCTTCGCTCTCCCAATGTTGACCCATCACTTTCGACAGATATCTGTAATCATTATTTTCAATATTTTCATCGTTTTCTCCTGTATTACAACTTAAAAATTATGTATTAAATATTCTGCCTAGAAATAAAAAGCTACCTCTTTAAAGTTAATTTTCTTTCTCAGTTTTTAATATAGAAACTCACCATTTATCACTTTTAGCTTGAAACATCATTTTGCTTTATAATCACGCAGAGAAAATTTGTCGCGTAAGTCACAGTCAAACGAGGCATTTTAAGAGTCTCTGATAACGGGAACTATCAAGAAATACACACAAGATAAATTTTCGTTTTTAAAAATAACTTTTTTTAGATGAAACTGCTTTTAAAAAACCATGTAAGAAAATGATATTTGTCGCCTTACTTTGTGAATGACAAAATGAACAATCTGTTATTTCGCTAAGATAAATTTTAGTTTAGATATTCTAATCTACCTACAGGGCCTTTGATGTAAACTGTGGAATAACTCTTTTTAAATTTGATTTTTTTAGAAAAAAAGGATTATCAACGTTAATTGGTAACAGCGATGGGATTTTTGTTCCAGTCCATTAGACAACTTTCGAAGAATGAGAGCATTCCAAGTAAATATTGCAAAAAAGCAAACTAAAAAGTGAAGTAAAGAAAGCATAAAGAAAAGTGTAAGTGTGATCAGAAGTGTTTTTAAAATTCGTAATTATGCGTTTCGCAAAGTATATATTTTTGCATCTGTTCCCTTTCGCTTGTGGTGTAAAACGAAATTTGTTAATTTCTTCTTACTGTGTGCAACTTTTACTACAATTTAAACTACAGGGAACAAAGTATTTAATAAAATTAGTGTTATTTAGTGATTAGTTACTACTAGTATAGGAAAATGAATACTAGTATTAGTAACAGTGCAAACTGATTCAAAATTTGTTTAGTGAACATTGATTACCAGTTTCTATAGTGAATTTTAGTGAATAATGAATGTTTAACAATAAAATTTTTAAATTAAATTAATTAGCTATGTTAAATTCTTCATAAACTCACTTTTCTTTTATCTCTTTTAGAACAAGTTTTTCTTTCTCTGAAATTCCATTTCGTACAACATCCAAATTAGCCTTTAGTTCGTCTAAATTCATCATTCCAACCAAATTACTGCTAACGTCCTCACATTCCATTGAACCCCAGACTGACAATTTACCTAACTCCATATCATGATCCTAAAATATCGATAATTTCTGTTTTATGCCAAGTTTTTGAGCACACTGAATTGAGGACATTGAGCAATTTAAAAAGTGGACAATTAAACCTTGCAACAGCCAGCTGCTTCTTTACATTGTTGTTTGGTATCATCTGATGCTGGATGCCATTCTGGTGGTCCTCTATTAGTCAAAAGTCTCATGCAAGTTAGAGCCGCGTTAATAATTCCAATATTATGCTCCTAGTTAAATTTTGAAAAATTCTTCTTTAGTTTACTATTCTTTTGTGCAACATAAAATGTTTAGTTTTTAATGCTTCGTTATTGGTATTTAAAAGTACTGCATAAAGCAAAATTCTACCACCTGTAGCATCGAAACTTGGAGCACTATTGAAATAATTGTCTCAATATGCCAAAAATTCTACAATGTTTGAATGTTTTTATAATATGGAGTTGATGTTGCTAATACTACTGCTGCATTCGAACACCATATCAAAGTTAATACTGATGAAGTTTTATAACACTGTATAAACATTGTTAATATGTCTGCTGTTTTAAAAAACTGCCTCAATATTTTTAAAAATGCTGCTGTAGTTTAAAAACACTGTACAAATATTGTAAATATTGCTGCTGGATTAAAAAACGTTGCTAATGCTGCAGCATTGAAACTGCATCAGCGCTCTAATCCTGCTGTAGCATTAACAACATAGAGTCAATCTTTTAATGCATCAGCAATTAATATTTTGTATAAACCAATACTTCTGCAGTTCTAATGGTACAGCAATATTAACAACATTCAACCAATCGTCTAATAATTAATTAATTCTTAACACTACTGCAGCATTAAAGCACTGAATCAATATCATCAATATTTCAGCACTATTAGAATGATGCCAATAAGCCAATGTTGATAATTGTTACTAATAATGTTCCAAGTTTCGATCTAGCACAAATAAGACCACATCTCTAAAAATTTACCTTAAAGAATGGAATGTACTGCATCAAAGTATCATCAATGAGTGTAAATCTGGCATAACTCAACACCACAGAAATATCTATGTTACTTCGTTCGATACACTCT
Organism: Leptopilina drosophilae; assembly: GCA_032873175.1. NCBI lineage: Eukaryota > Metazoa > Arthropoda > Insecta > Hymenoptera > Figitidae > Leptopilina > Leptopilina drosophilae. The sequence goes on from CM065484.1 coordinate 33,145,812, forward strand.
TTGAGAATCGATACAGGATAACCAGTAACGCCGATAAATTTCGCCTTTCCTTTAGTGACTTGTCTCGATAATTCCGGCAGTGTTTGACTTACAATTATGTCCAATGATGGTGCAAACTCTATATCGTGCACCTATTCAACATTATTTTTCATTTTAAATACTCTGCAACTATTTTAAGTCTACAAAATTGTGAATTTACTTCCATTTTACAAAACACCCACCTGAATTACATCAACGTAATCGAGACCCAATAAATCTAAACTCTTTTGAAAACTCTGTCTTGTTTTTTCCGTCGTGAAGTCAAACATACGCTCATAATCTAATTCGTATCGTCCTACTTTTGTTGCGATATAGTAAGCTTGTCGTGGTATTCCTTTTAGGGCCTTTTTTAGACAAAAAAAAGAAAAACATGAAGAACAAGAATAAAACGAAGAGATAAAGAAGATGAATATTGTAATGATGAAAAAGTTTCTGAAAATTAGAAATAATGGTTTGTGGATTATTATACCTTGCCTAATAAAGTTTCTGAGCGTCCTTGTCCATACCATGGAGCAGTGTCCAAGTAATTAATTCCTTGTTTTATAGCGTGCCTCACAAGTTCTATAACTTCTTCTTCATTACACGTACTAAAAATATTGTTTATTGATTTTTTGAATTGATCATCAACGTACCCAAATTGACTGGGTACGTTTTTCAAAAATTAAAAAGGTGGACAAATGATCCAAAATCGAATAAAACAACTTGACATCTGCTTCTCTGGGGTTTCTTGAATCACTCGTTATGAATATAAAAACGGATTAAGTTTAAAAGAATTATTGTATTCTTATGAAATTTGATACCTAAGAATAACTGACGAAGTTGATTTTTAGGTCGCTGAGTAACAATTTAAAGTCAGATTTTAAAAATTTATTAAATACGGTGGATTCACTAAGGGCGGGTTAATTAATATTATCTTTGGATTTTTTTGACATTTTTGGGGTTGCTGATTATGAATCTAAAGTCGAATTTGAGAAATCCGAGATAGTGGATCTAACAAGAAGACTGAATTTTAAAAACATCTTTTAATTCTTATAAAGTTTCGCACTTAGAGGTATTTTTGTAGTCGCTACTTTCGAATCTAATGTTTAAAATTCATCTAAACAACAAAATTAATACTTTTAAAATTATTCATGTTTTCAAAACAATTGCCTTTATCTATTAATAAAAGTCGCAAATTTTCGACAAATTTGAAATTTAATTAATTGAATTTATGCTAATTGCATACTTGCAATTTAGCTTTATTTGAAAAAAAAATATAAAACATTGCATTCGAAATTTGAAAATTAATTTTTAATTATCAAGAAAAAAGAAATGATATTTTAATTAGAATTTAAAAATCGGAAATATAAGTTTTTGTATTTGAAAATACCCATAGAGATTGCCGAAGGGTCCACCTCCAAGAGAAAGTTTACTTATTCTAAGACCAGTTTTCCCAAGTGTTCTATATTCCATAGCCTCAACAGCCTCGCGATCATGGAATCCCTCAACATACGTTGGCGGTAGAGTTTTCCTATACAAATAGATATTATTTTTTGCGAACGAAAAATTTTATTATAAATTAAGACTAAAAACGGTCAATATTTTTTTCTATTTCCATAGAGATATAAAAGTAATAAACATTTGTTTTTTAATTTAAATTCCTTCAACTTTTTTTAAATTAATTTTAAAATTAAATTTTATTAAAATATTCCAATTAAATTGATAATGAAAATGATATACTTGATGATAAATTATAAAAAAAGATAAGACTTTGTTATAAAGTTGTGAACAAGTACTACCTACTTTTTCATTTTTAAAAATTGTTTTTATCTTTCAAAGTATGACATTTATCATATACACATCTTTTTGTAATGATTCTAATTAAAAGATAATAATAATTAATAAAGATAAAAAAATAAATAATATAGATAAATAATTAAATTCATAATAAAATAAATAATTTTAAATTTAACTGAATTATTATATTCCCTAAGAAATTAAGATAATTTATACATTTTACATTCAGTTAATTAATTCAAACAATACAATTAGAAATAATTGAAAAAAATATTCTGAAACATGAATTAGTTTCTAGAAAATTATTCATTATAGAAAATACATATATATTAAAATAATTTAGATTTGTAAAATAAGGAGAATATATTTTTTTCAAATTTAGAATATTTTTTTTCTTGATGTGATACATATGAATCTCCAATAATTAAAGAATGCATTTTTTGGTTACGTTATTTCATTTAATTAAAAAAATAGTTTAACTCTTACATTTTTTCGGCCACTGAATTAATTACAGAATCAGAGTGATATTATTGTCCAACTGTTGTAATACAAAAGACTTTTTTTAAATTAGATTTGATAATTGCGTCTTAGTAGCTATAAAAGGCTCTTTTGTGTATTGTCAAAGGAAGAGTTTCGGTGAAACTGATTCCATTACAACAATGAAAACAAAATATCAAAAAAAATCGCCATCTGATGCACTTTATCGTCTTTACTTTATCATTTTTAAAAAGCGACCAGCTTACGGGAAAATTGTTCACGTTTGATAACGAACCATTAGTTGGTAAGGTAGTGTCAGAAAAAAGATTCTACTCCAGTCGGTAAATAATAAATTCGATTTCAAAAAATAAATCAAAGTTTTCCAATTAAATTAATTAGAATTAGTCAATTAAATTAATTAAAATTGTTTGATTGAAAGTTAATTTCAAGTTTTGGTCATTATTTTTTTTTCATTTACTAATGTTTAACTTTGTTATTTTTTCTTCTTCAGCACAAAAAATTCCTTCTTCATTTTGATTAGAAAAATAATTTTTTTTCTTTTTTAAACAAAATTTTCTTTTAATTTTGATTATAAAAATGATAATATAACGAAAAAAATGTAAATAAAAATCGAAAATATGTAATAAAACATCCTCTATTATAATTGAAAGTGAAACTGTATATAGTGATTGTAAATTCACAAATTAAAATTACGATCTGGATTGTAAGAGTAAGATTTACCCAGGTAAAAATGATTCGTACGAATTTCATATGAAATTCGTGCGAATTTCGTACGGAAATCAGACCAGATTCGAATACAAATTTCCTATCAAATTCGTATAAAATTACTAGTAAAATTTGTGTGTTGTGTTGAAACGTTTTTTCGCACGAATGTTCGTATACAAATAATACCCGAATTTTAAGTAAGGATATTCAAAAAAAATTCGTATGGATTTTCCCACACGAAATGTAAGCTAAAAATTTCTTCAAAAACATTCAAACAGATTTACAAACGAATTTCATATGAATTTCGTATGGAAATCTGGCCGAATATTTTTGAAAAAAATTTTAACTGACATTTCGTCTGGAAATCCATACGATTTTCTGTACAGAATCTTCTAAAACAAATTTTATATTTATCCGTTCGTAATACGCACAAATTTCGTATGCAAATCTGGCTGAATATTTCTGAAGAAATCGTCAAGTAATAATTATGAAAATCCGTGCGAATTTTCACATAAAATTCCAAGCAAATTTTTTTTTGAATATCCAAACTTAAAATTCGGGTATTATTCGTACGAACATTCTTGCAAAAAAACGTTTCAAAACACCATACGAATTTTCCTAATAATTTCATTCGAATTCGATAGGAAATGTGTATACGAATCTGGTCTGATTTCCGTACGGAATTCACACGAAATTCGTACGAATAATTTTTACCTGGGTACTAAATTTCAAAAAAGCTGTAAGTGTAACAAAAGAGGAATAGAGTACCATAACATCCTAGATATTAAACTTTTATATCGTCTATATGTTCAAATCAGATGCTAGATATTAACGCTTAAAATCTATAGATATTTACTTTTAATATCTAAACAGCTGTCATCGTGCAGAAATTGACCTACTTGACGCCTAAACCTGATCAGGGCCAGACGTGGCAACTCTGGTCAGGCCCATATCAGGAAAATCTTAGGGAACAGATCAGGGCCACGTAGGATTCAAATTTTGAATTTATATCTTTCTAAGATTTTAATGCATTAAATATATTATTATATATAATAAATATATTATATTATTATATATATAATATTATATATTACATATAGATTATATTATATTATATTTATATTAATAAAATTAAAAATAAATTAAATAAATTCTTATAATTTATTTTACACAGATCGACAACGACCATTTTTTATGAAAAAATCTCATTCTTGATTTTCAAAATTATGTTTCACTATTTTAAAAATATTGCTCTACATTAAGCGCATATATTATTTTTAATTAGGGGAGAGTGGGGCAAACCGGACCCCTAACGGTTTTTTGACTCTTGTGACTAAACGAATCAACCGATTTCATTTTTTGAGGGCTTGTTTGAAAGATTATTTAACTGCGCAACTTTTTCCCAGAGACACCTATACTTCATCTTTTATTGTTTAGTTGCTGTGTTAACTTTAAAAAATTTTGCAAACGGTCCGGTTTGCCCTACCCCACGGACCGTTTGGTTTTATATTTATAATATTGCATTTACATAATCTACAATAATAAAAAACATAAATAATCACGTAAACAATGGTTGTAGTAATGAAAATAATAATTCGCGATTGAATTTTATTTAAATAAATATTTTTTTAATGAAAAAAAAATGTTTGTCATTATCAGAGAAACAATATTAAAGGGTTCAATTCTCATTGAAAGACAATTATTTTTCATTGTAAGTAAATATTTTAATGAAAGAAACATTTTATTTAAAAATAATTTTTATGAAACTTTAATTCAATGGAAATATCCTATGGCCGGTTTGCCCCACTGAAAACGGTCTGGTTTGCCCCACAGGCCTATTTTGAGAATAAATGTTTGTCAAAAAGAAACGCTTTGCAAATTCATCAAAGTTTTTGGTGGTAAATATTCCTGAGGTGTGTATACCTTCAAAACCCAAGACCTATATATTTGGAAATATTACACAATTTCCTCAGAATTTCCTTAAGAAAAAATTCGTAAAAGTGTAGAAAAAAAACTTTTGCTCCCAGCTTTGCACAAACAAAAGTAAAAAATGGCAAATTAAAAAAATAAGGTATACTACACATTAGAGTGACCGTTATTTTGCAAAAGTTGGAATTTCTTAGGTCGCCGGGCAGAATTTGCTATAGAATGTGAAAAAAATGAGCTATGCACAAGAAAAGTCCAATCGATCAATATTAACCCGTGCCACAGAAGGATTAAAGTTTAAATGGGGTTTAACATAGGATTAGTGCACTTTTTTACATTTTGTATGAGAACTTTTTTTAAATAATCTTTGCCTTGGCGACATTCATATTTATGGTTTTTGATGTGCTGAACACGAGTCCGATGTCAAAAATAAGTTTTGACAGCTTCCAGCTGTCAAAAAAGCAGTCAATCTTTTTTAAACTACAGTTTTTGTGTTTAATTTAGTAAATCAAACCAAATTTTGCTCATATAAAAATATTTAAAAAAACAAGATCAAACTAAATAGCAATATGTAAATTTGACAGTTAACATCTGTCATTTAAGATGTCAAACTTTTGAAACCCTAGTTCAAAAACTAATGTGAATTAACAAATTTAAGGTAAAAAGGTACTTACTTAAAAATTAAATTTTTATGGTTAAAAAGTAAAATTCTCTTATTTATTATTTACAGCTGCTAATAAGATTAACCTCAGTATGCTTAAAAACACTTGTATCCCAGCTTAAAATCCCCGTACAGGATCCTTAAAGGATCCTCTTGGGATCCTGTACAGGTCCTGCGCAGGATCCCATAAAGGATCCCGTACTGGTCCTTTAGAGGATCCCGTACGGGATTTTGGGACAGGGTTCCTGTGCAGGTTCCGATGCAGGAACACTTGCAGGATCCTGTACAGGAAACTTTGTAAAGGTTTCTGTACAGGAACCTTTGTAGTTTTGTAAACTGCAGGTACTTAAGTGTAAAGGATCCTGTGAGGAACCCTTAAAGGATCCTACACGGTTTCCTCAATCAATTTATTTACATTTTTAACTCCTGCGCAGTAGTTTTCTATGAGTTTCTCGAATGCGCAATACATTTTTCTGTCCAACATTGATATACGAGCCTAACATATTAAAATATGAAGTCTATGTACAGGATCCTACAAATGTTCCTGTACAGGAACCTTTACAGAAATCTTTGATAACTAAGGTTCCTGAATCGGAACCTGCACAGGAACCCTGTTTCAAAATTCCGTACGGGATCCTGTATAGAATCCTGCACAGGACCTGTTCAGGATCCCAGGAGGATCCTTTAAGGACCTTGTACGGGGATTTTAAGCTGGGATACAAGTAATTTAATCTAAAAAGTCTCCGTTTCAAAAGTTCGACATCTTAATTGAGGTTTGTTTACTATCAAATTTACATAAAAAACCATAAATTTACCTCAAAACCCTGAAAATATTTTTATCTTAGTAATTTAATGTAAAAACTGTCAAAAACTTTCTTTTTTAAAAGTTTGAAAGTTTAATTGACAGCTGTCAACTGTGAATATTATATATTGCTCATTTGTAAAATAATGAATATTTAATACGGTCAAACAAACAAAAATTACTATTATATATTGCTATTTAGTTTGACCTTGTTTTTTTAAAAATATTTTTATATGAGCAAAATTTGGTTTGATTTACTAAATTAAACACAACAACTGTAGTTTAAAAAAGATTCAAGCTTAAATAATTCTTTAATTGAAGAAAGTGAAGCAAACGATCATTCTGAAAACAATTCTTTTGATAACTCTATAAATAATATTATTTCTGAAGAAAACATGGCTCTTCCAAACAATCAGCAAGTGTCTTTACGCGATGCATTAGAAACTATACCAATGTTTGACGGAAAAAATATTCCATTATCTATATTTATTGAAAGTTGTTTAGAAGCAAAATCAATGCTTCCAGATAATGCACAAGTACAAATAAATTTAGTAAAATTAATTAGAAGTCGAATTTCGGGTGAAGCACGAAGAATTATAATAGGAAATAATTTTAATACAGTAGAGCAGTTGACAGAAAGGTTAAAACAAATTTACTCGCCAGCAAAATCTGTTTATCAATTACAAGGAGAATTAGGAGCAATATATATGTGGGAACACGAAAATGTAATTTCTTACGGCTCGAGAATCGCAAAAGCAGCAGAACGAATATTAGACGCGCATAGGCTTAGCAATGAAAATGCAGTAGATGAAGCATTTAAAACAAATTTAGATAAAACAACTGTTGATTGTTTCTCACGAGGACTTAGACCAGAGATTGAATTAAAAATAGGAACAGCAGACACCTTTCAAGAGATAATTAATAAAGCAGTAGAAATAGAAAGAAAATTGTTATCACACCGTGAACTAAGAAAAACTGAGCAAAATACCAAAAATAATTCTCATCTTAAAAATGTCAAAGAATTTGCTAAAACAACAAAAATCAACATAGCCCAAGATAATGTAAGAATGTGTTTAGTTTGTGGTAAAAAAGGTCATTTTGCAGTAAAGTCTTTTCAACTTAATAAATTGATAGGAGCAAGACGAGAAAACTCCTTTTCTCCAGGATCACGCCAAAATTTTTCAAATCAAAATCATGCATTTAATAAATTCCAAAGTCAAAATACTTATAGAGATTCACAACAAAATCAATTCCAAAATCAGTTTAGAAAAACGCCACAAAATCAATTTCATACTTCATACCAACGACAAAATCAACAACAAAATTTTTTCCCTAATCAACAACGAAATTTTTCTCAAGAATCACGAACTAACAATACATCAAACTTTGCAAACAGAAATCAAGGTATTACGTGTAATTATTGTAAAAAATTGGGACATATTTTCACTAATTGTAGAAAAAGAATGTGGGATGAAAATAATAAACAACAACAACAAACAAAGTCGCAAACTCAAAATCAGGGAAACTCCAAAATTCCTCTTCAGTAGGGTGCTCTGAAGAAGAATTAAAAAGAAATTACTATGCATCCAGGAACATTAATTTAGCAAAAACTAATACAATTCCATACATTCGAATTGACGCTACAGAATTAACAATTCCGATAACAATGATGATTGACACAGGGGAAGGACCAAATTTATTAAAAATACGCGCATTAAATCCAGATATAAAAATTGATGAAAATAAATGTCTTAAATTAACAGGAATAAACGATCATGCAGTTTATACTTTAGGACAAGTAGAAATTAATATTTTTGGAATTCCAACAACTTTCAACTTGTTATCAAACGATGTTCTAATTGAACATGACGGAATATTAGGAACAGAATTTTTTATCAAAAAAAAGTAAAAATTAATTATGAAGAAAGACATCTACAAATCAATAAACAAAAATTTAATTTTGATTCAAAAAATTATTTTACAATTCCAGCAAGATCAATTTACAATATTCATGTAAAAATTTTGAATAAAAATATAAAAGAAGGTTACATTTCAAGATTAAAAATAAAAGATGGTGTTTACATAGGTGATGCAATAGTTTCAAACATAGAAGGCTTGGCTTATTTAAAAGCAATCAACACACTAAATGAATCAATTGATATTCCAATTTTTGAAGTAAATTTAGAAGATTTTAATGAAATTAAACAAGAAACTCCTTTGAACAAATCTGATCTTAAAAATGAAGACTCATCAATAAAACAAATTATTGATGTATTTTCACAAAATGTTAAATCAGAAAATGTTTTCAACATTACAGGCAACGATAGAATTGAAGAAATTAAAAAATTACTTCGGCTCGAACACTTAAATAAAGAAGAACTAGAACACATCATGAAGTTAGTAAAAATTTATTCAGATAGATTTCATATACCTGGAGAATATTTAGAAGGAACAGATCTTATAAAACACAGAATTATAACTACTGATGACACCCCGATCATAACTAAACAATATAGGTTTCCGCCTGTCCATAAAGAAGAAATGACACGTCAAGTGAACGAATTATTGAAACAAAAAATTATTAAACATTCCGATTCACCATACAATACCCCAATTTGGATAGTACCAAAGAAAGATGACTTACAAGGAAATAAAAAATGGCGATTGGTTTTAGACTTCAGAAAACTCAATGAACGCACGGTAGGTCAATTTTACCCCCTCCCCAATATTACGGACCTGTTGGATCAATTAGGAAACGCTCAATATTTTTCAGTCTTCGATTTAGCATCCGGTTTTCATCAAATCAAAATGGATCCTAGAGATTCTTATAAGACGGCATTTTCAACGCCATTTGGACACTACGAATTTGATAGAATGCCTTTTGGATTAAAAAATTCACCAAGCACATTTCAAAAACTTATTGATCAGGTATTATTAGGTTTACAAGGATCAGAATTATTTGTTTATTTGGACGATATTGTAATTTATGCGGATACCTTAGAAGAACACGAAGAAAAATTTTCGAAACTCATGGAACGACTACGTTTTGCTAATTTAAAACTACAACCAGATAAATTTGAATTTTTGAGATTAGAAGTAGGATACATAGGGCATATCTTTTCCTTATAATATTAATTCCTTGTTGGTTTCGTTCTTCGTCTGACCATGCGCAGTAGCGTACTAACCAACTATTACTTTTTTCTTATAAACATGCATACTTTTTACATGCACAATTATCCTTAAATAATAATGACACACTGGTTATGTGTTACACATGCACTCACACATGTCATATACATAAAATATTTCCCATATACTCACACATATGCATACAATACATACACATGTATACTCACACATATACACACAATACATACACACGTATACTCACACATATCCACACAATACATTCACATGTATACTCACACATATGCACTCAATTCATACACATGTATACTCACACATATGCACTCAATTCATACACATGTATACTCACACATATACACACAATACATACACATGTATACTCACACATATACACACAATACATACACATGTATACTCACACATATACACACAATACATACACATGTATACTCACACATATACACACAATACATACACATGTATACTCACACATATGCACTCAATTCATACACATGTATACTCACACATATGCACTCAATTCATACACATGTATACTCACACATATACTTATATACTTAATAAAAAAATAATAATTTATTAATATACACTACCGGCAGAAAATGTCGGTACGAACGACGGGCGAGCTACGAAAAGTTGCTGCCGAAATTAAATTAACATATTATATTATTGAAAAATGATAGGAACTTGGATCTTGGATCGTTTCAAAGCCAATTAAATTCTGCGTCGTTTGATATATAAATGAAAATTATTTGATATTTTTGAGAAACTTGATCACCTAAAAGATTTTGAAAAAAAATTGATTAATTTTTCTGTTTTTGTGCACCATGTTTGAGTGGCTGCACATTTTAGAAAAATTTAGAGAAAAATTTTAAACTCTTGCAACATAATCTTTAAAGTCTCAGCTTTTATTTGAGCCTTGAAAATTGAAAATCCGTTCAGTAGTTTTTGAAATATCTAAAAAAAAATATCTAAAAAAAATAGAAAAATTAATCAATTTTTTTCAAAATCTTTTAGGTGATAAAATCTCTCAAAAATATCAAATAATTTTCATTTATATATCAAACGACGCAGAATTTAATTGGCTTTGAAACGATCCAAGAACCAAGATCCTATCATTTTTCAATAATAAAATATGTTAATTTAATTTCGGCAGCAACTTTTCGTAGCTTGCTCGTCGTTCGTACCGACAATTTCTGTCGGTAGTGTATATACTTAATATATTATGTACATAATAATATATATATATATATATATATATATATATATATATATATATATATATATAGTTTATATATGGGTGATTTTCAAATAACTGTCATATTTGCATGTCCCCATAGATAAATGACTAATAAAATTATTATTTTTTGCCACTCACTTCATAAATCACTTAATAGAAGTCTCTTATTAAAGATACTTAATATTCAGTTTGTTAACATTAACATTATCATAGTTAAAATTAAGAAAATGGGGTTAAATTGTCAGGTCCGTGGCATACGTTTTTTTAAAATTTTGTTCTGAAATTTTCACGTAAGCAAATATTAAAACTATCTTTTAAGTATTTTGTAGGCCAAATCTAACCAGATGTTTTACATATAAAAATATTTTTATTGCAATGATTTTCTACGTGCACGAGCACTTTTTTCATGTTTTTAATTGTAAATTACTTTCCACCAACACATTTTAACGTCAACGTGATTTTATTACTCAATTTTATGTTTAATTGACTTCTACTGGTATTATTTTGAAGTGCGAACATTAAAAAGAAAATATTTATTTGATTTTTTATTTCTTTACATGTTTTAACTATGACACACATGTCAGGACCGTGGAAAAATGTCAGGTCCGTGGAAAAATGTCAGGTCCGTGGCATGTAACTTTTGCATTTTCTTTGCGTTTTCCATCGTAACTTTAGAAATATTTAAAAATCTTGTAGTTTCCATTTAAACATATACTTCAATAACAAAAATGTACTGGAATATGTAATGAATGTCAAATTTGGTTCACTATTTTAGCAGTAAAATGTCTTATTTGAAAAAATCACAGTTATTTGAAAATCACCCATATACTTAATACATGGCAAAATTTTAATTAGGTATTTTCAACATTTTTTAAAAATCTGTTCAAAATTTCAATTATTTTTATAAATAATAAAATTCTTTTCCAAAATTCGATTATTTAAAAAAATTTAAATAAAATTTTTAAATGTAATTAAATTTTTGCAAAGAATTTTATTAGTTTTGAAAATAAATTAATTTCAGAGAAAAATTTTATTATTTATAAAGATAATTCAAATTATGATTCTCGTCAAAATGTTATAAATAATAAAATTCATCATGGAAATTCAATTATTTTTAAAAGTAATAAAATACTCCGCAGAATTTCAATTATTTTCAAATTTTTTTTAATTTCTCGTCAAATTATCATTATCTTCAAAAAATAAGAAAATTCATCATGGAAATTTAATTATTTTCAAAAGTTCAGATAACATACTTCGCAGAAATTCAATTATTTTCAAAACTTTTTTTACATTTTCAAAATTTCAATTATCTTTGTAAATATCAAAATTCTTCTTCAAAATTCAATTGCTTTTAAACATTTCGAAAAAAAATCTGTTCGAAAATTCAATTATCTTTATAAATAATAAAATTCTTCTCTGTAATTCAATTATTTTCAAAGAATTTTAATAAAATTCTTGTCAGAATTTCAATTATTTATATATTGCTGTACATTTGTAATTATCTTTATAAATAATAAAATTCAACCTAGAAATTCATTTATTTTCAAAAGAAATAAAATTCTTCGCAGAAATTCAATTATTTTCAACATTTTTTAAAAATTCTCATCACAACTTCAACTATTTTTAAAAATATCAAAATTCTTCTTCAATATTCAATAACTTTTAAACATTTTTAAAACAAATCTGTTCAAAATTTCAATTATCATTATAAATAATAAAATTCTTCTCTGAAATTTAATTTTTTGCAAAGAATTTTAATAAAATTCTTGGCAGAATTTTAATTATCTTTATAAATAAAAAAAATTATCCAAGAAATTCAATTATTTTCTAACATTTTTTTATAAAATCTTATAATATAAAATAATGATTTTATCACTCGGTCGTCTTTAATTCGAATAACTTATTTCCCACGTGAAAATGTTCTCGGGAATCGGTCCCGCGAAATTACCGAGAGTCACTACCGGAAAATTCCCGGTACTTACTCCCGAGAAATTCCCGGTAAAATCTTTTGACATTTGTCTCCATATTTCTCAGAGAATTTAACCTCAAGAATAAAAATATACCACTATAAAATCTTCAGGATCGTATTCGTGATTGAGATGACTTTTTGTTTATTATAATAGTCACGTTAAGCATACAAATTGAAAATCTACTATCAACATATTCAACAGATTTCGACACTTAAGTGAGAAAAATTAATGGACATCATAACAAAAGGGTTTAAGCACCAATTTTTTAAATTAGGATTTTCCCATTTAAGAAATAAGTAACTATTTACACATTTCCATTAAAACTTTTCTATTATATTGAGTTTTTAAACAGTTTTCAATTAAAATTAGATTATAAAATAATCTTAATTTTTAATAAAATTGTAATAGCAAAAATTGTTTTAACTTTGAATTATTGTTATTATTTACATGAATAACAATTCAATTCGAGAATTTGTGTATTGCTTGATTTCAAAACAATCACTTAATAAATAATTTTTTGTTGAGATAAAACTCTTTAAAAATTTACTTTTATCCATTTACTTTTTTAATCCTATAATATGAAAAAGGGTATATTTTTTAAAATAAAAAATATCATTAAATTAAAATTAAATTCGTTAAATCGTTAATTTTTATCAATGAAATTTTTCTTCTAGATTAAGCAATACACAAATTCTCGAATTGAATTGTTATTCATGTAAATAATAACAATAATTCAAACTTAAAACAATTTTTGCTATTACAATTTTATTAAAAATTAAGATTATTTTATAATCTAATTTTAATTGAAAACTGTTTAAAAACTCAATAAAATAGAAAATTTTTAATGGAAATGTGTAAATAGTTACTTATTTCTTAAATGGGAAAATCCTAATTTAAAAAATTGGTGCTTAAACCCTTTTGTTATGATGTCCATTAATTTTTCTCACTTAAGTGTCGAAATCCGTTGAATATGTTGATAGTAGATTTTCAACTTGTATGCTTAACGTGACTATTATAAACAAAAAGTCATTTCAATCACGAATACGATCCTGAAGATTTTATAGTGGTATATTTTTATTCTTGAGGTTAAATTCTCTGAGAAATATGGAGACAAATGTCAAAAGATTTTAACGAGAATTTCTCGGGAGTAAGTACCGGGAATTTTCCGGTAGTGACTCTCGGTAATTTCCCGGGACCGATTCCCGAAAACATTTTCACGTGAGTTACTAGGTTAAAATTTTAACATCTGTCAAAATTTTAACTCAGAAAATAAAAAAATTTTGACAGATGTTAAAATTTTAATAATTAAAAATAATTAAATAATAACTCAATAATTAAATTTACTAACTAAATTAAAAAAAAATAATCTTTTTATAAGAATTTTGGTAAACTTAAATTAGGTATAGCGGAAAAAATGAAGAGAGGTATATATTACCATATAGCTCTCCCTATAGAATGTGAAATAGAAGAAAATTTATCTGATACAATAAAAAGAATTAAAACTACAATTATTTCAATGAAAAATTTATGTGAACAATTAAGGGTAAGTCCAAGTTGTGAAATGTAAACAAAGTAAAATGTAAACAAACGAAGCACTGAAATCACATTTCGGAAACAGCCTTTTCTCCCACAAAAATTAACATTGGACCGGTTTTTTTATAAAAATGATAAATTAGTGTGTCAAAGTTTCCAATGAAATAATTTTTGACCAGGAGGAATAAAAAGCAATTACTAAAATAACGAATTAAAATTACCTGAAAATAGCATTTTTGACGCGTCGCGAAAAATAAACTGTTTGAGTATATCAACCGCACTGACGATGAAGAAGGCTCATAACAGCGATTGGATCTTCAACATGTGGAAGGGGAAATTTTTTCCTTTCCTCCTTGAAATTACAAGGAGAAAGGGTAAAAACTTCTTCATCGTCCGTGCGGTTGATATACTCAAACACTTTAATTTTTCGCGACCTGAGACTTTGTTGCTTTCTGCGCAAGCGCAGAGCGTACTAAGAATGCATTGACAGCACCATGTGGAAGTGCACATTTTCTTTTGAATGAAACTTAGTTGTTTTCTCATTTTTTTTCAGCTATGCAAGGCGTAGTTACCAAATAGAATACGTCAGTTCACCATTTTAATAAAGAAAATGTAATTTTATATTCATTTGTAAAAATAGGAACCGTGAAAAAAAGTTCACAATTCGGTCTTCTGTTACTGCTTTTTTTCGCGGTTCCTATTTTTACAAATGAATATAAAATAACAATTTCTTTATGAAAATGGTAAATTGAAGTATTGAATTTGGTTACTACACCCATCATAGCTGAATTTTTGGCACGTCGCGAAAAATAAACTGTTTGACTATATCAAGCGCACGGACGATGAAGAAGATTTTACCCTTTCTCCTTGTAATTTCAAGAAGGAAAGGGAAAAATTTCCCCTTCCACATGTTAAAGGTCCAATCGCTGTTATGAGACTTCTTCATCGTCAGTGCGGTTGATGTACTCAAACAGTTTATTTTTCGCGACGCGTCAAAAATGCTATTTTCAGGTAATTTTAATTCGTTATTTTAGTAATTGCTTTTTATTCCTCCTGGTCAAAAATTATTTCATTGGAAACTTTGACACACTAATTTATCATTTTTATGAAAAAAGCTGTCCAATGTTAATTTTTGTGGGAGAAAAGGCTGTTTCCGAAATGTGATTTTAGTGCTTGGTTTGTTTTCATTTTTGTTTGTTTACATTTTGCAACTTGGACATGCCCTTAAAATTAAAAAGCATAAGCATTGCAAGGACAGCCCAAATAAAAAATATAACTTGGGACGAAATCCTGTCAATGATAAAATTAATTTTTGAAAATTCATTTGTAAAAGTTGTTGTATGCAGTGGACATACAAAATATCCCACGAAAGAAGAATATATGCAATTAATTGAAGAAGCTCATTCAAGCTCAGTTGGAGGACATAAAGGTGTAACCAAAACTTATGGTAGAATTCGACAAAATTATTATTGGGAAAATATGAAAAATAATATTCAAAAATATATACAAAGTTGCCTCTAATGTCAATTAAAAAAATTAGTTAGAGTAAAAACAAATGATCCAATGATTATTACAGACACACCAGGTACAGCATTTGAAAAAATCGCAATGGACATTGTTGGTCCATTACCAAAAACTAAAAACGGAAGTGAATATATATTAACAATACAAGACAATTTAACTAAATATTCTTTAGCAATTGCACTTCCAAATCATCAAGCTAGTACAATAGCTGATGCATTTATTAAAAGATTTATTTGCATTTTTGGATCACCGAAAGGAGTTTTAACAGATCAGGAAACAGACTTTTTAAGCAACTTAATGAGAAGATTAGCAAAAAGATTTAGAATTCGACAATTTAAAACAACTGCTTTTCACCCCCAGTCTAATGGTTCAATTGAAAGATCTCACCATGTTTTAGGAGAATTTTTAAAACAATTCATAAATAAAAATGAAGAATGGGACGATTGGTTAGAATTAGCAATGTTTTCGTATAATACAAGTATTCATGAAGGAACAAAGTATACTCCATACGAATTAATTTTTGGAAAATTAGCACGATTACCGTCAAGCGATCCGCCACTTGAACACGAAAAATTAGAAACTTACGACCAATATTTAACAGACTTAATAACAAGACTTCATGAAATGAGAAACATCGCTAGAGAAAATTTAATATTAGCAAAAGGAAAATCAAAAGTCTATTATGATAGAAATTGCAACCCACAAAATCTTAAACTCGGAGACGAAGTATTTTTATTACACGGAGGAAAAATTCATAAATTTGCTAATCAATATACAGGCCCACACAAAATATTAGAAATGTTAAACAAGGGAAACGTTAAAATACAAGTTAAAAATAAACAAAAAATAGTACATACAAACAGATTAAAACTATCGCGAATTAAACAAGAATAATAGAATAATTTTAATAATACATATGGTATAATGTTGGAATAAGGGACTTCTAATAAAAAAAGGACTTAAATTCTTTTTCAATGCATTAAACTTTTCTATATATACAAATTTTTATTAAGTTTTTTCGCTATAACAATAACCTCATTAGAAAAATTATTTTATTTAAATGTTCGCAAGTTTAAATTATATTTTTAGATTTTGTTAATTTTTGATTTTATAATGATTTTATTTAAAATCTTTAACACTATTCTATATTATTGTTTAAAACTAAAAGAAATGGAACCTAATTTTTAAAAATTAAAATAAACACTATAACTGATTCAATATCATTTTATCGAAGAAGACTCTAAAATGGCATTTTTCAAATTTCTAATAACAAACATTTCTACTTACAAATTGTACCTTATTATTGACTACATTGCATAATAATAAAATTACTTCAGAAGATTCATGTAAAAATATTACTTGAGGATGAAAGAAATTTGTATGAATAAAATAACTAAAAATGGAATATAAGTAATAAAAATAGGTTTAAAAATTTATATGCTTCATAAAGAAAGAAATATTTTCTGTCTGTAAAATTTAAAGTAGTATATTTTCAATTCTTAAATTCATAGAACTATTTAAAAAAAAACTTTTTTTAGTAACTTCCAAGCAAACTAAAAAAAAAAATTTTTTAATCGTAAACTTCGATACAAAAATTCTACGCAAACTCAATTCTTTGTATAAAACAATTTTGTTCTGTAAAAATTTTTAAACATTAAATTGTAACATAAATAATTACTAAAATTGTGACACATAAATTCTTTATATAAATGATTAAAAATCATAAATTAATAACTGAAAGAATTATTATAATTTGGATAAAAGATGAGTGAAATAATATAAGTTTGAATAAATTTTTTTTGAATACAAAGAATGAACATAATGCATGTATGAGCAAGAATAACATCTCCTCTATAAAAATAAGTGTTTGAAAAGTTTGAGCATGTTTCGTTTCTCTCCCATGCTCAATCTAAGGGGGTAGGTGTTACGTCCGTAACTTCTGGTTAATTTACTAATTTCAATATAATATTTATGCATGTATTTTCTTATTGTATTCTACTTATGTTATATTATTAATGTATTTTATGTATTTTATATTATTGTATTCTGCATATTTTTAACATATGGCAATGGTTATTATATATTTTAAAACAAAATACAAATTGTAACAAATATACAAGAAAAGAGTAATATTTTAGTTCATGTAAAAAGAATAATGATACCGCATCAAAAACATGACCTTTCCAACAAATTTTGACAAGCGAGTGAAGATAATATTAGAGAGAGAGAAGATTATGTAAACAAGCGACGAACAAGCAAGAGGAAAATTACCTGTTCTCCCCTCAGCCTGGCAGTTTTTCTACACAATTCCCAAATCTACGAGGGACGACAGTCGCCCGTTATCGCCACTTACATTAACAAATATTGACACGTGTATGTTTCCTAAAAAGTAAACGGAGAGGAAGCGGGAGGAAAAATCATCAGTCGCCCAGAGCAGTTTTCTATACAATTCCCAAATCGGCGAGGATCGCCGTTCCCAATTCGCCCGTTAATCCCACTTAAACCAATATCAACACGTGCCTGATTTCTAAGCATTACACTTATGAGGAACGTTTTATATAAAAAGGGAGACAATTTCTGGTTAGAGTAGAGAATAATTTTTTGGAAATCAATTAGTCCAGATCTACCTGCGAACAAGTGAACATCGTCCCAGTATTATTATTTGAAAGTGAACTCCAAGTATTAATCTTCATAGTACAACGTTGGAAGTGAACTATTTCCCCAAGTATTAATTTTGAAATCAATCTCAAATCAACATCCAAGTATTACTTTTGAATATTATTTAAAAGTGATTTACAAGTATTAATTTTGAACATTATTTGAAGGTGAACTCCAAATAATAATTTTGAACATTTTATAAAAGTGAACTCCAAATAATAATTTTGAACATTATTTAAAAGTGAACCTCGATTATTAATTTTAAACGTGCAACGATAAAGTGTACTATTTCCCCAAATATTAATTTTTGAAATAAATATACGTCTGTTTTAAAATTACAAATTTTAACAATTTCCAAAACATAATCTTGGAAATAAATTCGAGTGTGTACAAAAGTCTAATATTGAAACAACGCATACCAAATTTCGAACCATCGAAATTTGCTCAAGAGGCGACAACCGTCTGGACAAGCAGATATTTTTACGGACTACAATACACTATCTCATTAGTGTAAACAACAGCAACCATTAAGGATCACAGTTGAGCGGTCCCTTTACGTTTAGTGCTCAAAACAATTTCAAGATCGGATTAAAAGATTATCATCACACAACAAGTAATCATTATTCTTTAAGTAAAATTCATAATTTTGTACTCATTGTATTTTTGTCAACTCTTTTCTTTCTTGTTGGTTTTTAAATAAATTATTCTCTCACAACATTTAGTAGGCTCATTGACTTATCCTCATCCCAAATAAGATTCATTTATGAAACTAATTTAAAACGAGGAACGTTAGGTATATTTAAAAAGGTTTCTTGTTTTGACGTAACACATAATATTTTGTTATTATTATTATTAATATTATTATTTTTTTTGCTTAGGGATTTTTGGGAAATCTGCCTACAGATACCTTGGATTCCGCACTCCAAGGTTATGTGGGATTGGTAAAATAAAAGAAAATATATGTAAAATAAATAAATATAAAAGAAATAAGATAATAAATTTAATGAACTGGCGACCTACTGCCAGCCCTAACTCACTAAAACCCGTAACCCTTCTTTTGGAGCCCTTTACTCTTCCTCGGAACTGTCGTAAGAATTTGGCCTTCGAGGGTGGCGCTCCAGCTCTATCGCTGCTGCGACTTTGTTCTTTGCTTGCGGTTCTCCTGCGTCAATAGTTAAAATTTAAAACTATTATAATATAAAAGTGGAATCAACAGCACAAAAATAAATAAATAAACGGATGTAAAACAGAAACATGTAAAATAAACAGATATATAAGGGGCCGTTCAAAAAATACGTAACGCTATTTTTCGGAAATTCGGACCCCCCTCCCCCCACGTAACACAATGTTATATATATTAGCGCCATTTTTTCTCCTTACCGTAACAAATTGCTTGACCCCCCTCCCCCAAAACGCGTTACGTATTTTTTGAAAATACGTAACGTAAAAAAACCCTAAAGTCAAATGTAAAAGTTGTATAGGTACAAATAAATTACAGAATAAATTAAAAGTGTATAAAGACAAATAAATCACAAAATAAATTAATCCAAAAAAAAGAACAAACAAATTAATTAATTTCCTTCTGACTGGGTCATCAGCGATACCATGTTCTCCGGTGTAACTTGACCGTTTACACCTTCGAACATGGCCCGCCTCTCCAAGTCCCACTTCTTGCATGAAAAGAGGGTGTGCTCTGCGTTGTCCACGGGGAACTGACAGTACACACACACCTCATTTTCACGTAATTTAAAGCGATACAGGTACGCGTTAAAACACCCGTGGCCTGTAAACGCTTGCGTCAAATAATAGGAGACTTCTCCATGCTTTCGGTTTATCCAGGTGGTGAGCGTTGGAATAAGCCGATAAGTCCATCGGCCTTTTTCCTCCCTATTCCATCTGTTTTGCCAAGTCTCGACGAGTCTGCTCCTCGCATTCTTGCGGATGCAGGTCTTGCTGAGTCTTCCTGACTCTGGGTTCTGGGGATTATTTCTTTTTTTAAAAAGAAGAAACAATTCCTCTCTTTCACTCGCCATAAGATCGGCCGGCGACCTGTCGCTATGATAATTATCCATTATCCGCAACAAGTAAGGCGGTATTCCTTTGCTCATTATCGACTCGATGAGATCTTTCCATCGCGCGGAGTTAAACGCGTTGCGTATATCTATGGACACTAAAGCACAGAAGCCCTTTTTCTTCTGTGGTCTCAACTTATTCTTCCCGGCTTTGGCTATGTCCACAACTGCCTGGATGGCATCAACTGTAGACTTACCTTAACGGAAACCAAATTGGTGATCCGATAGACTATTATCTCCGGTCAAGTGGCTTTGCATTCTCTGCAGAACCATATCCTCTAGAAGTTTACCCATCGTATCCAGCAGGCATATGGGCCTGTACGACGAGACTTTATCTAGAGGTTTTTCACCTTTCCTTAGGAGGACTAACCTCTGTCGCTTGCAGTCGCGGAAGAACTCTCCTCTCTCAAGGCAGAGATTGAAGCATCGAAGCAAAATCTGGGGCGAAGTTTCGATTACCAGTTTTAGGATCTCGTTACTTATCCCATCGATTCCAGGCGCCTTGCCTGTTTTCAATCTTTTACCTGCATTTCGTAAATCAGTAAGAGTGAAGAGTTCATCCTCACCGACAGGCCTCCTTGAATGCTTCTTTCAGCAAAGGATCTTCCTTAGAACGGGTATAATCGATTTTCTTCACATTCCAGGAAAGGCGTTTTCGATACGGTGCCTCCTGTCTTACGCCATTTTCTGTGTCTCCCACTGAGACTGAAAACTCGATGTACTGGTGGTTACTTGCGGTATACTCCTCAGAGACTCGCCATTCGTTTATGCGTCTGAATAGAAGAGATGATGCAATCGTTAGATCAATGATCGATCCAATTGCACCCCTCTTAAACGTCCATGTCCTTCCCCGGTTCACAATCGTTAAATTGCTCCTAGAGACCATTTCTCTGATCACTCTGCCTCTTTTATCAAGCCTTGACTCGCCCCACTCCGGCGATTGAGCATTAAAATCCCCGGTGACGAGTACATCCAGCCTGGATTCTCTAAGGCTCAACTCGAGTTGCTGAATGTCAGCTTCGAAGTCCGTCAGTGCATCGTTCGGCGAGAAGTAGCAACTGTACATACGTATACCCGCAACCTCCACCCAAACGAATCCACTGCTCGTCTCCAGGTACCTGGCAACCCGCAGCTCAGGATTGCACACTTGGACAGCAGCCCTACCTGATTTATCTTGGTAATTAAAAAAATTGTCAACGTCGTAGCAGACGTTAACTATACACATTATCATTTAAGATAATATGGTGAAAAATCTTTTCAGCGGACCGACAGTTATACTTATACAATCTATGTTGAATCTGAGTTTGGAGAATTAAAACACAATGTATTAAACAAAGTATCACATTTTCCAAACATCACAGTACTTTAATAAATTTGGAATCTCTTCATATTCATGTAAACCATAAAGATGAAGTTTTACATTTGTCATCGAAGTTGCCCAATTTCGATTTTTGAGTATAAAAACTGGAGAAATATGGGTAAAGTAAAACCTTAAAAATCATCTATTCCCTTAGTTGTTCTAAAACGAATTAAAAGACCACTTGAAATTAAGGAAAGGAAACCTACGAAATACTTCAGACCGTGTCCAGACATCAAAATGAAGCAAAAAGTAGCTACTAATGTTAAAAAGTACAAGCAAGAAACAAACTTTTGTTTAATTTTTGTGTTTTTGTAAAGTGGAACAGTAATCCATGTCTACAGGTTAAGGTGCTTACTTTTAAAAGATAATAATTGCCATCAAAATAAACAACCTACTTTATTTTACAGCCAGAAGCATCTTTGTGGTCATTTACAGGTGGAAGACATTTTAATTCTATTCTCAAATCCCGAAATCATTCAAAGAGGGGGTTTCAAAAAGTCTTAAAAGGAAATCAATAATGCTCCACAAATGTATCCTAAAGATAGTTGCTAATTGGAAGTTGTAAAACTGTCAACTTTTACAGTAAATGCTCAAATGTACACTCGAGTACATCCATACCTTTTCTCAGGGAAGGCACTAATTTTACGAAGTTTGCTTACCTTCTATATTGCTTAAAAATCAGCCAATAGGAAAGAAAAATTCTATTTAAATTATTGATACGAACTATAAAGAACAGGATGGACTCAGAAGCTTAACATCTCTCATACAGGATGTGAAGGAGAAGCACACAGCAGCGACCAGAAAAAATAACAAGTTTTACAAGGGATTAACCTGGTCAGAAGAAACACGCAAAGACGTGACAGTTTCAATGCAGCAACGCTGAGGAACGTTGTCTTGAAGAGTCAGAAGCGGAAGAGAAGCGGTCCTGAGTTTGTGAACGACACAAAGAGGAAGTAGGAGGACGACCTCCTAAAAAGACTGAAGGGAAGGGTACCAAACTGGCGCACCCACTGATCTCTATATATAACTGGATGGGCGACTGCTATATAAAAGTAGCTTTCGGTGTGAAAATAATTGAAACCATCGACGCCATGTTTTAGATGCCGGTGAAACAGCGTAGAGCGACTTGATTGTGTGAGTTGCCGTGTAAGTGTGCTTTGCATGTAGTGTGTGTTGTTCGATGTTTTGACACTTCTCTCGTACGTCTTAAGTGATTAAATTAAATAATTTTTAACTTTTTTATATATATAAATACCAATATTGTTTTAATTTGTTTATTTTGTGGGAAAAGGGAAGCGAAAGGTGTTACTTTTCACAAGTAAGTATATGTTTTAAAAAATGTGTATGTATTATTGAATTGTGTATTTTTAGGCTATATTTTGCTTCTTTGCCGAGGCGTAATATTTTACTCACTGTTGTTTTATTATAAACATTATGTTTTATTATAAACATTATATGTATAATGCTGAATAATTTCAGTTTTTTTACCAAATTAAATTAAGAAGTAAGTATTTTTTGTGAAATGATTTATCTTACCAAGTGAAAAAAGATTAAACGAAACTTAAATTCAACTTGTCAAATATTTAATTATTTTTAAGTAAATTAAGTTAATTTTAATAATTTTCATGTACTTATTATTATTATTTATTATTTATTTATTATTTAACCGCGTTTCTGCATGGATTAACAAAATCTTTTGAATTCAGATAATTAAAAACATTTTTGACAAATGTACGCTGTCAGATTTTGTAAAAAGTGCTTGTGTGCAGAGAAACACTAATTCGAAAACGGTTGTTTACTAATTTGACGTCATTTCAAACAGGCAGTTAATATTATTTTTCTCTATTTTCAAAATTACCATTTGAATAGAAAGAATCCGCTGTTGGTAAAGAAGAGAACATTGCTGCACTGCGCGAACTATATACCGATTATGCGCCGCATTAAAAAAAGCCTATGCCGCATTGGACTTATATTCAACAGTTCATCTTACCTTATTTTCTTTAAACTTCATTTTCACACTCACTATTAGTATTTTTTCATTCCTTCAACTCGTATTTTGATCCACTGACACTGATTATTTACTCCTGTCACGTATTTTCTTTTTTTTTAAAGCTTAAAACTTGCACCGCATTGGGACCCCTTGAATACCGCATTCACCACGACACCCAATGCGCTATTTCGCGAATACCGCATTGACAGGTAGGCACTTGCAATGCGGAATCCCGTACCTCCCATTACTTTTTTTTACAGGGATTTTAATTAAATTGCAATATTTAAATGTCGAACCAACTAGTGCCACGTGTTCAGCTTTTAAGACAGCTTCTCCTTCTGTCATATTTCTACTATTGAAATCTCCTCTCACAAATTCTCAAATTTGCAATAATTTTAAATAACTAGCACTCATTTTGCACTACTCATATACGTTTAGTACGTGTATTTCAAATGTAAACATTGGAAAGAGACTTCTTATAGACCACGTGACCTGAACACATGTTCGCGACTGCAGCGCCTCTGTCGTTCGTGCTCATCGCGAATTGAGCATAACCAATCAGAAAAATATAGAAGAATCATAACAACAACAATTACTGGCATAATGAGTAATAATAATATTATTAATCATAATAAACTATGATCCAGAACGTCTTATCTACGACAACTCATTCAATTCTCCTTTTCTGATACTAATGGAATCCACAATAACTGGTAGAAATCTGGGCCGAATGGATAAAAATACAATGTGATTCAATAGAAGATGCAAACAATATGCTTTTAACAGAAGAACTATACAATGTAGGCTACAAAGCATACATTCCAGAATCTATTTACTGCAAAAAAGGATTCATTAGAGTTGGCCCAATTTATACTGTACCAGATGTAGTTGGTTTCATGGATGAAAAAACGAGGGAAATATTGATTTCGGCAAAAAGAAGGACACAAAGAGGATGTAACATTCCTATGAACATAATCGATCTAAATTTTAGCACTAAGAACATTCCAAGATCGATGTTCATCTACTAAGTAGCACACACCATTACACCTATCATACCCCCTCCCAAAAGATGTTTCAAGTGCTAGGCTTTTGGTCACGTTACTGCCCAGTGCAGAGCCACACATTTCACATGCGAGCACTGTGGAGAAAGACATAAGTCAAATGATTGTGATAACACACGATTTGACAGCTACTGTATCAATTGTTCTGGCAATTATAAATCCGTTTCGGGCTCTTGTTTAGTTTTTAGATACGAATTTGAAGTTATGAGAGAGCTATATATATATACAACTGTACAAGAGAGGAGGCAATAATCATCTTGGGCCAAAAAGGGTGTCTTGAGTTCTACTCCGGAAAATAGAATTGATAATTCATTGCACAGTTCACGTAGTCCATCAACCTCTAAGCATGACTTTACAAAGAACAACTTTAAATCATTATCAAATTTAGATATTAATACAATAACCGGAGACAAAATACGGATAAGGGTTCGAAAATAAATAAAATGGATGATGATCAAACACCAGGATCAAATCCAAAAACACAGCAACCCATGCCTTTTCACGTAAAGCAGAAAATCGTAGATAAAAACAACTTAGAAACGGAAGTAGAAGGGGGACAAATGCAAACTGATAATCAGATAAGTACCGAATCTGAAATAAATAATAGGACAAACACCCCTGAAGACGGAGACCAAGAAATGGGTTGGGATTCTTCGTCATAATTTTCCTCTCAATACTATACTATATAATTGCTTCTCGTACGAGGTTCTTGAATTGACGAGCAGCTAAGGCGTTTACTTTCAGACTGTGGGGATCAGAATGGAGTCAGAGAGGGGTGACTTATACGTGATCTCCCTCTATATACCTCCTAATGTCAAGGTAACATTGGATCATTTTGTTGAACTGCTCGCTGTTGTTCTGGCCGATGGTGGTCTCGTTCTGCTGGGAGACTTCAATGCTCACTTGTCCTTTCAAGTGGAACGGTATTTTATAATAATGAATAATAGTTTTCCAACTTACAGATCTAATCATGTTTCTGACAGTGTTCTGGGCCTGGTCTTGGTAACTGCAAGTTTATCTCATCTATGTAATTCCTTCACATTGGGTGAGAGATGCAGCATTGATCACTTCCCTGTCATGATGGAAATAGCCTGCAGGTTCTCCAAAACCAGCGAGAGTTCCAATAGGCTAAGATTATACAAGGTAGATTGGGCGGCATTCAGAGAAATATTCAGCAACAAACTCAATGATTCTTTGTGTGGGGACTCTGACTGTATAAGGCAATGATTATTATAGCAACTCACTGGTCGAATCGTTGCTAGAGTCTGGAGCTTATGTACCAAGTACTAGGAGCAGTCAGTCTCCTGTGAAACCTCTTTGGTGGTCCAACATTTTCAAAGAGGCCATGGATAGGAAAAGAGCAGCAAGAAAAGCTTATTCTAGGTCCTCCAATAGAAAAAACTTTGAACTCTACCTCCAAACTGAAGTCGAAGTTCAGGGGATTCTTATGAGTGAAAAGAGAAAATCGTTCAAGGAATTCTGTGAATCCATTTCGCCTAAAATGGGAATGAAAAGAGTTTAGAGTATTATAAGAGTATTTAATGGCAAAAATCTACCAAAACAAAATTTTTCTAATGATCCAAACTCTAAGGAATTAAAAGTCAAACAAGATGAACCAGTAAGGAAAGACATACAACCAATTCCGATACATTTTCTGTTTCCAGTTGACGAGGCAGACAGATGAATCATCCCTTCACTAAGAAGGAATTTTACCTGGTCTTAAACAATTGCAAAAAAATTCTGCACCGGGATTGGATCAGATATCATATGAATCTATTAAGAATCTTCCATTAGAAGGTCTGGAAACGCTTAGAAGTATCATGAGCGAGTGTTTCAGGTCGTCATAATTTCCGGATTCTTGGATAAAAACATTGGTAAAATTCATCCCTTAACCAAATGGAAAGGAATTAAGACCAATTTCTCTTACATCCTCGATCAGCAAACTGATGGAACGATTGGTGCATAAGAGATTGGAACATCTGATTGAAAATCGGAGACTCATTCCTCGATATCAGTTTGGGTACAGAAAGGGAAGATCAGCACTTGACTGTGTATCAGTATTGAATGCAAATATAATCAAGGGATTCTCGGATGGAAAAGGAACAGCAGTTTTGGCTCTGGATGTTAAAGGAGCGTTCAATGCTCTATTACCCAATAAAATCTTAGATGAACTACAGAGAATTGGAACGCCTGCTAAGATCTATAAATTTATTTCTTACATGATTACAAGAAGGGAAATTTCTTTTAGGGCTCATTCATCTTCACCACAAGTTTGCGGCGTGGGAGTCCCTCAAGGAGGTGTCCTATCGCCACTATTGTTTAATCTTACCCTCAGAAAGATTTACAAATGTCTTCCAGTGAGAATTCGCATTCTGCAATTTGCCGATGACATATTACTGTATATAAGATATGATGATCTAAATGAAGCACAGGCTATCTTGGAGGACACGGTGGATGCTTTTGCCGCTGCCTTATTGGAGACTCAATTCTGTGTATTCAGTAGAAAGAACAACGATCCACTTCCAGGAGACATCAGGATTGGAAACATTATGGTCAACAACTCAGCAACACTTCTCTACTTGGGAGTAACTCCGGATAGGAAGCTCACTCGGGAGTCCCACATTAGGGATATATCAGAAAGGGCAGCATTAGCCTTAAACGCCCTCCGTACACTGGCGAGAATCTCGTACGGAGCCAACCCGGAAACACTACTGACTGTCTATAAAGGACTGATCACTTGTAGAAGATCCCTGCTGCTAAACAGAAATGCAATCAGACTCACAAGTTGGAATGACAATCCTGTTTTGCCCCGATTGCTGAAAGTTGGAAGGTTATCGGAAGAACGGAGAGGAACTTCTAAATATGTGACTGGATTTCCACTTTTGCAATCCTTGAATTCGGCTCTGGAATTGCAAAAAGGCTCAAAAAACCAAATAAGCCTAGTAATTTTAAAGATTCATGAAATTATCTGATCTTTGGTCTGGATTTAATGCTAAATTCCGAGATGGGTGGTGAGGATCGGGATGGCTGATTCGCCAGACATACTTTTAAACTGCAGACTGTCTACGGAGTTTCCTGCATCAACGGTGTTTTACACAGATGGTTCTTTTAAAGAATCCACTGGAAGAGCGGGGTTTGGAGTATTTGCGCCAGCCATCAACTATAAACAGAGAACTCAATTGATTGGTTGCAGTTCAGCCTACATGACCGAACTGCATGTAGTTTACAGAACATTGAGATATGTGGAGGATAAAAAGATTAGGAAGGCGGTTATATGCACAGATGCCTTAAAAAACATCAGTGATCTGAAATCCAGAATCAATGGCAAAGAGCTGGTTCCTACTGCATATGGAATAGCAGATATTACTATAAAATTATTCAAGGCAGGATTTGAGTTGAACTTCGTTTGGATTCCTTCCCACAGAGGTATTTTTGGAAATGTTAAGGCGGATAAACAAGCTAAAATAGCACGAGATTTTGATATCGGAAAATACATAGACTACTCGGCTGCGGATAATAGATCAAACGTGGATGACGATTTCAAGGCAACTATGAGACATCTTTGGCCTTTTTCCCGGAAGTAAGAGTGAAACAAAAATATTTTAATTATATTTCAGCATAATCGGAAAGACCTTGGTTCCATGAGTTGGTTAAAATAAAAATAAATTTTAATTTTTTAAAATTAATTTTCTAAATTTTTCAAGAAAAATTAAATATTTTGAAAAAAGAAAACTTTTTAAATACGTACTTTAATTTATTTTAAATTAAACAAATTTTAATGGATTTTGAGCTAAACAAATTAAATTTAATAATTTTATTAATAATAAATCACTTTAAATTGAAACAATTTTAATTGATTTTAAATTAAAACTAAAAAAAATTTAAATCACTTTGAATCGAAACAATTTAAATTGATTTTAAATTTAAGCTGAATGAATTAAATTTAATAATTTTATAAATCAATTTAATAAATCGAACTAATTTAAATGTATTGCAAGCTATAAACTAATTAAGTATACTTTAAATCGAACCAATTGAAATAAAATAATATTGGAATCAAAATTCGATAATATTTATTTGAATTAAATGAATTTAATTAACTTTTTGGCAAATACTTCAATAATTATATAAATCAATTTTACCGCCAACTGTCAATTAAACAAATTTTAATTTAATTTGCGAAAAATTATTTTATTCTCAATCAAAATTTAATTCGATTCAAAATTATTTTCTATCAAAATTATTCTTTAAACAATTTTGCGACAAAAATTGAACTTTTATAGAAATTTATCTTCTAAGAAATTTAATTTGCTTCATAAATTTATTTTTAATCAAAATTTTATTTGATTAAAAATTATTCTCTATCCAAATTTTAATTTGTTTCAAAATTGAATCCTCTAAACAATATAATTGCAAAAATTTAATTTATTTCAAACTTATTATCTTTCGAAATTTAATTTACTTTAAAAATTTAATTTTCTTTCGAATTATTTTCTAAAAGTTTAATTAATTAAAATAAATTCGAAATTATGCACTGTTTAATTGAATATGTTTTTAAATAAATTTAATTTAATACTAATTTCCAAAATTGACTTTCAATCATCAGTATTTATTTTGTTTGCTTCAAAATTCATTTTCTTTCAAAACATAGTTTATTGAAATTTTTTCTTTGGAATGAAAAAACATCGAAATCGAAAAAAAAATAATTTTCATATTTTTGGATTCTTTTCTATTCCTTCTTATAAAAATGAAATAACATTTTCTCCAAGGAGAAAATAGTAAACAAACTAAAAAGTGAAAATTTTATCTAATTTTCGGAGTATTATTTTATTATTAAAAAGTGTAGACAAATAATGAAAGAAAAGTAGAATGAAATTAATTTCATGATAATTTGACTTCTCATTTAACTTTTCAGGTGACAGTGAACTCTTGGAGATGTATTTCTTTTGATACACAATTTTTTTGCGTCAGTTTATTTCGCGTTTCCATTTCCAGCTATCGATCTGGAAAGTTTCCGCTTCGAAACCAATGGAACGCTTGCGCATCAGGTTCAACAGCGTTTATATTTACCCGATTATCATCAGAAGGAAAAAATTCTAACAACCCCGAGGAACACTCGCCGCAAGTGTACTTTCTATCACTCTCTTTCTCTCTTTTTCTCTCACCCTCAAATATAAAATATACATTTATAGAAAATTAAATAAATTCCCATTTATAATTCAATAAGACGAAAAGAAAGAAAAAGGAAAAAAGGAAAAGTGGAAATAGAAGAACAAAAAAATAACAAGAAATTCTTCCGCATCGAGTTAAATACTTGTTTGTGTGTGTGAGAGTGAGAGTGTATTTTCTCTGTTATAATTTTCACTTCAACTAAAGAAAGGAGAAAGAAAATAGTCCTGTGGCTTATTTGCCTATAGGAAATAGTTTATTATATATATAGAGAAATAAATTTTACCGTCGAAGGCCATTGCAAGCTAGAGCCAATAAAACGACGAAAGAGGGTTGACAATCATCTGGGAAGGGGCGAAGGACATCGAGGAAACAGAGAGGTGACGATATTTTTTGTCAAATTTCCAATTCATTTTCCTTCTTTTCATTAAATTATTTAATCTCCCTGTGAGTTGATTGCAATTATCTGATTATTCTTCTCACACACAATTTGTCGTCTCCGTTTCTCCAGTAGAAAATGGATCGTTCCTTTGTTTGTATTTTGTCAGATATTATTTTTCTTCTGCCCTCTTTAGATTGTGAATTCAATAAATTTGATAATTTAGTTTTAACGATCATTCAAAATCGAAAAAATTAATTTTTTCGCCTTTTAAAAAAATAGAGTGGATTTTTCTTCTCCAAAAAAATTTTATACGAAATTAATTGCAAATTTTATGAATTGAAATTAATTTTAAATTTCACAACAATTTGAAATTACATACTAAATTTCATAACACATTGAAATTAATTTCTAAATATTAATTTATCTGAATATTCAATTACAATTACGAAAAATTTTCAATTCATTCACCAAATTATTAAATTATTTTATGGAAAAGTTTCAATTATTTTTAACAATATTCACCTGTTTAAAGAAAATTTTTATACATTAACAAAATTTTCATTTAAGTTTAATTTCGAGATTCAAGTAAATTATTAAAAAAAAATTAATATTAGCAAAAATATAATATTAATATTTAGCAAAAATTAAAAGAAAAAATTCACATTTTTATAAAATCACAAATCTCCAGATTACAAATATTTTTGACTTTGTAGAATTTTAATTTTAAATTTAGTGATAAAGAACATTTTTATAACAAAAATTTGGAAAAAAATTAAAAAATGTTCAAAGTTTAAAGAAAATAATTGTATTTGAATTTCCAATTATAGCAGAATTTTTTTATTAAAAGTAAATATTAAAAATTGGTTCTTATATAGTTATTAATTTATTTGAAGAAAAAAATTTATTTCAATGTAGCATAATTTTTAACATTTTGTTGAGCAAAAAAATTTCAATTTAATTCAAGTCGGAAAAAAATTAAAATGGAATTCCTATTCAGTATAATTTTTATAGATACTCTGTTTTTAATTAATTAATTGAACTAATTTATAATACTGATTAATTTATATTAATTTTAATTTCTTTTCGTCTGAAAAAAATTCAAACAGTGTAAATTCGACTACTAAATTCAATTCTATCTTTCCAAGGAAAATTAGCTTAAAAAATATTTAAAAATGCATTAAATTAAAAATTTTTTAATGTAAAAAGAAAAAAGAAAAAATAACAAAATTTTTAGGAAAAAAAATCAATTTTCGTACCAAACATTTTTGGAGGAACAAAATACTAATTTCTACAAAATATAAAATTATCTTTGTGAATAATAATAATTCTTATAAAAAAATAATTCTTTTCCGAAATTAAATTATTTTGTATATAAATAGCAATACTCATCGCAGAATTTATAAGCATATTTAATACAATTTTATTTTAATCGAATTTCTCAGAAAAATGAAATTATTCTTTAAAACGTTATTAAAATTCGTCGAAAGAATTTAATTATTTAATAAATTATTTTTTTCATTATTTAAATAAATGAATTTTCGTAGAATTTTCTAATAAAATTATATTTAAAAATGAATTTTTGTAAAAATTTTAGATAATAATTCAATATTAAAAGCAACATAGCCTGAAATTGAAGAAATAATTGAATTCTTAAACGGTTTCAAATTAAAGTCTTTGGAAATCGAAATTTTGATACTTGTAACTAATGATTCTGTAGACTTAATTTTTTGTAAAAGTTTAATTAAGTTTTTTTTAAATTATTTAAAGTGTTTTTTACATTTAATTGAAGAATTTCGGAATAATTGAAATTTCGTAGAATTAAATTATAAACAAAAAAATTTGAATATTTTTAAAGAACTTTTTCAAAAATTATTTAAAAATAATTGATTTATAGAAGAATTTTAATTAAAAATTCTAGAAAATAATAATTGAATTGAAATGATGAAAGTAATTTTGATGAAGTTACACTAACCTAATATTCTTATAATATAAAATAATGATTTTATTACTCGGTCATTTTTAATTATTATAAGATTTCTGCTTGTTTTACAATATTATATTCTTATAAGACGTTAAATTTCAAAAATACTGGAATTTAATTTCAACGTGAGAAAGAATTGAATTTAAATTTCCTTGCAATAGTATTTTTATACTTTATTTTACTCAAAAGTTTTCATTCTGCTTTGAATATTTTAGATAAAAAATTTTATTTGATTGGTAGTTTTAAACCTTTTTTACAAAAAAATTCAATGTAAATTAAGTTTGTGAAAAAAGAATTGAAAATGAATTTCTATTTAGCAGAATTTTTTTCCTTTTTTTTAATGCATAAAATTATTAATATAGAAAAAACATTTTAGTTTTAGAGAAAAGAATTGTAATTGAATTTTGAATTTCTATTTTCTGTTAGAAGAATTTCTTTCAAAAAAGAAATCAAGAAATAAATTCAATTTTTAATGTTTAACTTATGTGCGTCTGAAAAAAGTGAAAGAGTATAAATTCCTAATTCTAAATAAAGATTCTATTTATTTTTTGTTTCAAAGGGAAATTCTCGGAAAAAAATAATTGAAAAAATAATTTATGAAAAAATAAGAAAAGTTAAAAGAAAGAAAGGAACGAGACGACAAAATTGTGAGTGAAAAGAAATATAAATTTTTGCGGGGAAAAAATGATCAGTAACCTAATAAATAACCAGCACTTTTGTTATCTTCTTTTTACAGGGCAGTTCTAAAGTGAAAAAAGCCAAAGTACCAAAGAAAGAATCTCCAATGTATCCCGGTTCTTGTGCCGGAATTCGATCAACAGTGATATGTCGTTGCCTCGTGAATGGAGTTTTCAAAACTCGTGTCGATCGGTTAATGATAATCGAGGACCGGCCGCGACCGCGTCTCAGGAGATTGTCGGTCCGACCGCCATGGACGAGAATATGAACCAACATAATCAACTCGGCTCATTATTCTCAATTCATTCGGCACCAGTTTATGAATTAAATTCATCAGCGGGCATTGGCGGTACATCATCATTATTATTATCACCAACAACAACAAAAAGGCCGGCATCATTAGTTGTTCAAGTGCAGGCAAATTCAACTCCAATTGTACCGCCACCGTCGCGTCTAAGTCCACCGGAAACAATCGACGACGATGACAATGACAATCTTCTAACAATATCGAGTCTAACTGCACGTCCACTAATTGCCAAATCGCGTGAATTGCGCTCAACAAAACAATGTTCCATTAATCAGAAGAAATGGCGAAAGAAGAAGAAAAAGAAGAAAGACGAATGTTCGGTGGGAAAAATTAAAAATCCTAATTTTGTACCATTGGACGGTGGTTATGGATGGGTTGTTGTTTTTGGAGCATTTTTCGTTCAATTTTGGGTCGCTGGACTGGTCAAGTCCTATGGTGTTCTCTATCTCGAGGTGATGGAAACATTTAAAGATTCATCGGCGACCTACGCCTCATGGATACCGGCAATTTTATCCTGTCTTTGTCTCGCATTGGGTAATTTTGCATTTTTTCTACTATCTTCTCTCTTTCTCTTTTCAATTAGTAATTTTACACAATTTTTCATTTCGATAGGTGAATCATTAAGGCACTTTTCCTATGTGACGGTTTGAAAAAATCGAGTTTTTTGCATGTTTCAAAAGTACAATATCTTAGAAATATCGTGTGAAAGTTTTAGACAGACAAAAAAACAAGCGATCTTCAAAGGAGTCACCTTTGACTCATAAAAATAATTATTAAATGATTTGAAAAATCACTAAAAAAATTTTTCTTGTATATTTTTAGACACCAATTATAACATGTAAAATAAATTATAGAAATATGTTTTATTTTCTGTGAAAAAAAATTCCTGAAAAAAGCATGAAATTTCGACCGTCACATTGGAAAAGTGCCTTAAGAGAACTTTTATTCTTATCAGAAATTTGCAATAAAATTTTATCAACTCTATCAATAAATTTTATCAAATCTTTTTAAATAATTCAATTCTGCCAAAGAAAGAATTATTTTTAAATTAAATTGAAAATAATTTAATTCTAGCGATAAATTTTATTCAAATTTTTTAAAATAAATAATTATATTATTGCAACAAATTTTATTTATATTTCTGATAATAATTGAATTCTTTGGAGACATTTATTTAAAATTGTTATAAAAATAAGTGAATCCCTGCTAAACATTTTAATAATTAAACAAAATTGTTAAATTTTTTTAAAAAATTGTACTAAAGTAAATTGAATTCTTTGAAAGAATGTTAACAAAATCTTAAAAAATAAATGAATTTTGTCAAGGAATCTTCTTAAAATTTTTAAAAATAATTGAATTCTATCAAAAGATATTTTTTTAAAAATAAAATTGATAATAATTAAAATCTGAAGAAAATTTTTTTTAAATAATTCAATTCTTGGGAAAAATTTTATTTGAATTTTTAAAAATATTTTTATTTTTTTGAAGAATTACATTCAAATTTTGTTAGTAATTGAATTTTTTTAAAGATTTTTATTAAAATTTTTTTAAATAATTGAATTCTATCAAAAGATATTTTTTTTAAATAAAATTGATAATAATTAAAATCTGAAGAAATTTTTTTTTAAATAATTCAATTCTTGAGAAAAATTTTATTTGAATTTTTAAAAATATTTCTATTCTTTTGAAGCATTACATTCAAGTTTTGTTAGTAATTGAATTTTTTTAAAAGATTTTTATTACAATTTTTTTAAATAATTACATTTTTTAATACAGAAGTTTAAAAAAAATTTTCTTCATTTCAATTTTTCAAAATTTTTTTCATTTCTCTCTTCAGTTCGCATTCATTCTGCATTGTTTAAGTTTGACAGTTAATTTTTTGTAAACATTAAAAGAAGTGAAATAAAAAAATTTAACCCACATCTCATAGTTTCATAGTTTTACATTAAAAGTATTTTGAAATCCAATGTATCATTTTTTGACTAAAATAGATTTTTTTATTTAAAACAAAAAAATTGTTTAAATTAAAAGAAAAATTTTTTCTTGAAGAAAATTTCCTGAAGGTAATTGAATTTTTTCGAAGTACTTTATTAAAATTTCTTAAAGTTGTTGAATTTTATTTATGCAAAGTGTATAGAAAATAATTGCATTCTTGTAGCGAATTTTATAAATTTCAAAAATAATTGAATTTTTGAGTAAAAATGTATTGTAATGTTGTAAGGATTGAATTTTCTCGAAGACTTTAATTAAAATTATATTTAAAATTGTTTAAACTAAATATTAGTTTTGTATTTAATTTTATTTTAATTTTAATTAAGTGAACATTAAATTTGCGTAAAAATTTCGACATAAGATGGATGGAAATATATTTAAATTTATTATCTCAATTTTAATTTTTCTATATCAAAATTTCGATTTTTATTTAAATTTCAATCAAAATTAAATCTTTTAACTAAAATTCCACTTATTTCCAGAATAAATTATAATTATCACTTACTGTTTATTTGCTTTAAAAATTTTAATTTCAAACAAAAATTCTTTTTATTAAAAAAAAAATTGGTTCTATAGTTTATCCGTTAAGATATAATTTTCTTGTTTCTAAATTTATAACGAATGCTATTACAAATAATTACTTTAATATAACGACGATTGAAAAATTATCTTATTTAATTAATACTCTTATAAGAGACAAATAAATCAATTGTTATTATCGTGCAATGATATATTTATTTCATCATCTAGAATTTAATTGCATCGACTTTATAATTGCATGTTTAAATTCCAACATACAAGTTTCAATTTTTTGAAGAGACGATTAATTAGTGTTTCAAATGATTATCAAGGTTTCAAAAAGAAAAAGAGGAAAAACCCTTTTTTTCTACTCGACCTTGAATTGAAATTGAATATTTTCCAAAGAATTTTCAAAGAATCATTAAAAAATATATCCATCGTTTAAATTGCAATTTTTTTTCTCAGACAAAATGACAACTTTTCTTTCTCTTTAAACTATCGAAAAAAATAATAATCAGACTTTTTGTCATAGTATTTCTTTCACTATTGTTTTCTTTTATATGAAAAAGAAATAATAATCGAAATCGAAAAATGAAAATCAAACTATTATTATTATTACTCACTCTTTTCTCGATACATGTTTTTGTCTCCCTTTAATTAGCAATCTGAAAAAAGAAAATTTCTTTAATTTTCTAAATTTAACCTGAATTAAATAAAAACTAGGTATTAAAAAAATATAATAAACTTTTTATTTTCATAAGAAAAAATTGTTTTATGATTTGAGAATAATAATTCTTCTTCTTTAAAATTAAAGGAAAGAACGATATCTTTAAAGGTGGAAAATAAATTATGAAAATCATTAACAACAAAAATGAATTTGACATTTTCAAAAATAAATAAATTTTTAAAAATAATGATTGTAATTATTTAGTAAAAGTTTTGGAATTAATTTGAAAAATAAAGGAATCCTAGAGTGAATGAACTAATTAGTTGGTAAATAATCTACTTAACAATTTTATAATTAATTAATAATTACATATATAGATATATATATAAATCGTAAAATTTCGCGCATATATAATTCATTAATTAATTGGTTAATCAATTTATGGAATCTTTAATTAATATGAAACCGTTAATTATTTTCTAGCACCAGTGACAAGCATGTTGTGCCAAAAATACAGCTGCCGAGCTGTGGTTTTTGTCGGTGGGCTTTTCTGCGCTCTTGGACTCACCATCAGCTACTTTGCCACTCGATTAATTCATCTATTTTTCACATTTGGTGTTCTTACAGGTAAGAAAAGCAGAAGAAAAAGAATAATTCTTTTGAAAAATAATATTTATGAAAATAATAAAATTCCTATAACGAAATTATAAATTTTGAAATCAAATTTTTTATTTCGAGAAATTTTATTAAAAATCAATTGAAAAAATAAAAAAAATTCAATTCCTTCAAGAATCTCAATTCAATTAATTCGAGAAATTCAATTCAAAATAAACTACAATTTTTGCGACCTTATCAATATCTTTAAAAATAATGTAATTCTTTCAAGGAATTTTATTGAAACTTTTTAAATAATTTAATTTTAGAAAAAAAAATTCTTTTTACATTCAATTGAAAATTGTTCAGTTCTTGAGACAAATTTTTGAAAATAAGTAAAATAATCAAGTTCTCTGGAGATATTTAATTGAAATTGTTATAAGAATGAAAGAATTCCAGCAAAAAAATTCTAAATTATTGAATTTTTGAGAAAATTTTACAAAAGTAAATTGAATTTTTAGAAAAAAATTTATTAAAATCTTAGAAAATAATTGATTTTTTCAATGAATTTTGATATAATATTTAAAACTAATGGATTCTATTGAATTGAAAACAATTGAAAAATGTATTTTTTCAAATTTCGAAAAATGTTGTAGACACCTTTTGAAAATAATTGAATTCTTCGCAAGAATTTTGTTCAAATTTTTTTAAAATCCTAGATAATTAAATTTTTTAATGAAATTTTATTAAAAATACATTTGAAATAATTGAATTTCTTCTGAGAATTTTTTTCAAATTTTTATAATAATTCAATCCTTTTGAGAAATTTTATTGAAATTGTATTGAAAATAATAACTTAATAGGTGCTTCTAAGGAGTTTGTAGCACAATTTTTTAGAATCCATAAGTGAATTCAATCAACAAAATTTTATTACAATTTTTCAAAATAATTATTTATTCCATAAATTCAATTAAAATTGTATTCAACGTATTTGAATTCTTATAAAGAATTTTATTAAAAATTTTGAAACTAATTGAATTTTTTTGAAGTATTTTATTAAAATGTAAAAAAAAATAATTGTGTTTAATCAAGAAAGTTTGTCATAACTGTATAAAAAATAATTCAATTCTTTCAATGAAGTTTTTATAGAAATTAAAAATAATTGAATTACTGAAAAGAATTGTAATATTTATAAATATAATTGAATTCTTGTGTAAAAATAAAAAGAATTTTATTTTGTTTATGGCAGTAACTGAATTTTTTCAACATTTATATTGTATATTTTTTTATTTTTTATTCAAAGAATTAATCTGCTTCTTCTCTAATGTACTTATTCTTTTTTTATTCAAATGAAAGAATTAAAAAATTTTCTGTTTCCAAATTTAAATTAAAAATTGAATTTTTGTAAATAAAAATAATTTTTCATGAACCAATTGTTTTTTCTATTAGGAATTGGCGGTGGTTTATCAACAACTCCAGGAATTATTTTAGTATCGCAATATTTCGACAAGCATCGCGCCCTTGCCAATGGAATTTGTGTCTCAGGCACTGCAGCCGGTAGCTTTGTTCTCCCACTTATGATTAAAACACTAATTACAAATTTTGGTTTTCATGGGACAATATTATTACTCGGCGGTTGTATGCTTCATGTTTGCGTTAGTGCAACTTTGTATCGGCCATTGGAAAATAATTACGTTGAACAACCGTCAATTATTATTGTTAATAATAATCAAGAACAAGAACAACATCAACAGCAGCAGCATCAGCAACACGAAGAAATAAATGAAAATAAAATTGACATTATTGATATTTTACCAAGAACAAAGCAGCAGCAAAAATTTGATCTTTTATTTGCAAAAAATGATACGACGACAAAAAATAATCTTTTAAATGAACTTTTTCATCATAATAATACTGTCACATTGGATTTAACTGACAGTGAAGAGGAGAAGGATATAATGGGCGAGGGATTACGTTTAAAGCCATTGCCAAAAATTCGTAGTTCAAGTATTTTACATAGCGTTGAAGATCTTTCGACTGATTCGACTTGTGTTTATAAGGCGAGATCTTCTCTCAGGTAATTTTTTTTTAATTCATTCAATTAATTTTCAATTTCTTTAATTCATTGAATAATAATTTTTATTATTATTATTATTATTATTATTATTATTATGGTTTTCTGTAGCTTGCTAATCGATGAATTAATTATTTAACTAATTTTCAATACAATTTTTGCCAAAATTCAATTAGATTTTAAATTTCTCAATTATTATCAAAAATTTAATTACCTTAAAATTGTTTGAAATTCAATGCAAATTTTTCATTTATTAAGAAATATAATTTTTCTACCAGTTTTTCTTTAAATTTAATTATTTTCCAAATTTTCCATTAGAGTTCTTCAAAAATACGATTGTATTTTAAAATAATTCTTAAACATAAACAAATAAAATTCATTAAAGTACAAAATTTATTTCAATGATACTTGACAAAATTTTCAGTTGCTTGAATTTATAAAAATTATTTTTAGAACTACAATTATTTTTTTTTAAACTTTAATACAAAACTTAAATACTTTTTGTCAAACGAAAGTTTAAAAACTTCTCATTTATTTTTCCTCAAGAATAAAAATTTCAAATAATTTCAATGAAAACCTTTTGAAATTTAATTATTTCTAATAATTACAACTGTCAATCTTCCAAAATGCAATTATTTTTTTACAATTTTTTAATAAAATTATTCAAAAATTTAAGAATTTTTAAGGAAAAATAATGTAATTAATAATTTTTTAATATAAAAATTTAAAGATTTGTAAATATGCTCTTGTTTCCCTTAATTTTTCAAAAAATTTAAATGGGAGAATTGAATTATTTGAATGGAATAATTGTTGAAAATTGATAAAATAATGTATTTTCAAAAATACGATTATATTTACAGCCAGTTTTTAAAAATGAAAAAATTATATTCTTTGAAATATAAAATTTATTTTTTTTATAAAATTTTTCAAAATTTCCAATAATTTTTATTATTTTTCAGAAACCTAATTTTTTTAGAATTTCCAAATAAAATGTTTCAAATTTTAATCATTTTTGTTTTTTTTTTTTTGCTTAAAATTTCAAAATACATTCAATGTAAAACCATTTAAAATTTTGTTGATAAAAACTTAAACTTCAAGTCAAATTCTAACTACCTTTTTATTGATTTCTTTTTAAATTTAGGTTAAATTTTCATAATTCAGTTATTTTATTGTTTACAAAAAAATTAAGTCTCAAACTTTTGATACACCAATTCGAACTATAAAACAATTTGGAATCAAAAAACACTAACTTCGCAAGAGGACTGATTATCTTGATAATTTTAATTTAAAATCATTTTAAATTTAACTAAAGATTCCAAATCTTCCAAAATTTTGTGATCTTGTTTTTTACATTAAAAATAAATGCAAAACATAGTAATAAATAGTAAAAATAAAGATTGTATTTTATTAATAAAAATGGTATCTAGTAACAATGACAACAGTAAATACTATTTTATTAAATAATAAAAATAGTAAAAAAAAATAAAAATTGTAGTAATTATAAAAATAGTAATAATAAAAATTTGAACAATAAAAACTAACAGGCAATAAAAATAGGAAAAGCATAAAAAAATGAATTTAAACAATTTTTCGTTTGTAGATCATTGAGATCGTCGGTGACTGCAGTCTGTCCACAAACGGTGCAAATTGAAAATTCAATGGAAGAAAAAGAAGTAAAAAAATCATTGGCACAAAGAATAGCGCAATATCTTGATTTGAGTTTATTGAAGAATGTTGAATTTATAATGATGTGCCTGTCGGTAATGTTAATGTCGACCGGAAGTCCCTATATGCTCTACTATCTTCCGGCGTATGTTCACGCGAAAGGTTACACGAAATCGGAAGCTGGTTATCTTGTTGCAATTTCCGCTACACTCGATCTTTGCGGAAGACTGGGACTTGGATGGCTCTCGGATTTGCAACTCTTTGATAGACGAAAGGGTTACATTGGAAGGTAATAATTTATTCATTTATTTCAAAATAAATCATTATTTTCATTAATTCTATTCAAATTTTTCAAAACAAATTGAATTTTTGCCAAGATTTTTATTAAAATTTTTCAAAAATATTGTAAGTAATTGAATTGAAATAATTGGAATTGGGTTAATTATAGGAATTAAAGATTTGTCAATTTAAAAGTACTCAAATATAAATAATGTTAAAATTGAATTATAATTATTCTAATTGTTCTGTTTTTCATTTTCCACAGTATCGTAGGCGCTGGAGTGGCAGTTTTAGCGATTCCAATGGCCCATTCGTTTTACGTTTTAGCGTGTTCCGTTGGAATGTATGGACTTTGTTTGGGATGTTGGTTTCTATTGGTTCCGGTTCTCCTCGCTGATCAATATGGCACTGATAAAATATCATCCACCTATGGACTCGTTAGAATGTTTCAAAGTGTCGCTGCAATTTCCATGCCACCACTCGCAGGTATTTTTCCATTTTTTCCTTCCTTATTTTTAAATATTCTTTTTATAATTTCTTTAAGAATTTATTTTTCTTCGCAATTATTTTAGAGTTGCCACAAATCCAGGAATGGCAGGGAAAAGTTAGAGAAATTAGAAATGGTCAAGGGAATTAGGAAAAAGTTAGAGAATTTATAAAAAAGTATAAGAAAAAATTTAAGTTTTAGAATTCGTGAGAAAATTCTGAATTTTTGGGACTTTTTCTTTTGCCTTATAAACTATGAAATTACCACGAATTCTAATTCAAAATCATCAATTTTTTAATATTTCTGACAATAATTTTAATGAAAAGAAATTGATTCTTGAAGAAATATCATAAAATTATTTAATAAATAATTTTACTTAAATATTTTTTAATTAATTGGATTTTAAAAGAGTTGCGATTACAATTTTCATAAATAGATAAATTTCTATTAAGATTTTAATCTGAAATTTTATAAAATTTTAATTTTGAATGAATTTCTAAAGAATTCTAAAGAACTCAGATTTTTAAAAAATTTTATTATTTCTAATTCTTCTGAAATTATAGTAACATTCTGTAAACTATTTATAATTAATCATTAAAAATGATCGATTTATAGAAGAATTTTAGTTAAAGACACTAAAAACTTTGCAACAATTCTATTCTGTTCAAAAGTTTAAAAAAAAGTTTTGTCCAACTTTTAATTATCTTTATAAATAATAAAATTCTTCGAATTCAATTATTTTCAAAAATTTTAATAAAATCCTTGGAAAAAGAATTCAATTATTTCAAAAAATTTTTTGGAAAAATCCTTTATGGGAATTCAATTTTCATTTATTCAATAATATATTATATTTATTTTTGTATTTAAATAATTTAATTCTCGTAAAATTTTGTAATAAAAATTTATTTCAGTTAAAATTTTTGATAATTGATTATTAAAAGCAATATAACCTGAATTTTGAACTGGTTGCAAATTCATATCTTTGAAAATATGAATTTTTTATACATTCAACTATAAATTAAATTGAATTTTAAACAAATGGATTTGAAAGTTCTCGAAAAACTTTTTAAAAAATTATTAACAATAATTGATTTTTCAAATATTCTTGGAAATAATAATTAAAGTGAAATGCGAAGAAAATATTTTTAAAAAGGTAATTTTTTAACCTAGAACCTTAAAAAATTGTTATTTTTTTATATTTCGAAAATAAATCTTATTTTGAAAACTCAATGAAAGAAAAACTAACGCGATTAACTGAGGGAGAGAAAAAAAGTGATTAGGATTAAAAATAGAAATGTATAAAAGCTTTCAAGTTCTGCCTCTTTAAATTGTTCTTTTAATTAAATTTATGAAAGAGGTTGCTTCAAAAATAACAACGTCAATAATAATAATAACAATAATAATAATAATAATAATAATAATAATAATAATAATAATAATGAAAGAAAACAATTAAAAATGAAAGTCAGGGAGATACTTTTTGAACCGTAAAAATTGATTGAGCACGTGGTGGTGGTGGCTAACTTGGAAAGGGTCGAGGATGACAAATTCGCGTATTTTTA
The DNA here is from genome assembly GCA_032873175.1 of Leptopilina drosophilae. NCBI lineage: Eukaryota > Metazoa > Arthropoda > Insecta > Hymenoptera > Figitidae > Leptopilina > Leptopilina drosophilae. The sequence continues at coordinate 33,189,148 of CM065484.1, forward strand.
GATCAAGGTCAAAATAGAAAGAAAAAATACGAAGAAATTCTACACAATGAAAATTTACCCTCGATTCACGTTTCCGGCCATTTTCCCTCTATTCGTACTATCTAAGCGTAATGATCAAATTCTCATTATTTACTTTTTGCAGTAATGATGATAATAATGATAAAAAAGTTTCTTTTGCCTTTTCCTTTTTCTTTTATAGATAAAATATTTATCGGAAATATAAAATATTTACAATATTATTATAGTATTTTTATATATAGAGTTCTAATTTATCATTACTTTTTTCTCCGTTTTTCCTCTCTTTTAAACAATTTCAATGACAATGTCAAGACAAGTTTATTGGATTATCGATTACAAACGGGGTTCATGGAAAATTTATATATATATATATATATATATATATATATATATATATATATATATATATATAGGCAATAAAATTGCTTTCGCATAATAATTTTGTTCTCCATAAAAAATGCAAAAGTATTGCGATAAATTTTCTGTGTTTTTTAAATAGGAATTTGTTGGTATTTTTTTATTTACACCTAAAATTATTTTAAAATATTTTTTCATTTTTGTTACTTTGGTTTTCAATTTATTAGTCAAAATAATAATTATTAATATACAAAATAAATAGATGAAAATAAATACGATTTTTTTCAGTAAATTAATTTATAATTTTTAAATAATAATTCGAAATGTTTCGATTAAAATCCAAATCATCAAAATTTAAATTATTTAAATTATTTTAAATTAATTTTTTTTTTGTAAAAATTCAATTTAAATTAAAAATAAATTAGTATTTTCTAAAATAGTTTAGGAAATTTCAATTATTGAAAACTTTTTTAATTAATTATTTCCTCATTTAGATGACGTGTATCGGTAATTATTTTGACCTAATTAACTACTTTCTTTTTTAAACGGAATAAACAACAAATATCTTTTGAATCATTGTTTATCAATTTCTGATATTGAATAATATCGTCGTTATTGATAAGAGCAAAAAATACCAGAACAAATTATTAAAATTCCAATTATTTGATATGTAGAAAAGAATAACAAAATTTTCTAATTATTTAATCTATTATAATTATGTTCTTCACAGGAATTTAGTTATTTTCAATTAAATTTCAATAAAATTTTCTCGAAAGAATTCAATTATTTTCAAAAATTTTAATTAAATTTCTAGAAGGAATTTAATTACTTTTAATAAAATATACTAACAAAAAATCACGAAAGATTTCAATAATTTTTTAAAAAATTTGAATTAAATTCTTCGAAAGAATTCAATTATTATATTATCAAAACTTTGAATAAAATTCTTCGAAAGAATTTAAAAAAGTTTTAATAAAATTCTTTAAAAGAATTCAATTTCAAATTAAATTAAAGGTTTTGATAAAATTTGTCGCAAGAATGGAATTATTTTCAAAAGTTTCAAAAGTAGAAAGAATTTATGAACCCATTTCCAAAAATTTGAATTGTATTATTTAAAAAGTTTTAATAAAGGAAGAAAAAATATTTATTTGAAGAGACAAATCATAATGAATAGAAATTGTATGATGATACTGATGATGATGATAATAGTGAATATTGAAGTCACGAGTAAGAGATTTTTGTATTAATGATTTTAAATTGATTTTCAGGGTTCTTGAGGGACGTGACAGGAAGTTACAGTGCTTGCTTCTTGTGCATGGGCACTTGTATGGTACTGGGTGGTTTGCCACTTTTATTGGTGGCCAACGACGCATCTAAATCTGAATCCGAGCTGCCAGTGGAGACGGAAAACAAAAAGGATATTGCTTCACCGACCAAGGATTAAAAAAGAAATGAGCGAAAAAAAACCAACTGCCACCCTCGACATCGATAATTACATACTGGAGGAGAATAAGAAGAAAAAGGTCAGATAGTTAAAAAAAGGCAGAAAGAGAAAAAAAAGAAGAATTGAATTGGAATGCAAATAACTATATAAATCAGTTTCTTACTGTTTATAATTCACCTCCATTAATCAGTATATAATCGGAAGTATCAACAATTATCAAAAAATCATGTGCATCCTTGATAATTGGAAGAAAGAAGGCAAAGAAAAATTGTGATTTGAAGACAAACACTTTTCTGTTAATTTTTAGACTTACAATCAATCGTAGAACTTTATTTGTTTATTTACTTTCAATTTTTCATTTTTATTCAACATTTTCAAATTTTTATTTTTATTCGCTATTTTTAATTTCTAATTTGTAATTAGCTGGACATCAATTTTCTTAGAAATTATTTTCAGATAGAAAAATGATTTTCCATTACAAAAATTATTTTCTGTTACAAAAATGATTTTAAATTGTAAAAATTAATTTTTAATTGAAAGATTAATTAATTTTTGACCGAATATATTAATTGTCTATTGAAAAGTCAATATTATGCAATTAACTGGAAATTAATTTTTGCAATTTCAATTATCAAAAATTTTTTTTTACTGCGTGAATAGTAAAAACCTAAAAAATACGGACTTTTGTTTTTGAGAAAAATAAAAAACAGCTAGTTTATTATTATCATTCCTAAATACGGAATAAAACGAGAATAATTTTTAATTAATCTGTACTAAAAATCGTCAGAAAAGAAGTCGGAAATTTCTCAATATATATTAAGAAGAGAAAATAAATGTCCATAAAAGATGCGACAAGTGTTCTCGGAGTTGAAAAATAATTCAAAATATTTCTTATAACTAAAGGAAAAATATTTTGTTAACCCTTTTTTTAATTAAAATTAATTAGTTTAAAAGTTTAAATATTTTGTATCTTCAATATTTTGTCGATTATTTTTAATATTTCGTGATTATTAAATTTTTTTACTTGCAATACTTTCAAATTAAACAATTTTCTAATTCATAATATTTTTAATTAATATTTTTTAATTTTAAATATTACGAAATTGAACATTGAATACTTTTTCCAAATAAGAAATATTTATATAATCAACAGTTTTTTAATTTCAAAGTATTTTCAAATTGATCATTTAAAAAAAAATTTTGAAATTTCTCTAAAATTTTGGAAAATTCTTTTAATTTAAAATAATTATTAAATTTTTTAATTATTTTGATTGTTAAAAATCTCTATCATTTTCTGATAGAATTTAAAATGTTTCAATATTTATTTATTTCCTTTTTTTTAATTTATAACTTTATTATTTATTTATGTGTTATTCGTTCTCTAAAAAAAATGATTACATTGCCTCTAGTTTTTGTAAAATATTTTACACATCAAGTCATAAATATTGTTCATGAATAAAAGAATTCTAAAAACTATGTAAGAATTCATATAATTTTTACAAAAATTATAAAAGAGAAAAAAAGATAAAAAATTAATAATATTATCGAAATTGTAAATATCTCAACACGTTTTTTCATTACCAAAAACAATAATATTTACAAATGTTTTTATTATTTTTAAATAATTTAAAAAAAACTATTCAAATTTTAATTTTAGTTTTTAGACTAATAATTTGTTAATTAAAGTAATTTTAAAATATTAGTCAAACTATCTGAAAGAAAAAAAAATTTATTATAATATTATTGTTTGCTGTTACTATCATTATTATTTTTATAATTTTTTTAATTTTTTGGATAATTTATATCAAAAATAATTTCTGTTAGAACTTATTTTTATTGTTATTAATTAATTATTTTATTTTATTTTATATATTAATTAAAAAGCTCATTATTTTTATATTTATTTAATCTAATTACGTTTTAAAACTGAATTTTTAATTAATAACAGTAGAAATGTGAGTTAGAAGCATAATTAAAATCAAAAGTAAAAAAAAGTAAAATAAAATAAATAAAATACTGTTTTCATTTTAACCTGTTACAAAAATGGCTGTGTTATACAAAGGACAAAAAATGGAATATGAAAACGAATGTAAATATCTAATCTTCAATGATTAAAAAAATATGTAAAGAAAAAAATGTAATTGGAAATTTAAGTAATTAAAAACTAGTTTTAATAATAATAATTTTGTTATAGTATTAAAAAAATATATATTCAAGTTTTCAAATTTTTATCAATTCTCGTTCTAATCAATTAAAAATATGTTGAATTAAGTTAAATAAAATTTATTTTTTCATTTAAGAATACAATGTTATACATTTTTTAAATTAAATATTTAATTGAATAATTTTTTAATTATTTAATGAATCAATTAATTTTCATTTTTTCCGATTTGATTAATTATTATTTTAAATATGTTTGAAAATTGTTTACTTTTTATTTATTAAAAAAATTAATTCATGAATGGCTTTAAATAATTTTAATTAATTAGCTTAATTTTACAAATTAATTTTAATAATTAGTTCAACTTTAGAAATTCTTTTAGAAAAATTAATTAAATTTAGATTAATTTTAAAAATTAATTTCAAAAAAGTAATTTCCTTAGATAAATTTTTAGAAATTAATTTCAGTAATTAATTTTCTTCTAAAATGACTTAATTTAAAGAAAGAAATACTTTCTTAAGTGATGAGACGGTAATAATAATGAATTGCTGTAAAAAATTCTTTCTATAAACAGAACTGTAAATTGGAATTTTGAAAAATCCAATAAATGACTTGTAATTTAAAGAAACAAATTTTCTAAATGATTAAAAGAAAATTATTTCGAAATTTATTTTCATCTCTATAAGTAAATTAATATTAAACAAAAAAAATAAAAAAAATAAAAATTTTAATTATAATTGTGCGCTGTTTCTGGCTGTGCTTCAAACGAATTTTGTAAACTTTTCTTTCACCGAAAAAATAAGGGTTGTATCAATAAAGTGAAATCGTGTATTCAAACTTTTTGCACTAAAAAGCGAAAAAGAAAAATTGAAAAAAAATTAGATTGTTAAAAAAGTCAAAATGTTCACTTCGCCTTCGTACAACCCTTGCACAGAATGTTTATCGAAAAAAAATAAAGATGTGTCGTTTTTTACAAAAAAAAAGAAATTAAACACCGTGTATAATTGCATTGTTTTCAAAGAAAAGAAATAATTTTCAATTGAGTGAAAGTGTATAGAAAACATGTATAATATTAATTTGCACACGTCCCGAAAAAAATAATTAAACTAAACAAAAAGGAACAGACAAAAAATAAAATAAATGCGAATTTTTGAAAGAAACGAATGGAAATGAAAATTAAGAAAATTACTTTTTTTTAAATTTTATATTTTATGCAAAAAAAAATTATAAAAATTACCAAAAGAAAAAAAACTAATTTTCTTAAATTTCAAACAATATTACATCAATTGGGTATTTTACCCTTGAAATTTGTAATAATTATATTTATTTATAAATAAATAAATAAAAAATCGCATTTATTTTTTTTCCTTCAAAATTTAAATTTTTACCTTTTATTTTTGACAATTATTCTATTTTTGTTTCTTTAATTCTAATTTTTATTTACTTTTAGCGAAATTGTAAATAAACAAACACACGAAATATTGTTAATCTGAGAATTTTAAATGTATATGAAAAAAAATTGCGAGAATTCGACAGACTGAAAATTAATTAAAAAGAAAATAAATAATATTACTTGCGATGGAATGTGAATATGAAAAAGCTCAGCGAACAAAGTCACAGAAAGTTTTTTCGTAAAAATATTGTTCTCCCCATTTTTTATATTTTTTTCTGTTTTTCTCATTTACAGAAAGTTGGAAACGAAAACAAAAAATTATTATTATTAATAAATTAATAATTAAAGAAACTATAAATAATATTACAATTATTATTTTATTTATTTTTATTTTGAAAAACGGAATAAAAAAACGTCAATTTACCGCGAATAGTTACTTAGAAAAAATTGAAAAAAATTTCTTCTTCGTATTATTTTTTTGTAAAAAATTATTTTTTGTGTCGAAAATAATTTCTTTGGAGAAAAACATTTTCTTTTAAAAATAATTTCATTTATAAAAAGTACAATTTTTTGTAGAAAAACAATTTTTTTGTAGAAATACAATTTCTTATTGTAAAAAAACAGTTTGTTTTGAAGAACAAAAATTTTTTTCCTAAAAAACAATATTTTTTTAAAACCCCAGTTTGTCTATTTTGTTTTTTGCTCACTTTCCATCGAAACACGTTACCCAAGTATAGAATTTTTTTCCTTCAATCTCGGTCTGACCGAACCTCGCTTATTAATTGAAAATAATAAAAATTATATATGTATATATATATTTATATATAACAAAATATATATAATTATATGTATAATATACAATATCATATATTTATTTACAATCAGATTGGATCGGTTTCTAATGTGAATGATGCGCCGGGAGAGATTTTAATTGAGAAAAAAAAGAAAAAATAAAAAAAATTACCGACTCCGACTGATACTGATATATAATTATAGTGAATTATTAAAATAAAAATTAATTTAAGACAACAACAAAAAATGTATGTTTTAAGACCAAAATAATTGCAGAGTGTTTTTGTGGTCCTAAGGTGTATGATTCGACACTCGAGTCGAAATATTGTCTAATATATTATAAACAAAAGAAATAAGCAAAAAAGGGGGGGAAATTATCAAATAAAAATAAAATATTAATTATACTTGAGATTTATTCATTTTTTTCGAACCGACTTTTTAATTTTCAATTTTTGGAAAATAAATTGTATACAGAAACTTTTTTTTACAAGAAAAGCGAATTTTTACTTTTTCAAATCTCTTTCATTTTTTTAACTTTTTTCATTTTCTTTTTGCTAATTCTGTAAATTTTTTTTCTATTTTCATTTATTTAATATTTTTTCAATGCCTAAGTAAATAGTTTCAGTTTTTATTTTTTGCTTCTTAAAATTGGACTTTACGATAGAAAATTTTCAAAACATCGAAAATTTCTTTTATAGAAAAAAATTGAATTAAATTATTATTGTAAATAAATAAATAAATTCATTAATTAAGTACGAAAAAAGTGGACGCACATATTTTTAAGGAAAAATATTCACAAAACTTTTTCTGTTTGTTATAGAAAAAATTCGATTAACAATTTCTTTTTGAGAAAAGAAAATTCGAAAAAAAAATTTATAGAAACAATTGAATGACAATAACTTTGAATTAAAATATCAGTTTTTTGACAACATAAAAAAGAGAAAAAAAAATTTTAAAGAGAAAGAAATTCAAAAGAAAAATTTTTCAATTAAGAAACCAATTTTTTGAGAGTTTTGAAAATAAAAAAAGTCGACATCTTGAAAAATAAAAATCGTTATCAAGGCGTTAAAAAAAATGCCGAAAGATAATTTAAGTGAGATTAATTGAGTAAGTTTACTTTTGGATTTTTTCTTTTCTAGAAAGATAACCATCAAAAGTAATTAGACAAATTTTTTACATATATACAAAAACAAAATAAAAAAAATATTCTACAAAATTTTGCAGTGTCGAAACAAAATTTAACAAAAATTGAAGAAAATAAAAATGAAAATGAAAAACAAATTATTGAGAAGAATAGTCATGGACAATTGTTATTAGAAAAAAATAAAGGAGAAATTTGGAAAAATCCAAAGAAAAATTCTTCGATAAGATTACAAAAAAATTATTATTTAGAGAATGACTTATTGATTCGCGATGTTGTTCCTGGACCGTTTAAATCGACAAAATTGGTAAATTTGTTAGTTTTTAATTCAAAAAAACAAATGTTTCCATTTTTTTCAAAAACTGTATTTATTTTTTTTAAATTAAATAGAAACATATTTATTAATTTATCTGCAAAATAGTTTGTAATCAAAAATATTTTTGTTGAATGAAGAGTTTTTTAATTAAAAATGTCTTTTTAGTTAAAAAAAACAATTTGTTAAAAAAAATAATGTGGAAATAAAATTTGTAACAAATTGTTTTTTAATTTTATATTTATTTTCTTAAAATTTTGTTCAATTTACTTTTTATTGACGAAATAATTATTTTTTAATTTTTATTTGTTGAAACTATTTTTTTATTTATTTTTATTAACAAAATAATTATTTAAACATTTTTTATTTGTATAATAATTATTACAATCATTTTTAATAACAAAATAGTTATTTTAAAATTTTTATTCGCAAAATAATTATACTTTAATTTCTTATTTGTTAAAACTAATTACTTTTAATTTTCAGATACAATTGGCACCATTTGTTTTAAATTCTCTGCAACGAAAAACGTATGAAAATGAAAAAATTCGTCGTGGAATTCCAAATAATTTTGAAATAGTGCATTCAACACAAGGAATTCCAAATCCTTGGAAAGTAATTTTTTCTGAAAACTATTTTTATCCCGAGCAAAATGAAGTCAAGGAAGAACAAGAAGCAGAAATTTGTTTGGTAAACTAAAGAGAAATAAAATTTGTCGATAAAAGCAAAAACTTAATTATTAAATTCGAAATTAATTAATCTAGTAATTAAAAACAATTTTATTAGCTAATAAATTAAAAAATTAATGAATTTCGTAATTTAAAAATAAATCAATTATTAAATTAATTAATTTTGAAATTAAAATTAATTTAATTATACCTAATAAATTGAAAATTAATAAAATAAATTTTTTATTTCCTCAATAACAGTGTGAGCCGAATTTGGCGAAAGAGAAAGAAAATCAAGTGAAATTTCCCATTTCATGTGGAGGATTAAGAAGAAAAATTAAGCTTAAATTAAAGAGGAAAAGAAAGAAGGAAAAAATGCGAAAATGTGAAATTTTTGAAAAAATTGCCTCTAATTCACAACTATTGAAATGCAACGGCGTTAATAATAATAATATTAAGGAGACAAGAAATTTCGCTTGTAATACAGATTTTCCAGCAGTAGAAAGCGGATCAAAAAATGAAATTTCTCAAAATCAAATTGAATCGAGTGATAAAATTATTCATTGTGAAATAAATGGAAAAATAACATTTCGCAATGGCAGAAATGGTGGAAATGGTGGAGAAAGCATCAATGGAATTGGATCAATGAAATTCAATTGTGTTGGCGAGAATCGAAATGATGTTGTCATTGAAAAGCATCAGGTGTGTATGTGATAAATTCAATTTTAAAATCTAATTTATTTTATTTTCAAATTACTTTGAGATAGATAAATATTTATATAGAGAAAGATGTGAGTAAGGCAAAAAGGATTTTATGTCAAATTGAATGGCCAATTTTACACGAGTGTTTAACGCATGAATAAAAATAAAATAAAAATCAGAAAAAACATATAAAAAATAAATTAATCTAACAAATAAAATAATAAACAAAATTAATCAATATTTAATAAATTAATTTATGTTTATTTAATAAACAAGTAAACAAACAAAAGAGTAAACAATAAATAAAAATAACAAATGAAAAAGTGAAAAAATAGTAAATAAATAAATGAAAATAATAAGAAAAGAAATGAAAAATAGTCAAAAAATAAATAAAACTAACAAAAACAAGTAATAAATGAACCAAACAAGTGAAGAAAAAATAATGATAATAATTATTTAATTTTCACTTAGAGAGAAGACAATCAATGTCCTTCTGGATTTTATCAAAATTTTTATAATCAATTTTCAAAAACATTAAAAATTCGCAATATAATAACGAATATCGAGCAAAATAAGCAATTTTCAAAATTAAAAAAAGCATTAAATGGCAAAAAATGTGAACAAATTGAAACTGATTTTGGAAACGAGAAAAGATTAGTTTGTTACAAGTGTTCATGTCCGTATTTACGGGTTTTGAATGAAAAAAACTTATTTGACAATTCTTCTCAAGAACGAAAACTAAGCAGCAGTACGTTATTTAATGTATTTATATTTTTGCAAATTATTCACAAAAACATTGTTTTCTCATTTTTTTAATAAACTAATAATTTTTGTTAATAAATTAACCAATTAATTTTAATAAAATAGATACCTAATGATTTTATTTCAATTTTTCCGAAAATCCGGAAATAATTTTATTAATAAAATTATAAATATTTTTAGTCAAATAAGAGGGAATAAAAGAAATAAAATTATTTTTGATAGAAAAAAAATTTGTTTGATTATATTATTGGAAATTTGTGAATAATAATAAATAACAATATTGGAAAAATAATTTTCTGTATTAATAGTTTTTTTTAATCTTACATGCAGAATCAAAAGGGGAGAATGAAAAGAAAAATGAGAGAAAATTACGTCAAATGAAATGCGATGGTACAAAAATGACAATTGAGAAAACTGAAAGAAAAAAGGAAAAACAAAACAATAGGCGAAATAAAATAAAAAATGATGCGAATTCCATGAAAATTTTAAAACATGTCAAGGTTAATGACGATACAAATGAAAAAAAAGACCTAGACGATAAAGTTCAATGTGATTGTGAAATAAAACACACTGAGGATAATACTGATAGTGGAAATAATGCTGATATTTCACAATTATCAAAGTATTCACAAGAAAACGCTCATATTCATTAACCAAATAAGACTATTTTTTTCGCAAAGATTTCTATTTTCTCTTTCTAAAAATTTCTGACAAGAAATTCAATTATTTCTATTCGAGAATTTATTTAATATTTAAACTGAATTATTTATTTACTCATTAATTTATTCACTCATTTGTTTACATCCTTCTAACTTATTTTCTTATTCGCAAATTAATTAATTTTATTATATTATATTTTCAAGGAACGATAATAATAATTTGTCATCAAGAGAAAGTACACTGGCCCAAATGACATCATCATCCTCATCATTATCATCATCAGTGACACAATTGAATAAAAAATCACCCTCGAAAATTAATGACAAAAAAGAGCTGAAAATTGATAAAAAACAAGAAAATTTATGTTCACCGTGCGGTAAAAATCACAAAAATACTATTCGAAAAAATGGAAAAAATAATTATATTGAAGATTTAAATTTTAATTTTTCTGATAAATTATTATCATCATCAACATCGTCAGTCAAAAAAAGTGGAAGAAGGAAATTAAAATCCAAGGATACTGTCGAATCTTATCAGGTTTTTTTTCGTTTTTAAAATTAAAAATATTCATTTAAATTATTTTTATATTTAATAATAATATTAATTTATTTATACTATATTATTAATTAAACAAAAGTTAATGTGAATAAAATATGTTCCACAATGTTTGTGTGAGAGAAAAATAAATTTCAAATTTCAGACGGAAAATTACAAAAAGTCGACAAAAATCAACGAAAACGACGATGACCTTGTTGTTGAAAATTTGAGAAATAATTCAAACATCAAATTACCCAGCATCGCGTCAAGTGAAAAAAATAGAAAATCGAGAGAACGTTTTTCGAATGACTATTATCGTAAACGTGGCGGTGGAGAAAAACACGAGCAAGAAGAACAAGAAGAAAAAAATGAAGAATTATTTGACTTTTGTTCCAGTGATTTTGAGAAAATAAATATTTCCAATCATCATGAAATTAGAAAAACAAAGAATTATATTCAAAATAACAGTAAAAAAAAAATTCATAATTCTTGGTTCATTGAAAAAGAAAATGAAAATAGTGAAGATTGTTTACCGAAAAAAATAAATAGCAATAGTAAAAAAGAAACAAACAATTATGAGAATTGTGATGAGAAAAATAGTTTTTCAGATAGGGAATTTTCAGTTTCGACAAATAATTCTAACAACAATAATAATAATAAAATTTATTCATCATTTCTTGAGGAATCACTCGATCTCATCAGCGAGCCAATTGGACGACGTAAAATATTATCAGAAGATTCAATGACAACATCTTCAGAAAGAAAATCGAGAATATTTAAAAACGATGTCAAATGTTACACGAAATATTGCTACGAACGTTCGCAAAATCATCATGAGGAATATTAAAAAATTTATTATAATTATTAAATTATAAAAAAAAGAAAAACATTGAAGAAATTATCAAAGAAGAAAAGAAAGGAAATGTTGCAAATAATAAATAAAAAATGGCTCATTCTGTCAATTGATAACTAACTCTATTATTTAAACACTAAATTGGTTAATTAACAGCTATAATAAATTACCATTAATCGCGAAATATGTTAAGTAATCGCAAAATTTTTGTAGTTAATCGACAATAATAATAATGACAATAAATCGTTAATAATTTGTTAAATAATTACTAATTATGATATTAATCGCTTATTAATATCATATCGCTAATTATATATCATTTATCGCTAATTATGTATATTTATGACTGAACAATGCTAATTAGTCTACAAAGATTGAAATAAGTAATTAATGATTAAAACTACTAATTAACAATGAATTACAAATACTAATTAATGATTAATAATATGAAATAATTATTAAAAATATTCATTATATTCATTCGATTACGAATACTAATTAATAATTAAAAATAATTATTAACCATCACAAATGTTCAAGAGATCTTAAAAATAATAATTAGCAATTAATAATATTAATTATATTCATTGTAAATTTAAAAAAGTATCAATTATATATAATAAACGTGTACAGCTGTAGCATTATTTAATTAAAAAATATTTAAAGATTATTTTCAAATGAAGTAAAAATTAAATTCAAGAGTATTTGAACCATTGTGACGTCATAATTAGTGTAAAGCATGTATTTTATAACTGTGACGTCATAAGGATTTAAATTGCCCTCAAAGAAATTTTTTAAAATAATATTTTACAATGTTTAAATAGAAAATTAGTATAGTCTTATTTTTTAATTATTAGTATATAAAATTATCAGCAGTTATGTATATATATATATATATTGCAAAAGTGTGTAAATAACTTTATATTTTTATTATATTAATTATCAACTCAAGTCAAATATAATAGACTGAATTGTATGCCAAGCAAAAAAAATCTCTCGACAAAATAAATAAATGTCTTTTATAATTAGGATAAAAATTATATAAAATTATTTTACATTATATTGTTAATTATATTATACTAATCAACATAATCTGTTCTCACCTGAAGTTAGCGTTCACTGTTAACTAAAAAGTATCAAATGGCAACGAATTGATGCCAAAAATGTGGATAAAATAAAAAACTGAACCACATTCATGGCATCAATTTGGTCCACTTTAGTATCAATTTGATACTTTTCAGAAAACTGTGTTGTTTTATTACAATGTTTTGTTTTTGCAGTTCAAATTTTTAAGTATTTAAAAATTTTAAGCAAATGAAGAACAATAGTTAGTTAAATGTTTATTTTTGAAAAGTTATTAAAATTTGAAAAATTTAATTTGGAAATTTTTAAAAAATTAGGTTTTTGTAAAATAGTAATTAAAATTTTTTAAAGAAAAAGAAAAACTTGAATTTACAATAATAATTTTAACAAATTGAAACAAATGGAAATTCTGTAAAATTTTATATTTTAAAGCATTTTATTTTCCCCTCTTTAAAAATTGTCTTTAAATATAATTATATTTTTGAAATTATATCATTTTATAAATTTACCAAATTTATTCTATTTAAATAATTCAATTTTCATAATTGAATTCTGATAGGGATTGAATTAACAAAAATTTCAGATAAAATTTTAAAAAATAATTAAATATTTAAACCGTTGTAACAGAAATTTTAGGAATGAATTGAATTTTAAAAGGTTCTTAAATTAAATTCATTGAAAATTTAAGGGAAGAAAAAGTTTAAAAATCTTTAAATTTTTATTTAAAAAAATTATTAATAACATTATTTTCCTTTAAAAATTATTAAAGTTTTTCAATAATTTCATTCAAAAATTCTTAAAAAATAATTGAATTTTGGATGAATTACAGTTGCAAATTTTAGAAATAATTATATTTTATGCGGTTTTTCTTTGAAATTATTTGAAATTTTAATTCCTCGGGAAAAATAAATATGAATAAGTTTTTAAATTTTTGTTTAACAAGAAGTACTAAAGTTTTAAAAAATTTAATTCACAAATTTCGTAAAATTGTTTCTTGAAAAAATGAAACTAAAATTTTTTAAAAATACTTCTATTTCCGAATGTAATTTTTTAAAAAAGTAAAATTTTGCCAACTTTTATTGAAATAAATTTTGAATTTTAATTCAAGTTGCTGTTAGAAATATTTTGGCATTTACTATACGAGTTGTTCAAATAATTTCATTTAACAAAAGGCGGTAAGAAAAATTAAATTTTTTAAGAAATTAAGAATTTTCATTAAATTTGGAAAATCAAATTTTGATAGTAACAACGGAAAAGAAAATTTAACGCGCGCGTGTTGTTTTGCTAGTTATTATAATATTTAGATATAAAATTATTACAACAATGATTAATATATTTCAAAATATTTATTTATAATTATTCAATTATTTAATTATTAATAATTTGATGCAGTATGTATATTTAAATAAAATTAGTTAAAAATAATATAATTAATCATTTTTTATGTTTTTTTTCAAAATAATTTAAATTATTTTTTATCGTCAACTTTCTAAATTTAAAAATGTTTTTGGAGAATTCATTCTTTTTTTTAATGTTTGGTTATTTTTTCATTTATTAATTTTTTTTTAATTACTGTTGATTTTTATTTCATAATGTTTGTTTTGTGTTATAAATAATAATTCATAATAATATTTTATTTTGTTTATTATAATCAGTTTTTACCCTAAATACGGTTATTATTATTATTATAATTATTATTGTAATTTTGTTGTTAGTACATATTTATTGTTTATTGTTATTATTTTTAACATAAAAATTGTAGGTAATTTTCACGAAGTAAATAATAAAAAATTGTAGGTAGGAACACATAGAATTTTTTAATTTTACAAAATTTTTTTTCTTTTTCGTAAATAATAATGCATATAGAAAATAAAAAAGGAAATTTTTATCTAAATTAAGCAAAAAAATCCTCCTCTAAAATAATAGACATAAGAATTTACATAACGAACCTTGACAATGAATAATAAGATTAGAAAATAGTTTTCTAATTACTTGTATAGAACATACAATGATATCGGACCAGATTGCCATGGAAAGTTTTAAAATTGTATTCTAATAAAAAAAACACAAATGCGAAAGAGAGTGAGAAGGAGAGAAAAGTGGGGAGAGGAAGAGTAAGAGAGAGAGAAATGCTAGTCGCACGCCACCGACGCCTCTCTTTCATTGTCACAGCTGATCAACTCTCAAAAATCAGTTCGTGCGCGACGCTCAAGCAAACATGTTTGTAAATGTGACTTTTTATATTTTCAAATAAAATTCACACACAATTTTTCACATTTTTCAATTCACAGTGCCCTAATTTCTAATTCTAGTCTTTGTAAATTTCATTCTTCTATAATACTTACAACTTCGAGTGCCTCTTTCAATATAAAAATATAGTGAATTATTAAAAAAAGAAAAACACAAAAGAGAAAATAAATAAAGAAAATAAAAGAAGGGTATATTCACAAATTTTTCAATTATACCATAAAAAGAGAAATCGCCAACACACACATTACATACGTATATATATCTATATATACATATATATTCGTACAGTGTTCGCACAAACAGCTGATCGATGATTAATTCCCGACTGAAATAATTAAAGTATTCTATATACAAATAACAATCGTACAGAAAATATTTCAAAAAAAGAGAAAAAATCTACTGAAAAACGATTGTCAATTTTTTTTATATTTATATATGTAAAGTGTGCAACGCGCAACAATAATGTGTGGAATTTTTCAAAAATAAAACGGTGAGTACCTTCTTTTTTATGCTATGCTGGCATTTTTTTAAAGAAAAAAAACATAAAAACAAAAGTAGACAAATAGAAAATAATTTAAAATTATATTTTTATTATTGAAATTACATATTATAGTAAAAAAATGAAAGTGTAAAGATAAAAAAAAGAAAGAAATTTTTGGCAGCGAGCCAAAAAAAATTGATGAGGTAAATTTCAACAAGCAAATGGAGGAAATTTATGAAAAAAACGATTCATTTTCTGATTTGTTACCCCCAAAGATTCCAAAATTAAAGCGGGAGATTTAAATATTGCACAACTTGATTAATAATTGTGTATTTTTAAAAAATTTGAATAAATTTTTGTTGCATTATTTATTTCTGTATCAATTTATTTTTATTATCCACTTTTATTTATTAACGCCCTTATGCTTTTTCATCTCGATTTTACTATCAGGCTTTTATTTTTTTCGTTTACTTATTTTTTGTAATTCAGTTATTATTATTTATTATTATTATTATTATCTAATGTTAACTTTAGAATTAATTATTATTATTATTTTCATTCATACTAATGTTTTTTATTACTACTTTTGTTTTTTTATAAATTCAGGGTTGCCACGCAACCTGGAAACGTGAAAAACCTGAAAATGTCGGAATTTTTTTAAAATTGAAAAAACCTGGAAAAGTCAGGGAATTTTGATCGAAATTCTGGAAAATTGTTGTTTTTTAATTTTATTTATTCTTGAAATATAATTTTACTTAAATATTTCAAAATTATTTCAATTTTAAAAGAGTTGCATTTACAATTTTCATTAGCAGAAGAACCTGAAATGATTTTTATTTAAAATTTTTTAAAATTTCAATTTTATATGAATTTCATTGAAAAATTTAAAAAATCATATTTTTAAAAAGAATCTTAAAAATTCTAAAACAAATTGAATTTTGAAGCAAATACATGTTATTGCAGGCATTCAATTATTTTCAAGAGAAATAAAATTTTTCTCAGAAATTTAATTATTTTTTCATTTTGTTTTATTTATTCCTCAAAACATTAATTTAAAAAAATTTTTATTGAAATTCTCTTGTAACAATTCAATTTTTTAAAAAATGATTTTAATAAAAGTTTTCGTAGAAATTTAATTAATTTAAAAAAAAATTTTGAAGTTCAATTATTTTATCTTTTCAATGTCTATACTATTTGAATAGAATTTCACAAAAAAATTAAATTCTTTAAACCAGAATTTTAATCAAATTCGTCTCAAGAATTAAATTATTTTCAAAAGTTATATAATTCTTCGCAAAAAACCAATTATGTTTCAAAATTTACAAAAATTCTTGGCAAAATTAAAAATTTTAATTTAAATTTAAAATTGTCTTTATAAATAATAAAATTTTTCTACTAAATTTAATATTATTTTTAAAAATTTTCATCTAATTTCTCGAAAAATCAAATTATTGTTAAAACATTTTTAAAAATTTGTCTCTTGACAATAAATAATAATAATAATAATAATAATAATAATAATAATAATAATAATGAGTTATGTTTAATAATAAAAAACATAATAAGTAGTTAAATTTTGATAAAATTCTTTATCAAAATTTAATTTTAAAAAACATTCAATTATTTAATAAATTGTTTATTTGTATAGTTAAATAATTGAGTTCTTGTATATAATTTTCTAATAAATCTTGATTTAAAAATAAATTTCAATAAAAATTTTGGTTTATAATTGAATATCATATTCAATAATATTTACTTATTAGAAGATTCTACGAGAATTCATATTTTACTTTACTCTAAAATAAACATTTTATTCAATAATTAAACTTTAACAATAAATGTTTAAATAATAATTGAATTCTTTAAAAGAAATTTTAAAATAATCGCATTTTTCGAGAAATTTGGTGAAAATTTTGTATATTAAAAATAATTGAAATTTTGACAAGAATTTTATAAAATTTTTTGAAAATAATTGAATTTTAAAGAAAAATTTTATTATTTATAAAAATAATTTAAATTTTAACGGGAATTTTTGGCAATTTTGGAACATACCTAATTGGATTTTTGCAAAGAATTATGTTACTTTTGAATCGAATTCTTGAGACTAATTTTTTATTAAAATTTCTTTTTATATAATTGAATTGTTGTGTGAGATTTTTTTTGAAATATAGTAGACATTGAATATAAGGGAAGTTTGAAAAAATTTTAAATTAACTCAATTCCTACGATGAATTTATTAAAATTATTTTTAAAAAAATTGAAGTGACACATAAGGTCGTGTTATTCAGTGGTCACGTGCCTCACATAGTTTACAATGGGAACACGTGACCACTAAATAACATGACCAAAAAAATTCCATTGAAATGTTTAAAAATAATTTAATTCTTTGAAGAATAAATAAAAATAATTAAATTTTTGTAAATATTATTTTCTACATGAAAAAACAATAATGATTAAATATTTATTGAAAAAAAAGTTATTGATGTTTTCCAATAATTTTCTAATTAATAATAAATGCAGGAAATAATATTAATTTATAAATAACTATTTGTGGCTCGATCCGAAGAAAGGTATTTATCTAAGAAGCACAAAATTTTCGGTTATCTTTATCATTTTTGAAGTAGAAATACAGAACGCAAATCAAATATTACTGAAAATTATCGATCATCAACTCTTCATTCCATCTAAAATATTCAATAAAAACTGGTTTCTAATGAACATAATTAAAAAGGAACTATTAATTTTTGATAAATCTAACACAAACATAACCAAAAGCTTCTTACGTACCTAAGAAAAATAAATTCTTAAATAATGTTAATAATTTTTTGTCCCCAGATTGACGCTCGGCGAAGGAATAAAATTGGTTCCTCCCAAGAGAGAAAGAGAGTGAGAAAAAAATCCTCTACTGTAAAACGGATTTGTTAACTGCAAAAAGGTCTATGTACGGATCACAGAAATCAGTTGACCAAGGGGATATTGGGAGCACCTCTCATTGGAGAAGTTCCACTGGCAGTGGAACATTGGAATCTATGCAATCGTCCGAAAGTGGAAACGAGGAAGAAATAACTTCCGAATTTAAATATTTTCAACATTGACCCCTACACATACATCTAGAGGAGAAAGAAAGCAAAAAAGAAGAAACATCTAGTCGATTATAATTTCTACATATTTTATTTTATTATTATTATTTTTTATTTGTTTCCTTGTTTCTCTGTCAAATAACTTGTAGCATTCTTCATCAATTTTTTTATTAATTTCTTTTTTATTTACTCTGGAATGCAGTGTGCGCGATAAAGAAAAACGGTATACGAAGATCGTTGTACCGGATTGCTGCTGTGTAATAGAGGAAAAAAAGTGATTTTTTGTTTTTTATTTTCTTACGTTGAAAGATAGCCGTAGGCTATAAAGATATTTACTTGGGTAACATGCAGCATCAGGATAAAGATCACGATAATGGAATCAACATCAAGTTCAAGAGCGATAGAGATAGAAAAGGGGAGTACAAATTAATTGTCAAGAATTCATCTAATGGAGGCAAGAATTTCCATCGTAATCAAAAGGGTAATTATTATTCTTTAAATTATACGTCTGCTGTACTCGAATCTTTTTAATATTAGAAATTTGATTTTTAACACAAACTTTAAGTTTTGATTCTGCAGTTTTAGTGGAAGGATTCAAAAATTAGGAATTAGTTTCGAGTAGACTTTTTTTTATTGTAACGGAAGATTTATTATTATTATAGGTGTAACAATCTTGATATGACAAATACTAGTTAGTTTCTCTCTATACAGTTCGGAGTGTGTTACTCAATATTGGTAGGCACGAAGGGTAATAACCTTTAAGAGATAAGAATATACTTCAGATTTCTTTGAAGATTTACAATCTAAGTTCGTGTTGTTTGCTATTACGCAATATTATAATTAGATTTACACTTCTGTATACGAAATTTGTTGGATTATTTTCCAAGTAATAGGGGAATGAAAAAGTGCAGTAGGTTTTACGGCTATTTGTTTAAAAGATAATGTGGTACTAAATACACTTTAATAGACTTCTTTAGATGAGATAATGAGGCAGATGAATAGAAACTTAAATTAAAATAATTGGAAATCCAGGACGACAAATAAAAAATTGAAATTACAGTCGACTTCTTCAGAAGTTGCACGACAAGAAATAAGAGTCAGTGGACTTCTTTAGGTGCTGCAATACAAGAAGCAAATAGAAATTGATATCAATTCATAAGATGCTGCAATAGAACAAAAATTGAAATTAGAATCAAAAGACATTTTTAGATGCTGCGATAGATTAAAAATGGGAATTAAAATCAATGGATACCTTAAGATGTTGCAATACAAGAAACAAAAAAAGTAGAATCAATAGACTCCCTAAAATGTTACAATATACAAGAAACAAGAATAAGAATTAGAATCAATAAACATCTTTACGAATTGCAGGACAAAAAAATAGAAATTAGAATCAAAGGACACTTTGAGATGTAATTATTGGATTATTATCCAATTTTATTGTCCAATTTTTTTTTATTAAATTACAACTCTGTCAAGAGTTCTATGATTTTGTCACAAAAATCAACTGTTTTCTATACTGTGAAATGTTGCTATACAAAAAACAAAAGAATTAGAATCAGTAGACATTTTTAGATGCAGCAAAACGAAAATAGAAATTAGACTCAATGGACTTCCTAAGATGTTGCAATACAAGAAACAAAAAAAGCAGAATCAATGAACTTCTTAAAATGTTGCAACAAAAGAAGCAAATAGAAATTAGAAGCGATGCACTTCTTCAGATGTTAGAGGGCAATAAAGAAATTGAAATTTAAATCAAGAAAATCTTTTAATATATTGTAAATAGTACAATATACAGAATGAAATTAGGACCATTAGACCTTTTTAGAGATTGTAAGACAAAAACAAGAATTGGAGTTGAATCAGTGAACATCCTAAGATCTTACAATACATGAAATAAAAAGAAATTATAACCAATGGATTTCCTAAAATGCTACAAATAGGGTAGGATTTAGAGTCAATGGACATCATTGAACTTCTGTAGATGTTACAGGACAACAAATAAAGAGCAATTGGGATAAAAAGAATGTACACTATTCGCATAAATCTCTTTCTGCAATAAAGAGAAACAAATTCTTAGTATACCGAAGATCATTCGGAGAATACAGAAAGATTAAATTTTGGAGACAGTAGTACTGGTAAAAAGAAAAATTACACAGAAGAAAAGGTCGTTCAGAGACTACAGATAATCTGTAAAATTTTGAAATCAGTCTAGTACTTCTTGTAAAAAGAAATTTCATCTAAAAATAACAGAAACTGAATACTTTTACAAACCTAATATGATTAACTTTTGCTAAGATTCTATTAATTCCAGTAATCCAGTTAGAGATGATCAGAAGTAAAGAAAAAAATAAGAACAGAAATGAAAGACAGAATAGAAGAAAAGAAAAGAGAACAAAACAGGAAAAAGAACAGAAGCAAGCAATAGAAGAAGAACAGAAGCAGTTAAAGTAACAGTTTAAAAGTACTTCTTCCAGCCGACTAAATCTAACGCAAAGAATAAAAGACTTCTTCTCGAAAAGCTTAGAAGCATACCGCACCGGAGATAAAAATTCTGCAGGGAAATCTCATTTGTATGCTTCGTACTGGGAGTAATAATTTATTTTAGCTGTTCCCGAGTGTCACGTTAACTATATACGAAAGCTGGCAACTTTTAATGAAAAGAAATCTTCACACGACCGTTTCATTAAAGACGATTTTGTAGTCGTTCTTAAAATAAATACTGCTTCATGTGATGAGAATGTAGGAACAAAGTTTATTGGCGGAATTATTATTCATAGTATAGTTATGGATGTTTATCAACTCTTGTGGGATTAGAACCATTCATATACACGGCAGTTTCGGGCGTTTAATAACAATCTCAGAATGACTCTCATCTCTGGAATAAACAAAGATTTAATATTAGATTATTAAGATCTTTTTGAATTACCATCTAATGGTATACAAACGAACGTTTATTAAAATTGCAGAATTAGTTTTCATTTTAGTTGCGAGTGAACATTCGTAAAGTGGAGCATTTTGTTAATGACGGCAAAGTTACTATCTTTAATGACCATTTTAATTGCGGAAATACGTTTTGTGGAATATACGAAGAACAGAAATACCAGTATTACAAATATATCTAATGGTAGTTATGAAGTTGTATTAAATTTGGCAGATTTGGAATCATCTGTGATAGTTACAGAGATTTACCAACAATGTCTAACTGTGAATCACTATTATATACGAAGATCTACTAATGGACCAGCAACAACATTATTACTGTCTAAAGAAATGTTTATTGAAAATTGCAAATGTAATCAGATGTTTCTTAACATTTGCGGAATTAATATTAATTTTAATTACAGATCTTTGTCAAAAACGGCTTAATTATGCTGTCTTTTGTGGAATCTAGAAGGACCAACAATAGCAGAATTGTTATCTAATTGTGCTAACAGATGGTTAGTAGCATTTGCGGTATTAATCTTCATTTGTATTCATAAATGTTTGACAACAACGGAAAAATTAATAACTTTGATGGATTCTGCGAAAACCAACAAATAGCAGAATTGTTATCTAATGGTGCTAACGGATAATTAGTAACATTTACGGTATTAATCTCCATTTTATTTATCAACGTTTGCCAACAATGGATGAATTGATGGCTTTTGTAAAATCTTCAAAGGCCAACAACATCAGAATTGTTATTTGACAGTGCTAACGGATGTTTATTAACATTTACCGAATTAGCACCCATTTTAATGATAGATGTTTAACAACAATGGTCAAATATTAATTACGAAATAAAAATCTGAATCAAAATGATGCCACTTTTTAAAATTTGCACCAGATCTTATTGAACCAATATTATTCAGATGACAAAACTTACCTGAAGCTATATTTTTTACAAAAAGAAAAATATATCTACAAAGATTCTCCAAATTCATGGAAGTAACTATTAGATGACTGTTCCAATATAAGTCTAATAAAACCATCCAGTAGTATAGTTACTTTAGAAACAATTATTGTTAACACTAAACATCCATAAACACGAAAATCAAAATTTACACCCAGAAAGAAATTCCAAAATCTACCCAAAAAGTCCACAAAGAAAATTTCGATATTTCAAGGGACTGTTTGCCTATGTTTGAAAGTATTTTTATCACAAATGGCGACCCGCTGTCTTTGATAGTTAGAAGTGAATGGACGTTGACTCACATAATAAAATATAGTATTGCCGCACGTGTTTTTTCCCTCAAAAGTAAAAGGAATCTAAATTTAATCAAGTCGGAAGACAGACAAAAGTAGTTATATATAATACTTTATGTCAATATTGGTTTTTCTCGATATGATTTCTTATTTGAAAATTATTATCTCTTTTGGTAATAAAAAATAATAATTGTACTTAATTTATTTTGTATATTTATAGATGAATTTACTATTACCAAAGAAAAATTAATTAATTACTAACGATATTCGAAAAAACTTAATAAACAACTTTTTCAATTTTGCTTCATTTTTTCGCGAAAAAGTTAAGCTCTTTGAACATTTTTTCTCACTAGTGAAAAAATATTTGTCACTGTCAGAGCAAATAACGTCATAAAAGCGCATGACGATAATTTATATATAAAGACAAAGTAAGTCTTTGTTTTAATACATCCTGACAGTGAAAATTATCTTGCTTCTAAACAATAAAAAGGAAAATCTGAAAGCATATTATGATTCAATTTATTATAAATTATAAAATTAAATTATTAATTTCTCTTTTATAAATAAATTATTTTTCATATTTATTAATTTCTTTATAATCGGAACATTACTATTTTTTATAAATAAATTATTTATCTACCACTATTAGGTTTTTTTTGTCTACTTATAAGTACGTTAACACATTTAAATAATTATTAATTAAAATTTATGGATACCCAAATTTATTTATTGTTTAATTCAATATTACTTATTTGTTATTTGACTATCATTTCAATAATTAATATTTATCATTTTTTATAACAAAAAATTATTTATTTATAAAATTATGTTTTATTTATCTAAAAAAAACAACAATAAATTTTTGTAAAAAAACAACAATAAATTTTTGTAAAAATTATTTTTTCAATAAATTTTTTGTATCCATGTTTATGAAGAAGAAAATTTTTAAAGCATTAGATTTCACGTGATTGTTATATAATATCTTCAAAAACACGCCCCTATTTTATCTTTACCTTGTATCCATTCAAGATCGAATTCAACTTGAATTGCAAATATTTCTCGTTATGAAAAATTTTTTATTACATTACTTTTTTATTACTATTACTATTATTGTTTATTTTTATTATTATTTTACTAATAATTAATTTCTGCATTTAAAGACTTTTAAACTGTTAGTAAATAAATAAAAATAAAAATAATAATTATTTAATTGTTAATATTTGAAATTTTCGTTTTACAGGAAGTAATTATAATATCGCAGAAATAAATCAATTTCTGTCATTTTTAGAATTCCTATAATCAAAATAGATTTGTCCAGTAATAATATAACTAGAAACATGCGCGCAGTCATAAAATTAAAGCACACTGCTTCTGAAAAGCTTCCTAGAGTATTATTGAGAATAATAAAAAGCGCATATAGCATACCATACATTGTAGTCTATAGTTAATAAATAATTTGTCTAAATTATAGATTTTACATTAAAGCGTTTTTCTCTTTCTCTATTGTACATTCACTTTTTAACACTTGTTTTCTTTATCTTCAATAAAGTATAGTAACAAATGTGCACTGAAAACAAAACTTAAACTATTCCCACAATAATATTTTTTGCATTTTGTCAATTATGAAACAGTTTTTGAGGGATAAGATGACTTTCTTCACATGAGAACGTCAAGGTCGCCACCAGTTGTATCATTAGTCGCTTTTTTAAACAAATAAGTGTAAAATAAAGAAAGTGTAAAAATATTAGTTTTAAATAATTGTATGAGATGAAAAACAATAAGAAATATAAATATTTGTTATGTTATTCCTATTATTATTATTTTCATTAATATTCATTTATTTATTCCAACACAATTTTTATGGCAATAAAATAAAATAAGAAAAATAATTTCTTTATTCGTGCGTGACAATTAAAGGAAGAATCGTCTCGAGTTTGATAAGAGACGATGATAAAAAAATAAAGATACATGTATATATATTTAAAAAGTGTATTTATATACCGATTGACAGAAATTCCCAGACGATAGAAAAATAAATGTTTGATTGAAAAACAAGCGTTTTTAGGACATTTGAAAAAAATGTTAATATATTTTAAACCATTTTCAATTAGAAAAAAGAAACTTTTTTCGAAATATTCAGTTTCATTTGTTATCAGTTTCACAAATTTTACAATCGTATAGAGTTGCAACTAATTATTATTTGAATATGCAATTAAAATAAAATTAAGGTTGTATTTATTTGGGAAAAACTAGTTTCCGATATACATACAATAATATATTATTCAAGTTTATTTCGCAGGTTACTCGTTTTCTCTAGTTCCCTCCGGTTTATTTCAACTATTACTAGAGTGGAACAATTTGTTCTTTTCTTATCAAATAAATTTTTTTACGCTAATTTACAAATATAATGATAATAAAAATAATAATAATATTTTTCTTCATAAAAATTTGAATAAAAATATCATTTTTATTACATAATACAAAATGAAATATGAATTAGTAATTCAAATAGAAAAATAGAAAACAGTTATAAATAATAAATAATAATAATAATAATAATATAATAACAATGTAACAATAATAAAATATTTTTAATGAAATAATAGATAAGGATTTAATAAAAACCATTTTTTATAATTATGAAAAAAATGTTATTACGTCATTTTAATTAAAAATTTATATTACGTAATAATATTAAGAATTATATTGCTTCGCTAATAACCAGTTAATAACATTCTTCTTTTTTTTATCATAAAAAGTATAGAAAATAATTCTTGACAGTTATGTGAAAAAACAATATAAAAAATATTGTATGCAATTTATAAGATGTGATATTATAAATTTCTTTTTTCCTACGAAAAAAAATAGTTGTTTCTTTGACATTTCTTAATTATGTAATTAACGCACGGAATTTATAAAATGAAGAAGAAGAAGACAAAATTCTAACGGAAATTAAAAAGTATTGAGAAAAACAAGGATTTTTAACCTTCGTCATTAAAATTTTTCATTGCCCGGTAATTACGAAATATTATTTTATTAATGTTTATGTTATTTAAAAATTATTATTATATACTTCGATTGTAAATATTTTTATAATTCTTTAAAAATATAAATAATGTAAATTTTCTTATTCTGATTTTTCTCTCATTTTTTAGCAAAATGAAGCCGCACAAAAATTCCATTTCTCAAGAAAAAAAAATCAAAAATTATTATTTTTGAAAGCCAATTGTTCATTATAGTAAAATTTTAACAGTATTTTTCTATTTTCTATTTCAATTACAAAAATAATAAAAAAAATGCCTCATGTTTGTTCCGATTGTCTACGAGAATATAAAAAAGTATTATCTTCAAAACATTCGACTTATAATGAAGAGGAAAATTATTCAAATTATCCAACAAGCAAACTTGAATATTGTAAAAAAATTGCAATTTTCATTTTGAAATTTATCATTTATTGTTTTCTTGGAATAATCACATTAAATATTGTGAGGGGAATTTTTCATGGCCTAAAAATATGTTTATGGAATTTTGCTTTCTATTTTATAAATCCATTTTTAAAAATACTCATTTGGAGTTTGGGATTATTTTTTCTTTGTTTTAAGGACAAATTTTTTAATGACGACGAAATTATTAACAATAATAATAACAGCAATATGAATAATAGCAATATGAATAACAATAATGAAAATAATAGTAATTATTATCATCATGAAAACAGAGGTGAAAATTTTACTATTGAATTTGAAGTGTGAAGAAGGAAAAATTTTGCAAATTTAACTGACAAACTGTAATGAAAAATAAATTAACAAATAAAAAATGAGTTAATTAACAAAATCGAGAAATTATTATTAATTTACTTATTTATTACTACTTATTTAGTAATTACTATTTATTAATTAATAATTAATTTTATATAATTTTTAATGTTTGAAAGGACCTTTTTTCAAGTTTACCACTGAAACTAATTCAAACGAAGTAAATAAATAAAAAGAATAAAAAATAATTAAAGATATAAAAAAATTTACAAAATGGGAATAAGTAAAAAATGAAAATTATTAGAAATGTTAATAAAAATGACTAAAAATATTTGTAAAAATTAAATAAATGAATAATAAAAAATATAAAAATAAAAAAGTTTATTGTGAATAAAAATATTTTAATTAAATAAATGTATTCACAAAAATTAAATTATAGAAGGGAAAATTAATTTACATACAAAGAAAAAAAAGAAAATAGAATGAAAAAATGTTTCAGAAAACAGAAATAAAAAAATGGAGTGACAAGAAATTTAAAAAAAAATGTAATTAAAAAATATTTTTGAAAACAAGCGGAATTTAAAAACATGTAATGAAAAACAAACTTCAGAAGGCAAAAAAAAATGATATAAAAACAAAAAATTTAGAGAAAATACATTTAAATTCGAATAAAAATTAAAAAAATGTCAATGAAATAATATTGCAATGTATTGTAGTGAACAAAAAGAGGAAAAATAGCAAAAGTTTATTTTTTTGAATTGAAAATTGAGAGAGTAAAATTCTATTATGACACACACAGATGCATTTAATTAAAGTGAATTTAAATGTGTCTCGAAACAAGTTAACAGTCCACGATCTCGCCAATTAGAGCAAGGGAGTTAGTTTTAAATTAGAGTTCATGAAACCGCTCTTTGTTCATATGATAGATCAAATTAATCAAGGACTTTGCGTATATACAAACACACAAACTCTGAATGAATCATATTATGTCTTCTTCTCTCTCTATATATATGACAATTTTAAAAGAGGACTAATGGAAAATACCTCTTTAGTACATTGAACTATTGTATATATATATACATATATATATAAATGACTAACAAACTATATCTATACGTATATCAAATTAAACGCGCGAAACATTTTATTTAAAGATTCATCATTTCACGGGTCATTGAGTTTTTATTTTTATTTTTTATTACTTTTTTTTTACTAAATAGGTCAAGTATTTTTAATTCAATAACAATCTGACAATATTTCAATCTCTTTTTAAATGCAGGAAGTAAGTTTTATTTTATATTTATGTAACTGCCCTGGATAATAGAAAAATAAAAAAATAGAATTCTTTAATTGTTGAATTATTATTTTTTTCTAAATATATTGTTAATGTTTATAATTTTTTTTATAACTACTGTTTTTAAATCTTTATAAGTTTTTTTTAATGTGTGATATTAAAAAAAAAATGTGAGTTAGGTTAGTGGTTAGTGTTCAAGTCTACAGTGCTTGACGGTTCCGAGTTCGATTCCCAAGAGATGCAGATTTTTTAATTTCAGGTTAATGAATAACTTAAAGAAGTATCTAACGTACAGTAGAAAATAGAGTTAGTTTTATGTCATAATTTCGTGTTTTAAACAAAAAAGATAAATTAAGTTTTATAATTTTGTTGCAAATGCCAGGAAATTTTGAATTATTTAAAAATAAGAACACTGGTTATTTTGCAAGAAAAATTAGAAATATTTATTTACAAACCTATTAATTAATTAATTGTCATTCATTGAAAAAGATTAAAATAATGTTTTTCCATAAAAGCCTTTGATTTTGTTAAAAATATTTAAAACACATTTTTAGGGTTTATTTATTTCGTATGTTAGCAATTATTACCGATTTTTTGTATTTTATGTTTATAAGTATGAAATTTCTTGATTTTATTATTATTATTATTATTATTATTATGTATAAAAATTATTATTATAGTTACCATAATTAAAATACTTATTTGTACACTGAAATCTATACATTGAAAATTAAATATTTTACATACTGTTATTATTATGTCATTAACTATATTATTACAATGAGGAATTCGACTATTTTACCAAATATGGTACTAAATAACTTGAATAAATTATTCTCACAGAAATATTCTTTTTATTGTAAAAAAAGTTTTTGGGGAATAAAATGGTGGTACAAATTTCCCCACTTGAGAAAGTCAAGGTCACCCCCAGATGTCAGTGAAAATTCCAAGAAGGAACTGCACCGCCATCTAGTGGTGACCTTGGCGTTCGCAGGTGGAGACTAGCATCTCCATATTCCTAATTCTAAAATTATTTATTATCAGTCATTAATTTAGAATCTAAATTAAATATATTTTTTTCTTTTATAAAATTTATCAATGTTATTAATTTTTCTTATTCGTTTTGAATTTTCAGTTGCAAATGGAAAAAATGAGGGCGAAATGGTGCCACCGGACGGCGGTTGGGGTTGGTTTGTACTTCTGGCAGCGGTAATGGTAAATCTTTTAATTCCCGGGACTGTGAAATCTTTTGGAGTTTTATTTGTCGTTTATCTTGAAGTTTTCAATACAACTCCAACGGAAGCATCATGGATACCAGCACTTTGTTACTTTCTTTATAGTTCATTAGGTAAGGAAACAGTTTCTTTTTCCTTTTTATATTTTATAATTAAATAGCAATTTATTTTCTATCGTTATTATTATTTTTTTAATAAAAATTTCTTTATAGAAAGAAAATTAAGTTTTTCTATGTTTCACCAAATTTCCATTCTTTAATCAATTAATTAATTACCATTCTTAAACAACATTATCATTATTATTAAACTTTTTTCAGGTCCTTTATCAAGTATACTTTCTGTTAAGTATTCCTATCGAACAGTCACATTAATTGGTGGAACTTTCGCTGCAGTGGGAATGATATTGAGCTATTTTGCCAATTCTGTTACATTTCTCTACGTCAGGTTGGTCCTATTATTATTATTACTTTATTTCTTTTTTATTAGTAAATTTACTTCATTAATGAAGTTTATTATTTCACTTAATATTTCCTGTTATTTTATTAAGAGAATTTTAATTACATTTTTATGAAGAAAAAATAAGGAAAACAATTAATTGAAAGGACAAATTGAAAAAAATTAATTAAAGATAAAGTTTAATTAGCAGCTAATTAATTAATTAATTTTCCTTTTGTTTTATTTTTTGATACTAGTTATGGAGTTCTCGTTGGTGCTGGCGCAGGTTTGGCCTTTCCACCGACTGTTTATATCGTGACCTCATACTTTGTAAAAAAACGAGGCCTCGCAAATGGCCTCTGCATTTCTGGAAGTGCCATAGGTTCAATTATTCTTCCCCCTCTTCTCAGGTTTCTACTTCAGGAATACGGATACAGGTGAATATTCATTTGCATTTTAAATTATACAAATAAGAAGCGCAAAAAAAGAAATTTTTTTGCCATTTTTTAATTATGTGATAAGAAATTAATTAAATTTTCCTTTTTTATATACAATTTATCTTATAGTGGTTTTCTGGAAATTAATATGTAACTTCTTATTTAAGTAGTATAAATTAAGTAATTGATGTAATTAATTGCCATAGCAAAGATTACGCGCGTCAGCGTGCGAAACGTGGTATTTAATTTTTTTTATTATTATGCAAATTAAAAAAATTTTTTATTTCGAAAAAATACTAATTTCAATTTTCGAATATTTTTATATACAAAATTGAAAAAAAAATTAATTTATCGACTAATTTAAAATATTCTTCGCAAAAATTCAATTAAATTGTAAAATTATAAAAGTACGAGATTTGAAATATTTAAATACAATTTCAATGAAATTCCTCGAAAAAATTCAATTATTTTCACAATTTATATAAATTTAAACGTGAATTATAAATTTTTTAAAAAAGAATTTTAATAAAATTCTTTGCAAAAATTCAATTATATTTTGTAACATTTTTTTTGTAAAAATTTTATAAGAATTCTAATAATTAGATTTCTGCAAAGAATTTCATTATTAATTTATTTTATTAGTAAAATTTTTGAATTCAATTAAATTTTATGCGAAGATTTATTTTGAAATAAAGAAATAAATTTGTACCTAGAAATTTTCTATCACTTTTTTTCTAATTACATAGTTTAAATATTTATTAAATCAAATTTTGAGAATAAGTTTTGCGATGATATTATTGCAAGAAAAAATTATAAATGAATTTACTTTTCACTATTTTATATGTGAATTTTTTTCTATTTTGAAATATAACATTTTATATTACTTTTTGTAACTTTGTATAATTTTGAATCTGAAATAATTTAATTTTTGTTTAGAATTTTTGAAAATACTTTAATTGCTTTTATAGAATTTTGGGGAATTAATCGAATTCTTTCGAGAAATTATATTAAATATTAAAAATAATTGAGTTCATGTAAAGAATTTTAGTATATGTTATGTATGAAAATAATTGAATTCTTGCAAATTTTTTCGACGAACTTACTTAAAATTGTATTAAAAATAATTGAATCTCGAGAGAAGAATTTAATTATTTTAAAAAAAATTTAATCTTATTTTTAATAAGCTTGCAATTATTTTCGGAATTAAAAAAACTCTTTATAAAATTTGAGTTCTTGTTAAAGTTATTTAAATTAAATTTTTCGAAAAAATTCAATTTTTATAAAATTTTATGTAGAAATTGAATTCATATAAAAAGATTTGATTAAAATTTTTCTAAATAATTTTATTCTTTCGAGAAATGTTATTAAAAACTTCATAAGAATTTTACAAAAAATTTTCAAAATAATTGACGTTCTGCGAAAATTATTTACTATTTGTATGAAAATAATTGAATCTCGTGTGGAGAATTTTATTAGTTTTTTTGTCATAATTAAATTGTTTTAAAGTATTTTATTAAATTTTCTGGCTAAAATTATTATTCGAAAATTGAAAATAAAAAATTTAATAATTTACACAATTATACAATTATGGAATTATACACTTTTATACAATTCATCAATTATTTAAGAATTTTTTTAAATAAAATAATTCGTAAAGTTATTTAAAATCTGTTAAGTTCAATTGTTGTTAAAAATAAAAAGTACTTAAAATTAAAAAAAGTATTTTTGATAAAATTACCTGACTTTTCTCTAATTTCCTAGCTTGTGGCAATCCTATAGTAAGAAACCTTGCAATAAAAATAATGTCGCAAATTTTCAGAGGGTCTGTCCTGATAATGGGTGCAATAATGTTAAACGTATGGGCAGCTGGTTTACTCTATCAACCTGTGGAAAATCATTTGGTTCCGGCGAAAGTGAATGATGATGATAATGACGATGATGAAACGGAGGAGAATGAAAATAATGATGAAGATGTTGTTGAGGAGGAAGCAGAGGAAAATAATGATGATGAAAATAATATTGGGACCACAATAACAGTGACAAGTCCAGATGATGATGATAATAATAGAACGAAGAATCATTTAATTGTCACCGCTAATAATTCAATAAATAGTAATTCAAAAATTAAAGTTAATGCAGCAACGCCATTTGTTCCAAAGAGTGCCTCGAGTGTTGCTCTTGAAAATTATAAAAATTCACCAGTCCAAGGGAGAATGAGAAAAATAAGTATGCCAACGCCAAGTGCA
The DNA here is from genome assembly GCA_032873175.1 of Leptopilina drosophilae. Classification (NCBI taxonomy): domain Eukaryota; kingdom Metazoa; phylum Arthropoda; class Insecta; order Hymenoptera; family Figitidae; genus Leptopilina; species Leptopilina drosophilae. The sequence goes on from CM065484.1 coordinate 33,221,433, forward strand.
AGGGAAATAAGTGGTCAAATGCATAGTACGCCGGCATTACATGTTGTGCCCGAGAGAACAATACGAAGGCGTGCACCAACAAAATCGCCAAGTTCATCATCGTTTCATTATGTCAGCACACCTTATCATGGTAATTTGAAAAAAGAAATTCTTTCTAGTTATCTATCTTAAGAGAATTATTATTTATCCATTAAGATGAATGATCCGAAATTATTTATAAATATGTTTTCAATTAGGAGTGTCTTCACGGTTAAATATTTCAGATTTTTCACATTCCAGTTCTTTATTTATTTAGTATAAGAAATTTCTTTTTTCTTATTTTGCCGAAATTATAGTTATTTCAATTTTGTCCTTTAGCAAAGTAAACTCTTAATTTTATTTATTATCATTTAAAATTATTTTAATAGCAATCCTACTGTTTAACAATATTGAACAATAATTTAACATTATTTACTATTATTTATATTTTTAATGAAAATTGTCTAGATTTTATTCATACTGTCTTTTGACATAGTTATTTATTCATTTAATTTATTTATTTATTTTTACTATTTGTTTATTTAGTTAGTTCATTGATTTTTATTGTTAGTTGATCAAATTGATTTGTTTTTTAAAAATGACAATTCTTAAAAATTTCTTTTATTTATTTTCTTATTTAATCATTTACTTATTTATTGGATTAAATATGTAAACGCACTTACAAAAGGAAAAATTCGACAATATAAACAATTAGACAAGTAGAAACTTGTTAAAAATTAAAATTGTTTTCTGTAAAATAAAAATTCTTTGAAATGTAAGTTCGAAATTGATAATTGACACATTGAAATAGTTCTACATATTATAATTGTGGGTAAAATATTCCGTAAAATTTTCACTTAAACAAATTTTCCACTTTTTTGAATTTGTGTGTTAAAATAATTTCTATTTGTCTAGTTTTTGATTTGTTTTTTATATAATATGGAAAATTTGTTGGAAATAAATTACTTTAATAATTAAATAACTAAACAAATACTTAACACTCCGTCACACACCTTGGAAAAAATTACGACTTTACACACGTTTAGAGGGAATCCCTCACCACATTGTAAAACAAGCGACATAACAACATAAACAAAGGAATTAATTTAAATTTAATTTTAACACAAACTTACAAATATGTAGTAAATTATTCTAAATTATAAAATTAATAAAATTAATTTTCGGTCTCAAAAATAATAATTAATTACACGAATGCACATCTTCGAAGGAATTACACTTTACATGTAAAAATAATGTAACATTATGAGGAAAACAAAAGTTATTTTAAAAATACTAAACCGTCTCCCTAGGTGTGTGACGGAGGGTTAAATTAAATATTTTTGATAATTATTTTCAAAATTTTAATAAAAATTTTCTCAAGAATTCAATTATCCTCAAAAATAATAACTTTCTTTGGAAGAATTCAATTATCTTCAATACAACTTGAATAGAATTCATTAAATTTGATTATTTTCAACAATTTTAATAATATTTCTTAAAAGAATACAATTATTTTCAAATGTTGGAATAAAATTTTCCGATTGAATTTATTTATTTTTTCAAAATTTTCAATTAAAATTATTAAAATATAATTAAATTATATTCACGAAATTGACAAAAAAATCTTCAAAAAAATTTAATTATTTATGAAAATTAATAAAATTGTTTAAAAGATTTTATTTTCATATCAATAATATTTAATAATAAAATTATTAATATATTTTATTTAATAATAAATATTTTTCAAGAATTTTAATGATTTTCAGAACTTTTATTTAAAAATTGAAAACACTTTGAAAGAAAAATTAATAAAAATATGGAGAGAAAGGAATTAACAAAAATTAACTTCAAACTGCGAACATAATTTTATAAAAATTTTTTAAAAAGAATTTAATTTTAAAGAGAAATTTTACCAAAATTTTATTATAAATAATTAAATATTCTTACCAGAATTTCAAGTATTTTCAATAATAATTTTGATAAAATTACTCGTAATAATTAAATTCTTTTTAAAACTTTTAATACCTATCATTATTATTTACAGAAATTTAATTATTTTTAAACATTTTAGTAACATTTTTCGAAAGAAGTGAATTGTTTTTAAATTTTAATTCATTTCTAGAAGAAATTGAATCATTAAAAAATTGGCTCTAAAGAATTTTATTATTTATGAGAATAAAGAAATTTTTGCGAAAAATTTAATTAAAATTTGTCAATAATAAAATATACAATCAAGAATACAATTATTATTATGTACTTAAGGGAGAATCTGACAAACAATCGGAACAAAAATTAGTCCAAAGAAAATTGTAATTTTTATGCAAATGTAACTTTTAATCATTTTAAATATTCAAAAAAAAAATTATTTGCCTTTCCACCAAGACGATTTTAAAATTTAATTTGTGTTCTTCTTTTAAATAACAAAATTATGATTATGACATTGGACTAACTTTTGATTTGACTGTCCGTCAGATTCCTCCTTAATAAGTGAATTCTTTAAATTTTGTAATCTGTAATCATTCAAAATTTAGGTTTATTCTTGAAAATATAAAATTGTATAATTTACGAAATAATACCTAATGCAATGAAATAAATGGGTAAATAATAAAATTGAAATCCTTTTGCAGGAAGTACATTATCAGCCCTTCATCCAGAGCATGCATCAACATTAACATTGAACGCAATAACAAGTACATTCCGGAAATCACCTGAGAAAAAAGCATCCGGAAAAGTGAAAACCGAGCCAGAGAAGAAATTTTTTGACTTCAGTCTCCTCAGGGATCCACTCTATTTAGTAATATTGATCTCAAACTCAACAAATGCATTGAGCTATACAAATTTTGTGATTCTACTGCCAAATTATGCGAACGATTTACATTATACAAAAAATGAGGGTATGCTATTATTGCCAATTGTTTCGATATTTGATTTAATTGGTCGTATCGGCGGTTCGGCATTATCTGATAAAAATTTAATGCCAAAACATTGGTATTTCGTTGGCGGTCTATTAATATCGGGTATTTCATTAACAATATTACCATCGGCAACAAGCTACACAATATTATCAATTTACAGCGGAATTTTTGGTTTAGCTTCGGGTATTTATGTTGGTATTACAGCGGTGATTATGGCCGATATGCTTGGCACGGAAAAATTAACATCGTCCTATGGTATTTCATTATTTGTTAATGGCGTTGTACAGCTTATTGGCCCGCCAATTGTTAATGCTATCTATGAGAGAATCGGTACACTTGGGCCTATTTTTGCCATTCTTGGAATTGTTTTAATTGTTGGCGCATCACTTTGGGGTTTCGTGCCATTTATTCGACGAAAACGGGAGCGTGAGGAGCAAATTTTGGAAAAATGTTAATTTCTCAAGAGAGGCAAACAAAGAATGTTTTTTCTAAAACTACTATTTAAAAATTTTTTTTAATAAAATTCCACGCAAACATTCGATTTTTTTCATAAATAATAAAAATTTTAAAGGAATTCAAATATTTTTTTAAATAATAAAATTCTTTTTAAGAATTCAATTATAATCATAAATGAAATTCATCGCAGAATTTCAATTAATTTTAACACAATTATAAATATAAATTCCTCAAAAAATGCATTTCTTAATAATTCTATTAAAAAACTTCTAAAGATTTCAATTATTGTTTTCCAAAATTTAAATCAAATTCTAGTCAATTCAATTTTCTTGATAAATAATTAAATTCTTCGTAAAAAGTCAATTATTTTAATTTAAATATACAAAATTGTTTACAAGAATAAAATTATTTTCAATACATTTTAAAATAAATTCATTGAAAGAATGTATTTATTTTCAACGTTTCCAATACAATTATTCACAAAAATTCAATTATTTTCATAAGAAACAATATTATTTGTAGAAAGTCAATAGATAAATTATTCTTCAAAATTTTAATTAAATTCTTCGAAAGAATTGAATTATTTTTATTATTAATACAATTTTAATCAAATAGTAGATTTTGAAAAAATTAATTAAATTATTTGTGAAAATAATTGTATTCTATAACCAATTTTTTTAAATAATTGAATTCATGTGATAAATTTTATTACTTGTAAAAATAATTGAATTCTTGCAAAGGATTTTATTAAAATTTTTGTAAATAGTTTGATTTTTTTCAATTTTATAGAAATCTAAATTATTGTGAAACACGAATTTTCATTATTATGGGAAAATTTAAATTGAATTTTTTACTGAAAGAATTTTTATTTTACAAAATTTTTGTGGCGTAGATTTTCGAGAAATGTTAATTTTGCCATTTCCTTTTTCAAAAGATTAAAAAAAATTGTTTTTTAAAGGTTGTTAATTTGAATTTAATGTTAAAAGTTTTTAACTTGAATTTCTACTTAGTTTGACAATAATGGAAAAATAATTTTGACTAATTAAAAAATTAACAACTAGAAAAACTCCATTTAAATGAAAAAAAAATGTTGGGTTACAAAATTAAAAAGTAAAAAAATTCGGTTTCCAGGGGAAACAAATTTTGCCTACTTAACAAATTAATTAGTGAAAATATTCGATAAAATAGTAAACTTCTAAAAAATAAAAGTTTAGTTTTATCAAATTCGGATTAATTAGTATTTTTTTAAAATTATTTTTATGACTATTTTTATTATTTTTGGAAATCATTCTTTGTGTATTATATATGGAAAAGAGAAAAGCTGGGCGCAAGATTTATTAATTAGAAAATAGAAATTAATTTCGAAAAATATTACAAGCACGCAATTTTCGTTTTTTATTGATAGTTAATCCATTTTTTATATACTTCTAGTTCCGATGACTTTAGTTATATTTTAATTATGAGAAACGAAGTTTTCTTTAATGAATGAACATTAAACATTTATTACTAATCAGTAAACGTTTATTAAAGAAAATTACCGATTAATTAGATTTAATTCAATAATTAATTAAAATCTGTTGATAAAAATTTGTTTTTTTATTATAATTAATATAATTACATATTGTAATATATAATTATGTTGTATATAATATACAATTATATTATATAGAATATAATATTTATTAAATTTTACAAAATTGATAAGTTTTTGCGATAAAATTAAATTTTTACTTTTAAAAATAAAATATCTTATCATTAATAATAAAATTTATTTTATTATTAATCAAATAAAAAAAAAAGATTTGATTTTAACGATGATTCTCGTTGATAAATTTTATTAATATTTAGGTTTAGAAAACAAATATTGTTAAAAATTTGCGACTGATACAATTGTATTATTATTATTTTTTTTAAATACTTTTGTCAAGTAAGAGATGAAATTTTTTTCAAATTTTTTAGTGAAACAGACAAACATCGATTGTCTGATTGATAAATAGAAGGTATAATTCTATCTTGTACTCAATTTATTTTTAAACTATAATTGAAATATATATTTAGTACTGTTTTTTAAATATATAGCAATTATTCTTTTAATGTTTAGTAATTTTGTCAGTTTGAAAAATTAATTTAATTTCGTAATGTTATAAGTCGATGAGACAAATAATAGGTCTTCCTTGAATCGAACAATGTTTTTTTTATTATCGATGATAATAATTGAAAAATTGGGTCATGAAATTCTCTCTATATAAAAATGAGAAAAAGTATAATTAAAATTAGTTTTTTCAATGATAAATATTAGATAATAATTATTTATAATGCTGACATTTATTTAAAGTAATAAATAATTATTATTTAATATTTGATCTAAACTAATTATTGACAAAAATGAACTAAACGTAAATTATCGCACTGACCCAATTATTCTATTTAAAATAAAAGAACAAATTTTTTTCTTTTAAATAATTTTTATACACAATTTATAAATATTATGTAATTATTATTATTTTGTGTGAAAGTTAACAAAAAATTTCTGAAAGCGTAAACAAAAAACAAGGCCCTATTCAGAAAAAAGAAATGGAATCCCGCAAACACTTTTTTTCATTTTATATTATTTAAAAAAAGAACGTTATTTTTGGGATCCTACTTTTTTTTTAATGCGGTTAATGTGATCATGTTTTCTGTGATCTACGATATTTTATAAATTACAAAACACAAAAAAAGCTACATGTAGTATTGTATTTTTTGTCTTTAATTAATAAGAGACGACACACGCACTAGCGAGTATATTTTTTCAAATTTCGAATTTAGGAAAAAAGACAAAAAAACGTATGAAAACAAAATCCTTTTTAAAATGGCAATCGATGTAAATTTAAATAAACACAAGAAAATAAAACAAGAATACCTAACAATAAAGAAAAAGCGTAAATAAGTGCGAACTTTTTTTATATTCTACCTTATTGAGAAGAAATTATTCATTAATTTTATTAGTTTTTTATTTTTGTAGATTATAATAGTAATTAGTTAATATTCATCGAATGTAATTATTTGTTAATATTTTAATTATTAATTAATATTATCATTAGTATTAATATAGTAATAAACATTATTTATTATTGTAAATATTAATTAATATCTAAAACTACATAAAAGTTATGAAATCGATGAATATTAATAAAAAACAGAAAGTTGTAGTCCTCAAAAATAATGTGTATGTATTTTTATACATTATTAGCCGAAGAAAATAATGTGATTAATGGATATTATATTAATTATTAATATTTTTTAAAGTCTGAAATAATTATTCAATCTACTATTGTAAATAATTTTTTCTCCATAAGGTGTTTTGTATTAACAGCATTTTCAGTATTTTTAAATTTACTCTCTTTCTCTGTCAATGAAGTTTCTCTTTCACTTATAGAGAATTTTTTTTCAAAATTTCCAAAATAGAAAAAGCATTTTTTTTATAGAAAAAAATTTCTTTTTACGCCAAAAAAATTTTTTTTTAAAAGTATACCTTTTTTTGTTAATAAAATAATTTTTTATGTGTGTTTAATTTTTTTGTAATAAAGCTTTTTCACATTTATGAAAAGAAATATAAAAAAAGAATGGAGAGAATGGAAAAATGTGAATGGAAAGTAAAAGAGAAAAAAAAACCGATTATAGGATTTAAGATAAATAAGTAAAATAAATAAAAGAAAAATAGAAAATGCTGAACTTATAAGTCAAAGTGTAAACAAAAATAAATATTTTTAAGTTTAGTAAAAAGATAAAAAACTGTAAAGAACTAAACGGTAAACAATTAACATCAGTTTATCTTAATTAAATAAACACTAAATTTATTAAAAAATTAAAACAACTGTTAACTGTCAATTTGGTCAATTAATTCACTGAACATTGATTTTGGCAGTTATGTAATTAACTATTAATTTAGTCAAATAATTAAAGGTTAATTTAGTTAAATTATCTGGCGAATTGGCTAATTAATTAACTAAATATTAATTTTGTCAATTATTTAATTAACTATAAATTTAGTCAATTAATTAAATGTTGATTTAGTTAATTATCTAACAAACTGGTCAATTAACTAAACATTAATTTAGGCTATTATTTGATTAAATATTAATTGAGTTAATTGACTATTAAATTGGTCATTTAATTAATTAAATCTTAATTTTTACAAATAAGTAATTAACTATAAATTCAGTTAATTAACTATTACTTTTGTCAATTAATTAATCATTAATTTAATTAATTAAATATTAATTTAGTTAATTAATTTTTGATTTAATATGACAAATTAATTAATTAGTGAAAAGATTAATTGATTGAAGCAGGAAATAATAAGTGAAGAGACAAAAATAATTGTTAATTAAACATTATCTTAAAAAAGAAGCGAAAGTTTTAAATAAATAAATTAAAATTATTTTCTTGTCAATTAGAAACAAACAAACAAACAAATTTATAAATTATTGTTGTTATACAACTTTCTTTAATAATAGATTGTGCATTATTTATTTTATCTTAAAAATGTATTTTCAATTTGACAAGAAATTAGTGGAAATATTCTTAAAAAAAATAAAAATTCCAGAACAATTTTTGTTATTGTTTAGGGGAAAAAATGTCTTGCCTTATATAATTATAATATAAGAATTAAGAAATAACCGTATATGTATTATTGACAACAATTAAGCGCAAGTTCACTTTGACTGTATACACTATGGAAAGTAATACTTCATCTAGGTACTATAATAGTTATAATAAAGCACAAATGTCAGTTGTAAGTTACTTTTGTAAATATAGATATATCTATAAAAAAAAGTAAGTTTACTGTCTTTAATATTCATTTTATATTTAGAAAAACGTTTATTTCCTTTTCAATTCATTCTATTAATTCGTAACTAAAAAGTTTATTCTGGCTTTTTATGTTTTTACGTAAATTGTTTTGTTTGTTTCACTGTTTTTACTTCTTTACATTTTTTCTTTTAGTTGTTAGGTTAGGTTAAACTTAAGTTTAAAAATGGTCTTTTTTCTCAGTCGGTAAATGGTAAAATTTAAGAAAAAATAATATAAATATAGACGAATAATTATTAATCTTATTATTTAATAATTATAAGGGGCGATTAAATCCCACCACGTCTAGTCAATTTAAATGAAAATTACAATTTAATTTACACATCTAAAAAAATATGAATTCAATTTTTGACTAACCGCGTTCTGACCTTCCAAGTTCCCGCCAATTCGGCGCCATTTTGTAGACTCACCACTTACAAATTTTTCACAACAATGTGACTTTTCTTTGAAGTTTTTCATGATAAAAATACTTTTTAATTCAACAATAAGCATAATCGATTAAAATTTGATTCGGAAAATGCAATTTACCACTGGTATTAGAAATGCAATACCCAGAAAAATTGAGAAAACTGACAAATTTCTTACCGTACGGTGCACATTGCACGGCGCACTATTAAACCTTGTTTGTCACTATTTTTTATTCGAATTAACTATCAATAACGATTAAAAACACTTAACAATTGATAATATTTACGATTATTTACCATCCAACACGGACTTCACAAAAAAAAGTGATGAAAAATTACGGGAGTAAAGTAGCGATCTATCCCGTGCGGCGACTGGCGGTAAACTGAGAAACAACATCAATACCACTTCTCTAATTCAAGTATGAAATTTTTTCAAAAATTGTAAAAATTAATATTCCCATTTCAAATTCAAGGAAAAGATAAATTTACAATTATTCGAAACAATTCGTGTCGTATAATTTTGACTAAGAAAGAAATTAGAAAAATAAAAGTTGTAATCAAATATTCATTTGATTTGTGCCACACAAGTCGGCCATAATTTTTCCTCGACCAATCAAAACTTGTCTCTCATCGCTTGCAAATAATAGCCGTCTTCTAATTGGCTGTTTATATATTCACCAGGTTTCGTCGTCTGCTCCTTAATTCTAACCTAACCTAAATATGTGACATATTTGATTGTTTGCATTCATTACAATTTAGTAGTTTATAATCATGCTTTATTGACAGTTGATTTAATTCTATTCTACAGTAATCCTAATAGCAAAAGTAACAGAATTTTAATTATAACATTCAGTATACCTTGTAAATGCTCTCCCTCTCTATAGGGGAGAACGGGATAATATATTGTGAGGTTAGAAAACCTACAAGAGATTTATTTCTCTTTTGAAAAATGCAGTTTTCAAGGAAAATTCTTGATTTATTCGAAGAAAAGAAACGAAAAATTGGCATTATTTGTGAAGGATGAGAAGATTTTTTGGGTTTTTAATAATTACGTCGTAACCTTAAAGTGACCCATTGGGTAAGTGTTGAAAATTTTTCTATTTTTATAATAATACTTTTATAATGCACTCTGAAGGCTGTAAGACATTATTATCTAGGTATTTATTGTTGTACTTTTCAAATTGCAGATCACTTTTCTTTATTTTTAAATGTTTTAAACATAACCTAAATATTTAGTTTCGAACTTCTAGGTTTTTTATTGTTAATTTTATTTGTTACTGATTTGTATAATTATTTCTATTATTATTTATTACATATTTCGTTTTAATTAAAATGTTTATCATTAAGAATTTAAACGAAATTTATCTCACTGTTTTCGTTTATTTTTTGTATTTAATATATTTAGATTGTAAAAGTAATTAAAATTCGAAGTGGCTATTTCGAAATAAGAAAAATAGTTTATTTTGCCCGTCAGTGAAAATAGCTATATGATTTACTAATTAAAAATATTTGTAAATTTTTCTTTTCTTTTTTATTAGTAAGTAATATTTTTTTAATTCCAAAAAAATTCAAGGCAGATGACTTCTTCCTCCTCCAAATAAAAAAAGGAAAGAAAAATTTACAAATATTTTTAATTAGTAATCATATACCTGTTTTTGCAGACGGGCAAAATAAACTATTTCTTTTATTTCGCCCGTTGACGGTCAAAATAGCCACTTCGAATTAAATTATTGATGTTAAAGAATTTGTAATTTCATTTTGATCACTTTTTTGTTTATTTTTCGTAATTAATATTTTTAAATTGTAAATTAATCAAATTATTAATTTTAAAGAATTTGTAATTTAATTTTTATCACTTTTTCTCATTATTTCTTCAGGGTTGCCACAGGTCAGAGAAGTCGGGGAATTCAAGAAAAAGTCAGTCAGGAAAAATAGAATTGGTCAAGAAAATAAGAGAAAAGTCAGTGATTGTAAATAACTTAGAAGTTTGAAAAATTTTAATTATTGAAATTCTTTTGAAATTAGTTCATTTTTTTAAATATATTTAATTAATTATTAAAAATAATTAATTCATAGAAGAGTTTTCGTTGAAAATACTAAAAAAATTGAATTTTGGAGATGTTAGAAATCATTGCATAAAACCAATTATTTTCAAAAGTATTATTTTTAATATAAAAAATTAAAAATAAATTCTAGTTAAAATTTCGATTATCTTTGTAAATAATAAAATTCTTCTTTGAAATTCAATCATGTATGTTGAAAAATTTTAATATAATTGAATTGCGAATTTCGAAAAGGACTCAACTCTGAAAATCGTAAGAGTCATTTTCACTGTCTTTTGTTATATAAAAATGACACTTACGGTTTTTAGAGTTGAGCCCTTTTCAAAATTCGCAATTCAATTCTTGACAAAATTTTAATTATTTTCAAATATCGTAATACAATTCTTGACAAAATGTTGATCATTTTAAAAAATTTTAATAAAATTTTGTCAAAATTTGAATTATTTTCAAAAAATTTCCTCAAATTCAATAATGTATAATATCTAATATTTTTTATAAAATTTTCCAAAAGAATTCAATTATTTAAAACAAATTTTTATAGAATTCTACACAAAAATTTATTTATTTTCATAGATAATAAATTTTTTTTAGAAATCCAATCATTTTCATAAATAATAGAACTAATTCCAGAATTGCAATTATTTTAAAGACATTTTTAATCGAATTCATTGAAAAATGTAATTATTCTTAAAGATTTTATTAAAATTCATCGGAAGAATTAAATTATTTAAAAATTGAAAAATAATTACTACTTTTAAAAATTCTAAATAGAATTATTTAAAAATATTAAATAAATTTTTAAAAATTTTAATAAAATTCTACTCAAAAATTCAATTATTTTCAAAACTAATAAAAGAAAGAAATTTTATAAAAAATTTTACTCTAAATAATTGAATTCATGCTTAGAAAAAAGCTCCACACATAAATTCAATTATTTTTAGTACAATTTTTAGAAAAATTTCTTAAAAATTAAATTCTAGAATTTTTCATAAATAATAAAATAATTAAATGTTATTAAAAATTTACTGAAAATAATAACTGAAGTCACGCGAAAAGAACATCTTCACATGAATTCATTATTATTTTCAGAACACAATTATTAAAAAATTCCTCACTGAAAAAGAATTATTTTATATTTTTTATTTGATTAAAATTCGTCTAAAGAATTCAATTAACTATAATAATAATCTTCGTAGTATTTCGTTCATTCATTCTGTCCGCAGATTGAAGTTAGTTATAGTTATTCTTTTGTTTTTTATACGTTTTGATAAAAAATAGAAATATACCAACCATTAGGCTGCGTCTACAATAGAAAAAAACAATGTGTAATTTGTAGTGTGATGTGTATTGTTTTTGGCATTGACAATTGTCAGGGGCAATTACACTGTATATTACACAATTTTTTACACATTATTTTTTATATATAAGGCTGCGTCTACAACAGAAAAAATAATGTGTAAAAAATTGTGTAATATACAGTGTAATTGCCCCTGACAATTGTCAATGCCAAAAACAATACACATCACACTACAAATTACACATTATTTTTTTCTATTGTAGACGCAGCCTAAAATAATCGTAAATTTCCTTTCCGTTTGCAAATTATCTGTATTCATTTGTTTTTTTTTGAAAATTCATTTTTGTGGGTTATTGTCATTTTTTTAATGTCAAAATGAAACAAAAAAAACTCGTTTTATTCACTTCACAAAATTGACAAAAATTCCATTCCATATTTTTTATTTTCCTGACTTTTTCCCAATTTTCATCAAAAATATTTACTTTTTTCTTATCCTGCTAATAAATTGAATTTGTGCTACGATTTTTATTATTCATGAAACAATTTAAAATAATTTAATTCTTGCGAAGAATTTAGAAAAAATATTTGAAAATAATTGAATTTTTCAGAAGAATTTCATTATTTACAAAAATAATTGATTTCTTTAGGCAAATTTTGTTATTTATGAAAATAATTAAATGAAATATTTTATTATTTATTAAAGTAATTAAATTCTTGCGAAGAATTTTTATAAAAATTTTTAAAAAAAATTGAAATTTTCTGAAGAATTTTATAAATTTTAAGAAAAATGGACTTTTTTGAAGAATTTCATAATTTATAAAAATAGTTAAATTTTTTGGAATATTTTTCTATTTTTATACAAATAATTGAATTCTTGCAAAGAATTTTTTTTAATTTGGAAAATAATTGAATTCTTAGGAAGAATTTTAAAAAAAAATTTGTAAAATAATTGAATTCTTGGGAAGAATTTAAAAAAAATTTGTAAAATAATTGAATTTTTCTGAAAAATTTTATAAATTTTTTGAAGGATTACATTTTTTCTAAGGATTTTGTAATTTATAAAAATGATTGAATTCTTTCGAGAAATTTTATTAATAATTGTTGAAAAAATAATTTAATTACTTTCGAAGAATTTTATTATTTATAAAAATAATTTAATTCTTTCAAAGAATTTTATTAATTAGGTAAATGATTAAATTCTTGTGGCGAATTTTATTAAAATTGTTGAAAAGAATTGAATTTTTTACTAGAATTGGTTATTTTATATAAAAATAGTAGATATTGAAAATCATTGAAATGTGAAAAGTTTTTAAAGGTAATTAAATTTTACAAAGAATGCTATTAAAAAATTTGTCAATAATTGAATGTCGGTGGAAAATTTCATTAAATTTTTTTGAAAATAATTGGATTTTCCAAAAAAAACCTTTTATTATTTATGAAAATAATTGAATTCTTGCGAACGATTTTTAGAATTTTTTTAAATAATGTAATTTCCAAGAAATTTATTACTTTTAATAATAATTAAATTATTGTGATGAATATTTTTATTTATGAAAATAATTGAATTTAAAAAAAAAATTTTATTGAAATACCTCAAAATAATTGAATTTTCGGGACTAATTTTTTTATTATTTAAAAAAAACTTTATTAAAATTATATTTAAAACAATTAATTTCTTTCGAATAATTTTATTAAATTTTTGAAAATAATTGAATTGTTGCGGAAAAGTTTTTTAAAATGTTTAAAAAGAATTGTATTTCTGTTGAAAATTTTATTACTTTTGAAAGGAATGGAAGTCTTCATAAGAATTTTATAAACATTGTTTTAAATAATGAATTTTTAAATGTTATGAAAATTTTATTAATTTAAATAACTGAATTCTTGTCAAAAACTTTATTTGTGAAAGTAACTGAATTTTACGATTATGAAAATAATTAAATTCATGCTTAGAATTTAATCAAAAATTTTTTTGAAAAAATGGAATTTACATGAAAAATTTTATAATTATTAAAAGTAATTGAATTATTGGGAAAAATAAATTGCATAACATTTTGTTAAATAAAAATGGTTTTTTTCAATATTAGTGAATTAAAAGTAGTGGAAATTCTCTAAAAAAATATTGTTTATATTCTTTTTTCGGAAAGTTAAATACCTATATATAACTAATAATTTTTTACCTTCTTTATTCTTTAGAATAATTAAAATTTTCGTAATGAAGTTTTTTTTTAATTTAGGTATCAGATAACAATTTTTGTGAAATTCAATTTTCCTCGTACAAAAAAATTTAATTATTTTCAATTTTGAAAATCTGATGCCAAATTTGAAAATAGTATCGAAATTTGTTAAACTTTTTTTTATATACTTTAAAGTTTAAACATATAATGTATTTCTGAAAATTTAATTCTAATTAGTTTTTCATTTATGTGTCATAAGAAGTATTTCTTTAAAAATTACTTAAATTAAAATGATTTGAAATTGTTTACAATAAACATTGCAGCACATTCCCGCGCGCTTGCGCGCGGATAATTTTGCTAGTTATTTAATAATTTGTTAATAAAATTCTTTACGAGAATCCAATTTTGAGAAACATTCAATTATTTAGTGAATTATTTATTTTTGGTCTTAAATAATAGAACTTTCATAGAATTCTCTAATAAACGTTGATTTAAAAATGATGTCAGTTAAAATTTTAGATAATATTTTAATAGTATTATGGTGTGAATTTTTGAAGTAATTGAATTTTGGAATGGTTTCGAATTAAAATATTTGAAAGTCTGCATTTTTCATACCTTTAACTAACGATTCTGTAGAATTAATTTTTAGAGTGAATCAGAACATTCTTTAAGGTCAGAGAAAAAGTTAAAATTGTATATCTGCAAATAAGGGAAAAAGAAAATTAAATTTTTCTGGCGACCCTGTTCTGTTTGTAATTAATATTTTTATACTGGGAATTATCTATTTATTATTATATTAATTAAATTATTAATTATTTGTACGATTGTATATTTTTAGATAATAATCTTTTTAATTTTCTCGAAAATATTTTTCAGGAGAAAAATGAATATCCCCCATTGGAAGGCAAACAAAACTCCAATAATATTGATACGTGGCCTTGCAACAATATCAAGGACTACAAAAAATCACTATGATACATTAAAAGTAAACCCAAATGCCACACAGGAGGAGATAAAATCATCGTATTATAAATTATCGAAACAATATCATCCAGATGTAAATAAAGAAGCTAATGCGAAAGAAAAATTTCGTGACATTACCGAGGCATACGAAGTACTTGGTAATTATAAAATTCGTCGACAATACGATCGTGGTATGTCGGCACGTACAATTAATATATCTAAACATAGCGGAAGATCATCATCAACATTCTCATCATCAGCAACAGTGGATGATGATGATGATGATAAGGATATTGAACATATGGCATTTTATAAGTCACGAATGACAAATTATCCAAAACCAACGTATTCGACAACTAATAAAAAAATTTTCGATTTTGATTTATGGACTCGTGAACATTATGGCGATTCATTAAAACGAACAATAGATGAAAATCAAAGAAAAGTCGAAATAAAAGATAGAATTTCAATTCCGAAAAGTGAAAATTATAAAATAATAAATGAATTTTCATTGGTACTTGGAATGACATTAGTTGGTGTTAGTATCTATGCATTGATAATTTGTCAACCAAATTACGATGATCCAGTAGCGACAAATTCTAAAGACGATCAATAATTGTATAGAAAATTTAGTTTTGAAATTTAATTTTTTTCTCAACATTAGTTTTAGTTAGTATTTGAAATTACTTTAATTTTGTTGTTTTTATTATAACAATTATAATTCTAATTAAGAAAAGAAATTTTAATTAAAACAATTGCCGTGCTTCATAATTTTAATTAATAATTAAATTATTTATTTTATTTATTAATTTTTAAATATTAATTTCAATTTTGAAATATGTAATTAATTATTAGAGTTTATTTTCTTGTTTGTATTGAGGGATGAGACTAAAATAAATAAATAATTTCAGGTTCAAAATTTAAAAAGAAATTTAAATATTAAATAATTTACTAATTAAATACAATTTTTTATTGTTTTAAAAACCGAATAAAAATAAATAACAGGAATTCAATTATTTTTAAAAATTGTGATGAAATTCTTGATGAGAAATGAATTATTTTCAAAATTAATCAAATTCTTTATAGAAATTAAATTATTTCAGTAAAATTCTGTATAAGAATTCACTTATTTTTAATTTGAATTGTAATAGAATTCTTATCAAGATTTCAATTATTTTCATATTTAAAAAAATTTCTTCAAAGAATGAAAATATTTCAATAATTTTTTTTTAATTAAATTTATTTTGTGTTAATTTGCAGAATTTTATTTATTTCACTTGAAGTAATTACTGAAATTACTTTATTTATTTTAATTTAAAGAAATTAATTTATTTCATTTAGAAAAAATTCGCGAATTCGTTTAATAAAATTAAGGAGATCAATTTACAGAAATAAAATTAATTTAATTAGAAAAAATTAATTTAAATTAAAGAAATTAATTTTATTGGAAGTAATTCAATTGGTTAATTAAAAAAATTATTTAATTTAGAGAAAGTTTAAATAAATATATATAATTGAGGGGCTGGATGCTATAATTGTTATAATAGTCGGCGAGATGTTGAGTCTAATAATCTAGTTGGAGAACAAATTGTTTATTCCAAGCAATGGGAAAATATTTTTTCTATTTTTGTTAAAGTTTGTTTTGTAAGAGAGTGGTTAATTTTTATTTATTTTCTTTATAGGAAATTAATTAGGAAACGGTTTAATTAAAAAAAATTTTTTCTAATAAACTTTTTTTCTACATATTTTTCCTTTTTTATTTATTTTGTTTTTCAATTTTGATTTTAAAAACTTTTAATAATATTTATTTCATTTTATCTCCATTTTTTGTTTTATGTAACAAGAATTTCGCCTGTGAGTATTTTTAAAATGGAAAAAATATTTTTAAAACAAAAATAGCTACGTTTTGAAGGTATTTTTAATAATGGAAAAAAACTGTTATTTTGAAATGTTTTACGATCTGTTATTGATTAAGGCTCGAATTTCGTTTTTCTGTAAATAATATTGATTCTTCTTAGAAATAAAAATATTTTATTTATATTTAACAAACTTTGAAAGTAAATACAAAGTAATTTCTGCATACTCGCAATTAACATTTCTATATTTATAATGAGAAATTAATTCTTTTGAGAGTGGTTTTGTATTTTCTTTCTTTCTTTTGGTTTTTTTCTTCGCTTTTAATTCAAAACGCTCAACATTTTCCATCTTTAAGATGCGTCTTATTTTTTTTTTATTTTAATTCTAAATTAAAATTTCCCTTAACGTAGTATAGATTTCAAAATGAAATTAAATTTAAATTCTTTTCTTCTTCTTAGTTGCTAGATTATTTATAAATGTTTAATTAACATCGAGAAAATTGAATTTTATGCATTATTTTTATGCAATGAAATAAAATTTGATTTTTATTTTTTTACACATACACACAAAAATTGAAAAAAAATATGTTTTACAATTTTTCATTTAAAAGAAAAATCGAAATTAGCTTTTTTTGTTTTTACGTAAATAAAAATCCTTTTTTTTATTTCATAGATAGAAATCTTGGTTCAATGTAAAAAAATCAACTTTTTCTCGTTTTCTTTTTAGAAAATGAAAATTGATTTTCTTCACATTTTAAAATTCAAGAATCGAATTTCTTTTTTATACAATTGTTTGTTCTGTTCTAGAAAATGAAAATTTGATGAAAAAAATGTGTGATTAGTGTTAATAAGGTGGCATTTGAACGGGCATTGGCATCGATACAATGCCTGACGGATATGGCAAGGATGGTGACATTCCAGGAAATTTTCCGATCACTGGATAACCAACAGATCCTCTGTCCTTGGCTTTAATTAATTCCTGCATTTTTTCCACTTTTACCTTTCTCAAATGCACCAATTTACGCAATGATAAATATTGTTCGAGAAATTCATCAACTTCTATTTCACCATCCACGAATTTCTTCGCCACTGTCTGCAAAATTAAAAAGGATAGAGAGAAAATAGAAACATATTCGCGTGAGTTTTTTTTCAATTTTTTTTCCTACTATAATTTTTGTATTATAATAATAACAATAAAAAAAATTCTTCCACCATAACGAAGCAACAGTAAAAAAAATAAAAAATTTGACGTAATTTTCAAAAATGAAAAAAGGGTTTAAATTAAATTAAACAAAAAACTTTCCTTTTCAAAAAGAACAGAATTTCAATTTAAAAAATTAGAAAATTATTATTTCTGTTTACTAAATTTTAGCGTATTGAATAAAAAATTAATAGTTTTAAAAAAATATTAAAATTAATATTTTAATAATTTATTAATTTTCAAAATTAACGGGCTCAAGATGCTTTCGTACATTGGAGTTGACAAAAATTATATACTAATTAAAACTAAATTAATAGGTTTCAAATAAATTTAAAAAAAAATAAAAAAAATAGTTTCAATTTAAATGAAATTAAATCAATAATATTATTGAACTTAGAAAATGTATTAGATTTTCAAAAACAATTAATTTAATTTGAAAAAGTTTGCATTAGCGCAATTTATTTACTTATTCATTTAAATTAATATTGTTAATTAATAATTCACCTATTTCGTCAAATTTTTTAATTTACGAAAAACAGAAAAACAAATGAAAATCTGGCAAATTTTTTTTTTTTGGTTAAAAACGGAAAAATATGTGCCAAATGACTCTCTTTACTTTTGCGTTTTATTGAAACTTTAAGAAGAATAAAAATAATTTTTTCTAAAAATATATTTTCAAAAATTATATTTACCTCAGACTCTTCATCGATTTCCGATGCAGCTGTTTGAAGCATATCTAATGCCGTATCTACAGTCATTATACCAGGTTTTTCTTCTGCAAAAGAGAAGAAAATTAGTTTTTTTAGATAATTAAGTTTTTTCTCATTTCTATTTATTGACATTCTTTTAAAGCAGTTTTAAAGTAAAAATTAATTATAAAAGTAAGAGTAAAAAAATTTACTTAAGTTTAAAAATTTCATGTACCTATTTTATTTTTCATTTAAAAATTAAAATTTTTAGAACTAAAATCAATTTTTATGCGCTTGAGAAAAATCAAATTTTTTTCAATTCTTAAATCGAAAACTTTAAAATTAAATTTTATTATTAGTTATTTAATTTCAAATTATAACTCAAAAATTTCAATTCAATTTCATCAGTTTTAATATTCTAATTTCGATTTTAATTTAAATCAAATACTTCACATTGAATTGCAAATTTTTTAACTGAACATCAATTTTCTTTATTTAATTCCTTAATTTCAAATTTGTAATTATTTATTTTCAATTTTTTAAAAACTTTTTCAAGTTTTTTCAACTTTAATTTCAATTAATTTGAATTTCTAATTTTATTCTTATTAAATAAAATTAAATTTCTCATATTTTCAAATAGAATTATATTTTTCATATTGAATTATCATTTTGCAATATATTGAACTTCAATTATCTTTATTTACTTTTAATTTGAATTTTATTTCCAAGAAATTGAATTCTTTACATAATTAAAATTAAAACTTTTTTTAGTTATTAATTTCAATTTTTTGAAATTTCCTTAAAGAATGGTTTATTTATTTTAGATTTCATTCTATATTTTTCATAGAAATTAAATTTCTAACATTCAGTTGCAATTCAGTTTTTCAAATTGAATTTTAATTCATTAATTTGAAGTTTATTTCTTCAAATTTAATTTCAGTTCCTTAACTTCAATTTCTAATTCTATAATTTCTTAGGGCTGTGAAATGTAAATCTTACTTATTTCGTCTAATTTCTCATTAATGCTTGTACAAAGCAAACTTCCTTTTTCACTTAATTCACGAAGTTCTTGTTTCCCCTCTTCTAATTCCGGTTGTTTCGCTAAATTATATTCAGCCAGTGATCTGTTACTTGCCATCAACATTTCTTTCTCCGTTTCGTATTCCTTAAACTGCAACAATTATAAAAAAAATTTTATTAACGAAACATTATTAGTTTCAAAAAGAAAGTAAATTACAAAAAATTATTTTATTTTCAATACAATTTAGTAATTAAATTTGTCAAAAAAAAAAAAAAAAATACAAAGAATTCAATTATTTTCATTTAAAAAATTTTTGATTTTGGTGAACTTATTTTGAAATAATTTAATTTTTGAGGATCCTTCTCAAAAAATTATTAAAAGTAATAGAATTAGAGAAGAATGTTAGTTGAAATTTATAGAAAATAATTGAATTGAAATCTTGAAAATAATTTTTCAGAGTTACATATTCCTATTACATACAAATTCCTATTTACAAAAATTAAAAAAAATTGTATGATTACAGAGAAGTACCTAAAAAATAATATTCACAAAAAATGTTATTTACGAAAACATTATTTCTCATATAAAATTACATTCAACAATATTCAAATTACCATTCTCTAGATCATAATTATATTAAAACAAAAATTTTTTTCCAATTTTATAGTAAACAATAAAGAAAATTCGATTTCTTACTTGTTCGACGTTTTTAATAACTTCCTCAAATTTCTCATCATCATTGAGCAATTCTTTTAATTCGTCATTACTCAAATTTGCAATTACTCTCAAAGCAGCTGGCGTGTCGAGCTCAAAATTTTGTTTATACATTTTTTCTGCTCTCTGTTTCGTTTAATTTAAAATAAATTTTTATACCCTGGTTTTTAATGAGACAAATGTCTAAAAAGTATACTTTGTTATTTCACTTTTTAATTTTTATATCAGCGACAAAATTTCATTCTCAATAGACACTTGATTGTTCCAATAACTAATATTTTGCACTGTATTTTTTCTTTTTTCTCCTTTTTCTCAATGTTTTCTTCGTTTACAAATAATTTTTGTTTGGAAATGTATCTTTTGTGTAAGTGACATTTCTCCGTGACGTTGTGACACACAAGGTTAACAAAGTCTGCCAACTTGAATGAACAGAAAGGTTTATTTTCTTTATTTTTTGACTATTGTGTCTAAAGGAAAAAAATACTTTTTTGGGTAAAAATCACATACGGTCAAATAGATTATTTTTTATTTTGCTATTTTCTACACAATATTTTTTTTCACGAATTAATTTTATAAATCAGTTTTTGACTTTTTTGGTTTAAAATTTAGTTACGTTGGTAGTCCTGTGAGAATAGTGGACAAGTTTCGCGTGATAGGAATTTTTCCCCTGACCAATAGAATTTCAGTGGCAGAAAATATCCACCAATTGGAAATGAACAAGTAGGACTAATCGAGTCCTTTGATTGGTTCCTATTTATTCGGTTCCACATGTAAACCAAGCGAAAGATTTCATTGTTTCCCGCGCATGAAGTGAAAAGTGAGGTTATATTGACAGTAAAAATTTAATTCTGTAAAAAGTGTTCACGTTTTTTCCACCTCGGTTTATTTAAATAATTTTAAACAATCTACGAGTTTTTAGTGACAATCGACGGTGTGATAAATTTTTCCCATTTCCCACCATCTTGATAAATATCGTATCGTGAAGCCACGTGCAAAAAGGCCTTGAGGAGAGGAAATTATCTCGAGTATTTCAGAATAATCACCTCCGAAGATAATTCATCATCTCAGATAAGGTATGTACAAATTATATCTGTGTGTGTGTATATTGGGGGGGGGGGACAAAGCACTTTAATTTCTTCATCCTTGAAAATCACGAAGAGCCATGTCATCCAAATATGCGACAAAAGTCCGTTATAAACTTTTACTCTTCGATTCCCTCCCAAATTTATTTTTTCTAGAATACCACTTAATACGAATTATTATCAAATTTTGTAATAATAAAAATCTAGTAAAGGAAATGTATGTTTTTTTCTCGGTATTCTTTTTTAGAATTCATGGAAATGATCTGTTGCTTTTTTAATAGAAAAAAGTAATTAAATCGTTTCGCAGTGTAATTAAGTCATTAAAAATAAATTAAAAGTTCGAGGGGGAAAAAATTATGATACATATTATTACTATATTTATTAAATTTATTGAGAACACTTGTGAAATATTTGAGCATCGAAATTTATTGTTTGACAAGTTTTCTCTTTTTTGAATAAAATGTCAGACAAACTTTTTAGAGACGATTATATAGACTAAAATAAGGTAAATTAAAAACTAAATATTAGTGTATTAGTTATATTAGTAAATTAATGAAAAATTATTATTAGAAATATATATATATGAAGAAGAAATTCGCTGTAAGTTTCGAACCTTGTTAGATCGTCTTTTCTCCGTTTTTTTTCTCCCCTTCCCCCCTCGCGTTGTATCACGTCATCCCCCTTGCCCACAATCGTTTTTCTTCTCTGTAAAAGGAGCGTCTGCAAAATAATATCCATTTTTCTCCGCAAAACAATTATTACAGTTTTCATTTTACATTATGTATACATATGTATCTTGATAATAATTCCTAGAGAGTCTTTTGAAAAGTGTTCTATTTAAATATTAATTTTATTATTTACTAATATATGTAATGTTCTTAATTACAATTTTCTTTCTCATTAGTTTTTCGTATTTTATTTCTTTTATTTTCAGTACTTATTTATTTTACTTTCAGTGTAAATTTAAATATTTAGGTTTAGTATTTAGTGATATTAATTTCTAATAAAAGAAAATATTTACACTATAAAGTAATTTATATTATTTTTTTCTTCATTTTACTTATATTCTGTTGTTTATTTAGAATTAATAATTATTAAAACAAAATTTTTTTACTAATAATTAAATTCTTCTCTTTGCTTTCAAATTATTTAAAGAAAAAAAAAGAGTAAAAAACAAAAAATCATTGGAATACCAGGAATTTTTCCACAATCATTATAAACTGTGAGAAGAATAGAAGGTAAGGAGGTGGGGAGAATAACATTAAATGAAGGAAAATATATAAAAATAAATAAAAAAACGAATCTAAATTGGAAACTCTTCATTCACTTTTGCCTTCAGCGCTTTTGCGAAGATAATATTTCAACTTATATTTACTTTATAATATTTTTATTTCCACCATGAATATTATTCTTTACGTTTTCCTTTAAAATAATTCAAAATTCTCTTTCATGAAAAGCAAAAAAAAATATCGAAAAAAATTTTCTAATTAAAAAAAAAAGTCGATAGAGAATTTTTTTTTCTTCTTTCTTGTGAAAATTTAATATTTTTCTATTTTCTTTTGAAAGCAAATTTGTCCTTTTATGACTTTTATGGAAAATTTCAAATAATTATATTAGTATTTAATGAAATTGGATTTTTTCAATTTATTTAGTATTCTTTTTAATAATAATATCTTTAATAATTTATATTATATATTTTAATGCATAATAAAGTTATATTATGTACACTAGTATAGTTATTTTCGAAAATCAAAATAATTATAGTATATTTTAAAAATTCGTGTTATTTAAACATTTTAAATATTTTTGAGGAGCATTTTTGTCCGAAATCTGTATAAAAATAATTATTTTTTTGCTTTTTCTTTTTAAAGTAAAAAAGAAGAAATATTTTGTTCCTCAGAGAGGGGGAGGAAAGACGGGCGGGAGGGAGAAAAAACATTATAATCCGATCCTGAATTGGCGATTCTTCTCTCTCGCTCGTCAAAACGGGATTCTTTCCTTTTCCGTTCACCTCTTGGACTCGTGTGTTTGTTATCCGGTGGAGCGACGTTGCCACTTTTATTAAATGCGACGTTGCCAGCTCTTCTTTGGTTGGAATTTCTTTCTCTCTCTCTCGCTATCTATCTCGCTCGCGCATATCTATTATCTCTTTCTTTTTCATCCAGTCTCCCTCGTCCTCTCTTCGCGACCGGGATCAGCTTCGTTTTCTCTCTTTTCCTCTTGCTTGTTATTTCTATCTTTCTCTCTCACAATCCCCCCCCCCTCCCTCTCCATACCCTCCTCTCGTCTTTATGTAGGCAGCCAGCTTGCTTGCTTGCCTGCTTTTGCTCGATGCAATGCCGTACATAAAATATCCATCACCCACGTAGGAAATGAAAAATTTCAATCTTTAAAAAAATCCCCCCTCACTGGGAAAAATTTTTTTGATTCAAATTAATTCAAATTATTTGCAAAATATTCATTTTGATTTAAATCATTTTTATTTGAATCTAATAAATATTTATTTGCTTCAAATAAGTTAAATTATTTGAATCACATTTATTTGAATGAAAGAAATCTTAATTGGGTCAATTAAGTAATTAATTGACTCTAATAAATGAATTTATTTAATGCAAATAATCAGTTATTTAAAAAAATTTATTTATTCATTGCATTCAACAAATTCGATATTTGATATAAATAATAAACATTATTTGACAACAATTAATTTATTTTATCACTTTAAGTAAACTAAATTATTTAATTCAAATAATGCATTATTCAATGCAAATACATTATTTGATACTCTCTTTTGAATAAGTCAAAACTCTTCCACGTAAAAAAATAAGT
Source organism: Leptopilina drosophilae (assembly GCA_032873175.1). Taxonomy (NCBI): domain Eukaryota; kingdom Metazoa; phylum Arthropoda; class Insecta; order Hymenoptera; family Figitidae; genus Leptopilina; species Leptopilina drosophilae. The sequence goes on from CM065484.1 coordinate 33,245,969, forward strand.
GCTTATACACTTGTATTAAGTGAAATTTCACTCAGAATAAGTGATCCTATCTCTCTTAATTTGAATCAGTTAAAAATAACTGATTTTGAGTAAAAAATAACTGAAAAATTAGTTAAACCTGACTAATTGAGTCATTCAAAAAAAACTTTACTGAAACATATCAGTTATTTTTAACTAATTGTTAGTATAGAAATATTACTATTTGAATTAGTGACTGACTTTTTGCTTTTAAATCAGTTATTTTTAACTATTTCAAATTTAGAGAGTAGTCTCAATGGACAGTTTTTAAAAATTGCTATTTAAGTTGCATATCTATTTGAAGAGAAATGTTTTCTTGGATCAAGAACACCAGAATTATGTTAAATAAAAAAGGTTTCAAAGCAAATAAAAAAAATGATTTGATTTAAGAAACACAAATTCTCCTGACACTACTTTATTATTTCGCTTAAGAACATTATATTTTTGATTCAATCCTCTTTGGTACTTTGGATAAGTAAAATATTTGGTTAAAATTATAACATACTTATTGTTAGTTCCGCCAAATACTGAATTGTTAATTCAAGAATTTTGTTGAATGCTAATATAATTACTTGACACAAGAAAATTAATTTCTTTCTTCAAATAAATTACTATTTCTGGTAGTAAAAATTACTATAATAGTAAAGAAACCTTACTTAAAAATTTACGTTCAATTTATTGTTTTGTGTCGACTCAAAATGAAATTAACAAAAGAAATGTAGTTTTGTGTTGAAACAAAAGTGAAGATTGTAAAATTTTAACTTTTAATATGTCATACAAAAAATCACTATAGAAAATAAAGTATTTGAAGATGTAATATACATAAAATCGTATTCACTTTATTCTACTCTGTAAAATGGATGACGTTTCTTGAATTCAAGAATCGTATTGTTGAGATGTATGCAATAAATAAATTATTAATTTAAGATAGCACCCGATATATGTTAATTGTAAAATTAATAATTTTCTTCAAACGGTCGGCCGACCAGAGGGCATGAACAAAATCACTTTTTACAACCTGGAACAACTATAAAATTGTCTATATTAGCGAAATTTTTAGTTATTGCAACGAATACATTCGCTATTTTAAACAATACTTTCGCTATTTCAGCGAAAGTAATCGCTGCTCAAATTGAAAGTTTTTTACGTGTACCGGTCGATATTTGCCTATGGGCTGAGAATCACTGGCAAACTACTGATCCCCTCATATTTTCCTTTTTCCTAAAGGTATTCATTGAAAGAAATTGTTGTGTTGTTTTTCTTCAAAAATATAGGATACAGTTAATGTGATAATTTAATAGCAATTAAAAGTTTCAAATTTTCTTTTAAAAAAACCTTTAAAAATATATAAAAGCATATATAAAAATAAATTCTTAACACAAAATAATAATAATGCCCTTAGAATTTGACCTATTGGTTAAATAATAGGTCAAATTGACGTATACTCTGACCTGGTGTTATCTTAAATAGGTAAATCTTAAATTACAGGTAGCCTTTAGATTTTGACCTGTAGGTTAAAAATAGATTAAAATAGACCTACATATATTTTGACCTAGAGTTATCTTAAATATACTATAGTGGGCCCTTATAATTTGACCTGGAAATATAGTTTATGGAGCTCTTATAGAATTTTCTGAATCAGTGGCGGCGAAATTATTTTATAATTTTATATATATGTATATATAACACGATGTGTTATCTATAGCTAGCCTTGATGTCAAGCTCGATCAATAGAATATTGCACAATGATAACGGAGATAATTTAATTCGGTAATTAATTTTCGTGGATTCTTAAGGTGCTTGTATACATCCACATTTCTGAGTATATTCAGAAACGTCCAAAGGTTTCTCTAATTTTGATTGGCTATGCTCATAAAGAATATATAGAAAAAATTGGAACTTGTGGAATTTCCCTATGGGAATAGGTAATAAAAATTAAAGAAATTCTGAATGTACTTAAAAACATGGAGGTCTACAAACGCCTTTACTAAAAAAAAGTAGTAAATATTACGTAATAGGATTTTTGGAAATTTTTTAATCCCTTCCCCCACGTAACACAATGTTACGTATATTAGCGCCATTTTTTGTTAAACGGAACAAATAGCTAAACCCCCCTCCCCCACAGAAAATTACACAATATATGGACGACCCCTTATATACTGAGGCCATGATCACCTGCTTTAAACTTTAAATGTAAATAAATGTAGCAGGGTCATTTGGGGTAAATGTAAACGGAATACCTATGTTTCACCAAAAACATTAATTTTTTTGTTAAAAGGTAAAATGGACGGATATTTTTTGCATGAACTTGTTACTTTACTTTTTTTGAAATTTTCCTAAAATTCGGGGTAAATGTAAACACCATCACTGTAGTTAAGCGAGGTATAAGAAACAAGTTATTTCAAGTTTACTACCGTTTTAAGGGATGAAAAAACTGAAGAAAAATTCTTCGTAGATGTATAGTAAATGAACCAGTTGACTGATAATGCATCATATAAAATAAACAATCAACCATGACAAAATTAGTAATGTAAAAACTTGAATAACTTGAACAAATTTTAATAGATTTTCATTCAACTTAGTAAAAAGAAGTCTTTAAAGTTGATGGATAAGAATCTAAAATCGAATTTTTAAATTTCAAAATGGTGGATCCAATATGGCGGTCAGACATAAAATATTCTTAAAAATTGATCAAATTTGCTTGAATTTTGAGGTCGTTGAATACGAATTGTAAGTCAAATTTTAAATTTTCACACGAAGGAGGTATGAAAAACACCTAATTTCTTTTTCTATGTAATTTTACATTGCTAAAGTTATGAATTTATGAAATAAAAGCAAATTTATTCAATTAATATTTTCATTTAAAATCTAGTTTAAGTTCTGTTTACATTTCACCCGAGTTTTCGAATTCTTGGGATAAATGTAAACACTTAATTATTTATGAACTAAATTGACGAAAATCAAAGTCAAATTTTGTTATGCCATTCATAAGGAAGAATGAAAAATTTTAGTTTGATTTTTAAATTTATTTTTATGCAAATGCGAGACAAAATACTGAAACAGTAAAACTTTAATTTTCAATCTTTTTGCATTAAAAGGTAACTTACACTATGGCATTGCCAATTGTGAAAATAAAATATTGTCCCAAATGACCCTAAATGTGTTTTTTTTTGGAAAAAAAGAAAAATTTGTATACCTTTTGAAGCACCAAACAATTTTCACCTTAATTCTCTACTGATGCTAACGTCCGTTATCGTAAAAAATTAACAACATTTTTACTTCAAAAAGTTTTTTATCTAACAGAATTTTCCTCTTTACCCACAAATATTTGTTTTAAAAAAAGTTCTAATATAGTGTAGTGTTAATGTGAAGAGATTTGTTTAGAGCTTATCCATAAACTATACGTTACCAATTTAGAGGGAGGACGTCTTAAAAACTACAAAATTATATTTAACGCAATGGTAACAAGGGATGAAAGAGGGGCTAAAAAATCTGAAAAATTGGTAATGTTCTCAGTTTGTAGCACTAAATTTTGAAAGATTCGAATCCATGCATTGTTAAAATTTTTTAATCATATTATTAACTAAAAGTATTTGAGTAATAACATTATTAAAGAACAATATTTTAAAATAATGTTAGTAAATAATAATAAATAATAATATTGTTAGACAAAAACATTTTCTTTAAAACGAAAGCTTCTTTCAAAATGAATTTTTTTTAAAGGGAATTCAATATAAAATCGAGGTACATTTAAAATTCGACGAAATTGTTTTATTATTCGCGCATGATTACGTTAAAATAGCCTCAGCAGACTCAACATTTGTAAATTATTCTGATTTTTTTCTTTCTTTTAAAACAATTTTTTTTAGAAAATTTCTTTACTAATAAAATTTTGTATATTTGTGAGTTCACACAGACGCATTTTTTTGAGACGTATGTAAACATATGCGGCAAAGAGAGAAGCCATAAGGCAGTAAACCAACGACGAATCTCATTACGTACTATCCCATGCGAATTTCACGGCGACTGACGTATATTTAGTTTCAACGTTAACAGAAAGGGAGCCAATGCCCTTGAGAATCTGTTCTTTTTTTATCATATTTTATTTTTTTTTATTTGCAATCCAATAGGCAACTTGTAATAAAAATCTCGCCAAAAAATTTATATTCAATATTATCATAGGGGTAAAAGAAGGCGAATTTCCTGATCATTCGATTTTTATGCGGGCAAATAAAAGTATTATTTTTTTTAAAGGAAAAGGTTATTTATTTTCAATTAAATAGAAGAAAGTTTGTAAAAGAAATTTCAATAAGAAATGGTTTACAGTGTTATTTTGTTGTTCTTTCTTGCACGGTACATAAAAAAGTATATTAGAATTGATTTACAAATTACGTGTGAACAATAATTTTCATGAAGTCATGTGCAAACGACGAATCGTAGATTTCCGAGGTTGCTTCAAGTTATTTTTGTTCGTGCTATAGGTACACACAAAATGGCATTAGGAGAACATTTACGCACATAAGCACGCATAAAAAGTCTACTTTAAATAAATATTGGAGAAAAAAAGAATACAGAAGTTTTATTTCAAAATATCTGAATTGCTAAGAAGTAAAAAAAATTTTCAATAAATGTTTAGAGGGGAACATAATATTATAAAATATAGAATGGGAGAAAGAGGGAGGGGTCGAAAAACTTTAAATTCTACATTTAAAACCCTAAAATACTTTACAATACCCATTTAATACCTTATAATACTTTTTAAAACCATAAAATACCCTCTGGAATACCTCTTTTAGTATCCTGAACTACTGTAAAACTCTGATATATTACACTAAATTTTCCTAAAATATTATTTTACTTTAAGATATTCTGACTTAAAATACTCTAAAATACCCTGTACTATTTCTGTAATAAGGCATATAACCTTTGTACTAAGCCGAAATAAAGAGTAATAAGCATAATGATGTAATAATAGTGTTATAAGGGTGCTTTTAAAACGAAAAATACTTTTTTTGAAAATTTTTATAATTTAAAAGAAATGAGAAAGTTGGTGAAAATTTATTATATTATAAAAAGTAATTTCATTCCTTTTTTTTTTGCAAATTTACGATGTCGCGGGGAATGTTTTAGGTAAACATGAAAAAATGTGGAGAAAATGAAGGAAGTAGAGCTTTTAGCGCGTTCAACGTTCTACCGCCTGCTACTGCAAGGGGGTTAATTAAACTTTATTTTCATTAAGATTGAAGTGAGAGAAAAAAAATAGAATTTTTGTTTCAACAAAATTGAGACTCAGTAGACTGAAAAATTTGTCGAAAAAATGTTAGTTTTCACGATTTTAAATTATAACAGGCGCTGGGCGGATTTTTTTTTCAAAAAATAAGAGAGGAGACTGCACAAAATTAGAACGTATACTCTGGTGAGTTAATAGCTTTTCTCAGATTCTCTTGTTTTCTTTTATGATTTCAAAAAAAGGTTAAAATGAAAGGAAAATTTTCCTCTTTTGTATTTATCATTTTATGAAAATGATAAATATTTTTTGGAATACTTCTTTTTAATAATGAAAAAATAATATTGTTTGTGCCCGATGAGTACACTATTATTATACTTATGACTTATTACAGAGATATACAGTACAGTTTAAGGCACAATGGACAGTTCACTGTCCCTAGAAATAATTGAATATGGAAATTGAAAATTTTGAAACGAATTCTAAATGTTGTGTTTTCTTTAAAAATCATTCAGTGAAAGACAATTCATTGCGTGAGAGAGAAAAAAAACAAGTCGCATAATAGAATCTTTTTCGCAAGAGTCTGCGAAGTTTCCGTTTTCAAAAGGCGTCTCTTTTTCTCTCTGTCTCCGGCAAATGTGAGATTTGCATCCGAAATACGAAAATATGAATGTAAGATATAAAGGACGAGGTATTCTCGATGTCCTTGAAAACGCCAAACAGATGTTTCAGACATATTTTTAAATCGACAATGACAGTGTATGCGTTAGTGTGCGTTGGACGTACGATAAGATATCAATATGTTCAAAGTCTCCGGTACTGTCAAAGGGATTAGGTGTATCAAAAGTTTATTATTTGACAAAAAAAAGTAAAATTTAAGAAAAATAGTATTATTAAACAGACGTAGATTTTCAAGTGAGAAGAAATTAAAAATGATGTTAGCGTAGAACTAATGTTTTTTCCTGTTTTCGTTACAATATATTTAGTTTCAGATGGAGTGGAAATCAATGTGGATCAAGAAGACGACAAAAAAAGATTTTTTTGGAAACCTTAAAAGACATTAAAAAAATTGCAAAAAGCAAATAAAATTGATGGAAACCGCATTTTTATATTGCATAACAAGAGATGGAATCTTTCTGTAAAATAGTTAGTGAAAATGGAAAAAAATATTGTTGGATATAGGTGTATTAAAGTCTCGATATTTTTATTTCTCTCTTCCGAAAAATGAATTTTGAAAGGCTTGGAAAACATTTTTCTCGTGACGCGTCTCGTGCTTGTCGGTGTGTGCTCGTGATGAAAATTGAGATCGATTCGATGCGAAAGGAAAAGGTCGTCGCCCGAAGGTGGATTCTCCCTGGTTAGATACGTCCCTGCGCCAGTGTAGGTTCCCCCGTTCACTCCGCCCGGACTCTTCTTTAGCTGAGCATCCCCCCCACCCGTTGGCAAATGGTTCTCTCTCTCTCTCTCTCTCTGTCTGTCTCTCATCTCTCACGCTTTCGTGCTGTCTCTCCTTGTCTCTCGCATTTATACTGGAGGGTCTCCCTCTTTATCGTTGCCTCTCCTTCTCTCGCATTGATGAAGAAATATCTCTCTTTTTCTCGCTCTCTCCTTCTCTTTAGCATTCATATTGGAGATTCTCTCTCTCACTCTCTTTAACGTCCGCGCCGATGCCGAAACGCAGTAGTCGTGTTATACCTACTCCCACCACATTCATCTCTGACTCAGCATTCCCCTCGCTTCTCGTTTCCCGTTTGGACGAGACATCCCTGACAGGCCTCTCTCTGCCGTCGTTTTCGCCCTTATGTCCGTCGGTCCAACGCTTTGCGACTATGTGTGCCTTGTGACGTTAACCTGGCGGCCCTGAAAACAACAGGTCGACTCTCTGCCGAAATTCGACCACCCTCTACGGCTGAACACGTTGTTGCCTGGAGTGGTGCTTCGCCCTTCTCTTTCCATATTTTGCCCTTCCCACCACTTTTCCTTTCTCCCTTAACGATAGGGTTAAAAATCGTGCGTGAATCTACTCTAATCTTCAAACAAGGAGAATATTTTTTAATAATTAAAATTTTTCAAAAATTTATATTTTCCTGGCTTAAGTATCCTAAAGTCGGCGTCCAACTATTTTCCAGAGTTTCTGATAATACAAATATCTTTTACTATTTCGATATTGGAGAATTTTTCAGAACATTTTCTTATACCTAAACATTAGTTTTTTTATTTCGAAGGTCCCTGAATTTTTATAGACAGCGTCGTTTTTTGTATTTTTACTGATAGCTTCTCACTCATTTCATTGGACTAAGATTCGAAAAATTTTTATTATTGTGTTTGAGTTTGAAATCTTTAAAACAATGATTTTTTTTATTTCACTGGAAAGAGAAGAATTATAAACACTCAGTCTCGACGTCAAATTCAGGAGCCTAATGCATAAAACTCTATTTACATTTAGCTTTAGGCTCAAAATTGTTAGACTTTATTTCTTGTTAGTGAATTATTGTCGACAATTTTACAATTTACCTAACATTGGCAATTCTTACAGAATACTGACAATGAACGGGACGATTATATTTAGTTTTCTGTCTGAAAAAGCAAATATATTGAAAAAGTCATTGCAAAATATTTTTGTCCCTGTTAGGATTTATATTTTAGTTTTTTCGTTTTCATAAGTTATTATCAAAAAGAACTGTACAGAAAAATATAGAGTTGGTTAAATTTTCTCCTTATTGCTTTTAACAATGGCGAATTATATCAGTTCAAAAAAGGAAGTGCTGTTTCTTTTGAAATTGATAAAAATTCGCTTTTCTTCCATTTCCGCATGCCTTTCTCTCTTTGTCTTTTTTTTCATTTCACTCATCATACATAGGTTGGTCTGCACGCAAGTTCTGTCGATTCACGAATGAGAACTCGCGCACAGGTAAAAATATAACGAAAGAGTTTTAAGCTCGCATACACTGAAAAGTTTCAGGATCGTATAAATAAAGGGGGTGTTTTTTCATCGACAAATGAGAGAAAGAGAGAGAGAGAGAGAGAAATGTGTTTTAGAAAAGGAAAAAAAATAACGCAGATTGTTTTTCATTGAGACTTATCGATTACAAGAAAAAGCTGGGTGTCACAAAAGAAGGGGGAGAAAGTGGTAGGCAGTCGATAGATCTGATTTCAAGTTCTAAGAATGTCGTTTTATGAAGAAAAAGCTGAATCTGAAAAAGATGAGATTTAATATTTCCGTAGTAAAGCACTAGAAGCAGAAGCAGCAGTGGTAGTCTCCATAGGTCCGCGAATCGATAGTCTAGATTTCTCTCTGGTGTGTGTATACATCGCAAATTTCTGGGGACTTCGGCTTTTCCAGGCTGGGGTGGATTTTTGGAGTCTGCGCCACTAGAGGGAGGAGGAATCGACCTTGAAAAGCCGGGCACTTGGGTGTAAATGAAAGTAACAAGAAGGGACATCTCATCCCTTCTAAAAGTTTTCGCCGCACATTCTGTATTTACAGATTTCATATTATTAGAACCGGAGATTCGAGATGGCAAAGTTTTTTAGTATTTTTTCAGTTTATCTGTTCAGGTGTCTATTCGTTGTTTCATCAATAGTTTCATATGTGCTGTCGAATTTCGACGAATTTTTATAGTTTTTATATTCTATAATATATTTCTATATCGAAATCTGTCTTTCTATGATAATTATATTTTGTCGGGCATGTTTTCTCCTTAGTAGTAAATCGGAATCATGGGAATTTAGTCTAAAATCGGAAATATAGGCAGCTGCGATTAATGTTCTCATTACTACGTCGTGAAAACAAAGTGTTAACGTTCTTATAGATGAAACGAATTTTTTCTTAAATTCAACTTTTTAGACTTGAAGTAAAAATTAGAGAATTTAAGGTCTTAAAATAAGTTCCCTACTGAGAAATTTAAACTAATGTAAGTTGTTTTTGCCAAAATCAGGCATAAAATAAGACATTTTTTCTTAAAAATACTCCATTTTTTCACTTCTATAAATTTTGTGTTTAGAACTTTAAATAGTTGATGTCGACAGTCCAGAAAATTGCTATTTTACCGTTAAACCAAGAGAGAAACAATTTTCCAATTAAAAAAATCCTGGTAATTCTTGAAACCGAAGGTAAATGAAAATATTATCAACATTTTTATTTGGAAAAAATGTTTTTCGACTCTTGGTTCAACATTAATTGCAAGGATCTGTAATTTTTCGCCAATAAAGTCAGTAAAATCTTAAATTTTCAAATAAACGCAATTTATTCTACTGAAATATTTTCAAAAATTACTGTTCTGAACAATTTTTGTTAAATGCAGCATAATTTTAGAAAATGGTACAGTTCTAGTTTTAAATTGGAGAATATTATTTAATTGCATAATTAAGTTAATTTTGGCGCATAATTAACGTCGAATTAACTATTTTAATCACATAATTCCACATAATGGTGTGTATTTTAAGCGCAAAATTAGAGAGTCTGAAAATACATAATCTACTTTCCTCTAAAAATCATCCAATATAAATGACTAAAATGAATTATTTTGATGCTCGTGATGTAAAAACAGGCTAGGTAAATAAAATTACAAGTATAGAAAAATTTCCAGAGAAGTTTTGAATATTGAATTTAAAGCGTAAGCTCTCGCTTTAAAGGGTCGGATCAAATGCTAGGTTTGTACACTGTAAGGTTTTTGAGGATTTTTTCGAAAATTCTTGCGTTATCTTTTTTGAAGTAATAGTTGTGAGTTAAAAAGGTAAAGGTATTTGTATGTGTGTGTTGTAAATGAAAAAAAACTTTTTTGACGAAAACTCGCGTCTCCGGTAATACCGGTTTGGAATCCGGTTTGGGTCGTGGCGCTGTATTAGCCGGGGGCGCGTAACGGACTTATTCGTCCCTGGGATTTGCTCCCTCTCTTTCTCTTTCGCTCTTTAAGGTTCGCACTCACCTACTCTATCCTCGTCTGTCTGTATCGCCTTCTCTGTCCTTCTCGTTTTTCGCTTCGACGATATCGCTTTCTCTCTCTATTTCCATCATTGTCTTTTTTCATTCTCTATCATTGTTTCTCGGCGGTGTTTGCCTCTCTCTTTCTCGTTTGGTTTTCTCTCTTGGTCATTCCCTCCCACCCCGTCCCCAAGTCTCTCTCTCTCTCTCTCTCTCTCTCTCTTTCTCACTCGGGCAATCGGTCTCGCTCGGCTCGTTATTTGGCTCTCTCACTCTTACCCCCGTTTTACCCTTGTTATTCTCCAGTCGGCGCGAGTGAGATGGAAGTTTCGACTCTCGCAATGACGAGAAGCGCCCGTGTGCCCTGCACCTGCACCGTAAACCTATAGCGTGTAGAGCGTCGCACACTGTCCCTTTTTTCCCCCTTCATATATATGTGTGTGTATAGGGTGTTCAGTGTTGAATTTATTTATCGTGAAAATTGCATCTTTCGCGAATGGTGAAAATCGTGTCGCATCGCCAAGCGCTCGGCCAAGCAAAGCTTTGGCCTCGAGAATTTCTCACGTCGCGAGGCGTTATTTCGTTGAAATAAACGATCGTTGCTGGGCGCGTTCGCGTCGCCGCCCGCTCACGTCGTCGTCTTCTCTCTCACTCACTCACTCTCTCGTTTGTCTATATACAAAACGCATTTCTTTGCCTGAATTTTGGCCAACTAAGCTTTTCTCTGTGAATGATAAAGAATTCATCAAAAAGAACAAAAAATAAAGAAAATGATGGAGAGAACGTGTCCTCGTTTCGCTAGTATCCCGTGGGTTATTTTTTAACAGAAAAAAAAGTGTTCGTTTTTTTTTCTTTCCCAACTGAGGAACAAAGTGCGCGATATTTTTTTCTTTTTAAATAGTGCTTTGCATTGTTCAGGAGGATCATCATTATGGTGCTTACTGTGCCTCGTTGATCGGTTTAGTTTATAATATATTATGTTTTCTTGCGCAGTGCGATCGCGTGTTTTCTGGAGAGCGTTCAACGGCCCGAAATAGCCAGTGTATTTATAGGCGATATCCTATTCCTAACAATTTTTCGCGTGAACTTGAAGACTACCCTGGGGGATAAAAGAATCGAGCCTTACTGCAGCCCATAAACATGGGCATCGATCGTATGTATATTTTTGCAAAAAAAATATCTTCCTTTTCGTCCGTTCTCGAGATATTTTTGCTAAAATTAAGAATAAGAAATGCTAAATGCTAAAAAAGAATAAAAGAAAATATGTGGAGAAAAAAGGTGACTGAAAAACGAAATAACGGTACATCATGGATGGATGGTGCTTTGAGAGATGTGATGACTATTTGTTCGATAGTGTGACTTAAAAAAAGGTTTCGTTATGCTAAAGGAGAATATTAGAAAATATTAATTTGGCAAATCGTTTGTAGGAATTTTAATATTCCGTTCAATATGTCCATATGTCCAGCTTGTCGGAAGAGTAAAACAGTTTTTGTGCTTCTGTGATAGTTGAGACATTATGAAACAATCTTCTGTTTAGAAATATTCCTCTCATGAAATTAAAGTTGATATTTTACATTTTTTAGAAAATTAAAAAGTTTTGTAGTATATTGAAAATATCTTTGATTCTCAAAAATTATTAATTTACTTTATTAAAATCTTCATTATAAAGTCATTTTGTATCCCTTGGTAGTTTTAATAACTCTAATTTCCTAGTAAATGTTGCTTAAATCATTTTTGTGTGATTAAAAATTCGTTCCAAATAGTTCAACATGTCGTTTGTGATTCAAAATAGTATATGGGTGTAATATTCGAAATAGTTTCGCTACCAGCTTCTTAATTTCCGAATAGTTTTGTGTTTTTCAAATAGTTTATTAGTGATTTGAAAACAGATTGTTTTTCCGTTCGAGAATTAATTGTGATTTACAATGTTAAGTGCTTCCAAAATCGTGTTTGTAATTTGAGTGATCACTTTTTTCAGGTCTTGTTAGCGAGTGTTTAAAAAATGTTTGACATTTTTAAAACTATTTCAAAACTAACGGAAATTGTTTTTTTAATTCTAAAAATTTGGTATGTAATTTTCTTTAATATGGATTTTGTGACTTTTTCTCCTTGGTTGTGTCATTAGCGAAAGTATTTTTTTTCTAAAAACTGCAAAACAATTTGATAGTGAAATTATATGTATGTAATTATAATCTCGTGTGATTCTTAACTCGTTCTCCAAGCATTTGGAAATTTTTAAATTTTTTTCTAAAATAAAATCTTAGATATTTTTTCTCTTTGACACTTATTGCATCTTTGTAGAATCTCTCAAGTGTTTTGAAATTTCAAAAAATTCTAAACATCACACTTGTATGTGTTTCAAGTCAGTGCTACGACGTTACTGTGCTTCTATTTTTTACTATTATACTAAAATCGTTTTTTGTGATTCTCAAGTTATGAATGGAATTTTAAAAATTATTTTTTTCTTATTAACAGAACTTTTGGTATTCAAATTGTTTAATTTTGTCAATTCTCATAGTCATAGTTTTTGTAATTTTTAAAAATTGGTCTTGTGTTCCTTCGAGCGTTCTTTTGTGACTATAAGAAGTTTTACAATATTCGGAAAATTGTGTCTTTAATTTTTTTTAATTTATCCTGATTCACGAGGAAATTATTACTATGAAAACTTAAATATAAATTTTTAAAGTGTAATAGGAAAGTGAAATTTTTATTTGATAGTGTTAAATTAAATGAGATAAATTAAAATAGAATTCAATTTAAATATGACAAGAAACTTGCAATGTTATGCAATTGAAATAATTTTTATGAGAAAAATGTTGTGTCTACGCGTTAGACTCGTTGTACCACGTCCCAGATGTTTGCGTTGAATGCCCCATAGTTTCATTTCTTTGAAATTCCACATTGGAAACTGTCCTTGACCATATTTGGATGATAATATGTAATATTCCAGGACATTTAAATGTTTCGTGTTTTATTAATATTCTGGTATGTTAGGAAGTATTTGTTTGGAATATTAGAAGATGCTCCTCGGGAATATTATAAGCTATTCAAGTATTTCCAAGTATTCGAAAATATTTGTTTAAAATGTTGGGTGACATTCCTCTGGAATATTGTGAAGAACTTGTTTGGAATATTAAGAGATATTTCTTTATATAAATAGAAAAACTTTTTCATCTATTATTTTTGACGTTCTTTTTGAGATAATACATAAGAATTTTGAAAATTTATATTCAGAGAGTAAATGATAGGAAAAAAGTTATATTTACTTTTTTTCTTACTTAAATTTATCGCCTGAAATTACATATTTCCTGTTAATTTCTTTAAGATAATTTTTGAGCAGATTCTCAATATATATTTTTGGATATATCCTTCTCTCGAGTTTATAGTGCTTCGTATTTTTTTTCTTTTTTTTTTGACTTTTTACCCAGGGACGGGGAAATTTTACGATCCAATGATCTTCCGAAGGACGCAGAAACGATCGTCGTATCCAACCAAGTGAAACGCTTTGAAAATACAACGAAGGAAACTGAATTCTGCTTTTTCAGCCTCTTTTTTTCCCTTTTTTATAATTTAAGACCTCGTGATTCGAGGAATATTTATCAATTTCAAATTTTATTCGAAATTTTCTCTTTCATTTTGGTTTTTAAAAGTTTGTCGATTGGGAATTTTTCCAAATATTTTCCTCTTTACTTTCTTCTTCACTTTTATTTTTTCACTCTTTTTCTATGTCTTCAATTATTTACCCCCTTCTTTTTTCTTAAATTTAAATTCTTGTTTGCCCGCTTTGCAAAATGTCAGATTCCTGAAAAATTCTTTCGTAACTGAAAATGAGATATTTTCTTTATTCTTATTTCTCGTAGTGGATAAATGACAAATACTTTTATTACAAGTGAAACTATAAACAAATTTTTTTTTCTTTAGTAAAAAAACAAGAATTGAGTTTGAGACTTTGCCCAAGCGACGAAAGGCAAATCGATATATACTACACAGTTTTATATTCGCGTTGACATCTTGGCTTTCTTGTAAAAGATAGAATTATTTTAATTTCGTAACACATTTTTGAAAGAAAAACTTTCCATTATATTGTTCCTTTAATAAGGCAATATAAAAAAAGGAAAAGAAAAGTTGACAATATTATAAGCTAGTTATTAGAATGGTATATATATTATGAAAGAAACGACGCCATTTTGATGTTGACGCGGCAAATCAAATTTTGCAATATTAACTGTTGTGTATATGTGTATATATTAGAGAGAAATTTAAGGCCTCGTCGTGTCGCAAAATCAGGGTCAATTTTAAATGCTGATCATCACAATATCGACGCGACGTCAGCTTTTGTATAAGGAATTTTTTATGCGAGTTTCTTTTTTCTAGACTTCTTTAGAATTTTATACATCTATACATGTTCTTTATGAATGTTAGTTTTTATTTCAATTTTTCTTTTATAACTCTTCTCTTCATTCAAATACTTTCAACTTTTATTTCTTTATTTTCTCATTCAATTCTATTCCAATCTATTTATAATTCTCTCTAATTAACTTTTACAACTATTTTTATTTTACGATTAGATATTAACGATTGCATATTAAATTTATTGTAAATCCAGTTGATTAAAAGTTTACTGGGTTCATTATATATTTAGCAGGTTTCGCACTCTTCTACTAAAAGCTACTATTTGCTACTTTTTTAATACGAGGCTACTTTTTGGCTACTTTTTCGAGCCTAATGCTACTAAAAGCTACTTTTCTGAACAAACAGTAAAATTTAGATTTTTAGTTTTCACATTTCCATTTAAAAACAGTGTTAAAACTAAAATCGTTGATGAATAACGACCGCCAATAAGATAGTCCCCATTTTTCCCGGCTTTGTCCTAATTTTTCTCGGTTTCATTTTCTCATCAAATTTAAATTTATTTCATTTCCAACACAAGTCTACAATTTGGAAAATAATTGAATTAAACAAAGAATTTTTCAAAAAAAATCTTGTCTGTTCATAATTATAATTGAAAATTTGATTAATTTAATTTCATTAAAATTTATTGATACTAATTGAATTTCTGCAAAGAATTTTACTATTTATAAAAGTAATTGAATCCTTCCAAATAATGTTATTACATATTTATGAAAATAATTAAATGTTTGCGTATTTATAAAGATAATTGAAATTTCGGAGAATTTCAAAAAAATGTTAAACTTAATTGAAGTTCTGCGGAAAATTTTATTACTTTTGAAAATAATTGAATATTTTTCAAATTTTATAAAAAATTAATAAAAAGAATTGAATTCTTAAAAGGAATATTTTACAAAAATAATATTTATAAAAATTTAGTAAATCGGAAAAATTTTGCTATTTATGAAAATAATTGAAATAATTGAATTCCATAGACAAAATTTAATCAAATTTATATAAATAATTGCATTTTTCGACGAATTTGATTAAAATTGTATTAAACATAATTCCATTTCTGCAATGTGTTTTATTATTTATGAAAGTAATTGAATTTTTGCAAGGATTTTATAAAAAAAGTTCCAAATAATTGATTTTAAAAAAAAATTTAGATAAAAAAAGTAAATTATTTTTAATAGAATGTACAGAAATTTCAATTACATCAAAAATTTTCAATTATTTGTTTTTAAAAATTTAATTATCTTGAAATGACAGGATTAAAAAATCTTATTTTTCAAAATTTTCAAAAAAAACTGCGTAAATTCAATTTTATTAAAACATTTCAAGTGTGTATTTTTTTAAAATTAATTAATAAAAATTTTAATTATTAATCTTCGCACTAAGAAACGTGAATACATTTTGAGTGTGATCCTTATAAAATTTAATTATTTATCAATTATTAAATTAAAATACTTTGAAAATTTTATTTTTTAAAAAGTTTTTAATGAAATTCTTTAATTCTTTTTTTTTTGTCATCGAGGCTACTATTTCCTATTTTTTTGTCATTAAGGCTACTTTTTCCTACTTTTTTTTGGAGTGCGAAGCCTGATTTAGTGAGTTATTGATAAAATTGATGTTAATTCATTAGGTGTATTTTATAGTCATAGTAGGTCCAGTTGTTTGTAAGTACATTAGACTCTGTGTTTTCAGTAACTTTTTTATAAATTGATTAGATTGACAATTATGAAATTTTTTCAGTTTAATTTGATTCTTTATAAAACAGTGTTGTATTTTTCCATTTGGTTCTTCATTAGATAAAGAATTATTTTTTGAATTTGTTGTAAGCTCAGTAGGCGATATAATTTCTATTAATTCTTTATTATTTAGTAGGTTCTATACTTTTAATTGGTTCAGTGTGTTGAATTTTTTCAGTTGTTTCTTTATTCAGTAGGTTGTATATTTTTATAAGTTGGTTCTTCTGGAAATCAGGGAAATCATGAAAAAGGTCTGGAATTTTTTAAAGTTTCTAAATTTTTCAATTTTTTGTTTATAATTTTTTATAATTTTTTTTAAATAAAACTATATTAAATTTAACAATTTTTTATGACATCTAAATGATTTATTTATTTATAAATTTGATTACATTAGTATAAAAAATGTTAAGACAATATATATTATACGACGTGTAAATGAAATTTAAAATCCACTGGAATTTCCTAATAGGAATTCAATAGGTTAAATATTTTCATTTGGTTCTTTATTAAGTAGGTTGTGAATTTTTAGTTGGTCTTCTATTCATTTGGTTATTTATTTAGTCGATTTTTTTTATTGATTCTTTATATTCAGTAGGTTGTATGTTTTCAGTTGGTTCTTAATTCAGTAGGCTTTCTATTTTTAGATGGTTCTTTATTCACATGGTTATTTGTTAATTATTTATTTTTAGGTGGTCCTATACTTTCAGTTAGTTCTTCATTAAGTAGGTTGTATATTATTTCAGTTGGATATTTAATAGGTTGTTTATTCAGTAGGTTATATATTTTCAGTTAATTGTTATTTTTAGTAAATTGTGTACTTTCAGTTGCTTTTTATTCGGTAAGTTTTGTATTTTTAGTTGACATTTTTATTGAGTAGGTTGCTAATTCAGTAGGTTTTACATTTTTAATTAATTTTCTTTGAAATAGGTCGTACACGTAAAGAACAGTTTTTTAATAAATTATGAAATATTTTTTGCTTTCTTTATACATAATTAAAAAAAGTAGCGGGTTATAGAGACGTTAATATTTGTTAAGTGCATACATATGTGTGAGTGTGTTGAAGGTCCACTCGGGTTGACTGTGCTCATTAGAGAAAGCAGAACGTATACGTAGCATTATGTTTATGTATAATCGATCTGCAATGAGTCATGCACCTACTATAAATAAAAGATAGGAGCATTTACCCGAAAGAAAATAATTGTGATAACAATTGGCAAAAAGTTGGTTTTGATTTTAAAACACGCACACACACACACACACACACTGCTTACGTGTATCGTTAAAAAGTTTTCTTCTCCATATCTGAATTTTTCAAGTGCTTTAAAAAATTTTTTATTACTCTTTATTGTCAATCGGGGAAATATTCCTTCGCTGAAAAGCTTTTTTCTGTTTTAAGAGTTCAACTTGGAAGAATTTCTTCTTTCTTGGTTTTTATTTTCTTCTTCTTGCTTCGTGAATTTTTTCCTCTTTTTTTTGAAAATAAAAATACAATAAGGAAAGAAATTCTTTTTTAAATAAAAAATTGAAGGTGAGGAAAATATTTCTAAGAAACAAAAAAAGTCGGAAAAATGTTGTTTAGAATTTAATAGTTTTTGTCGTTTTTGAATTTCTTTTAATTTTTTTTTTATTCTTTCTTTCAACAGTGTGTTTACAGTGAGTAAACGTTTTAGTAAATTTATAGTGTTTTACTGGTTCTAAATTCTGTGAAATTCAACGTTGACCATGTTTTTTTTCTATTTCATTTTTCGTTTTTATACCTCTCACTGACAAATGTTTTTCTCTACACAGAGAGTTCTCTCTCTCTCTTAGAAATTATTGACGAACTATAAATATAAGCAGAATTTAGCATTTTTGCGTGGATATTTGTCGTCAGTATGACTTTTACCCGTTTTTATTATCGTTTCGACTCGACAGAAAACCGGAATCATTTTCGTTATAATGGAGTAAAAAAAGAATATATATATTTAAAACAATAAAAGCTTTTTTAGCCGTTTGTCTTTTTTCTAAAATTTCATTGCTTTGATAATTCCAATTTTTTCTTCTTCAATTAGTGTTGTTTTACTCTTAATAATTTGCTATTTATCAAATTGAAAACATTTTTCATTGTGAAAAACTTTATTCTTTATTTAATAATATTTTCAAAATTTTTTTTTCCTTTTGTCCATAACGAATCTTATTTGCTACTTTTTCTCTTTTTAAATGCATGTATTATATATGTTTTCAATAGGTGGTTTAAATATTAGAATGTATATTTTTCAGTTGTTTATTTAGTATGTAGAATATTTCCAATTGGTTCTGTATTAAGTAGGTTATGTAAGTTTAGTTGGCTTTCTGTTCAGTTGGTTATTTATTTATTAGGTTTTTTCATTGGTTCTCTTCAGTAAGATGTATATTTTCAATTGATTCTTTATTAAGTATAGGATGTATATTTTGAGTTGGTTGTGTATTCAGTAGGTTATAATATTTTTAGCTGGTTCTTTATTAAGTGAGTTTGTATATTTTAAATGTATTAATTAGACTATTTTATTTTAATGCACAAATTAATTAAATTTTAACAATTCGCCCATCCGCATAATAAAAAAATATAATGTTAAAATTGAATTATTAATTAAAAGAAGTTTAATTATTTTTTTAATTCAACTCTTGAGAACGGGTATGCAAATAAATGTATATTTTTATTTACTACTCGTACGCAAAAGGTTAAAAAAAATTTATTAAATTGCGTTGCAAAATATTAAAAATATGAAATTTTTTATATTATTTATTTCTATTATATTTATTATTATATTATATATTATAATTGTACCACATTAAATACTCTTCAATGTACAATATATTGTGCAATTATATTGTATATTTTATTTTACTTACATTTTTTATAATTTTATTTATATTTTCTTATTAAAAAAATAAATTTTTCTTTGAAATTAGAATTTTTTTTTAAATTGCAAACATAGAGCACCTTATCAATTATCAGTGAAGTACTTTGATCGAGAAAAACATTGAGTTTATCAAGTTTTGAAATGAGAAAAGAGAAGTTGGATCATACTATGTATGACTATGTTGAGAAATGGCGCAACGCATAATTCGCAACGTGGCGTTTTAACGTTGTTCAATGTGTTGGTAGTAGTTTCCGGATTTGTTTACAAGTAACAAAATATATATGTTTATAGTTCATACTCAATTCGAAAAATATTCCCTTCTTCTCTTTTTCCTTATTTTGTACCCAATTCATTCTTGTTTTCCCCTTCACATCAAGTTTTCTTTCTATATAGCAGGTCGTTTAACTCCAGAAATCAATTCCGGAATTAATTAAAACAAAAAAATCTTTTCCTGGTGCTCTTTAAACATAGGAATGGTAAATAGTCTCAAAACCATAGTTTTTATATTATATTTAATTATTTATGTTATATATACATATTATACATTAATATACTTAATTATATTTAAATTCTAATTTGATTTTTTCCTACAATGTTTTTGACGATTGACTTGTAAAATTATTATCAAAGTGTAAATTTTTTTAGTATTTTTCTGATATTATGTAATATGTCTTATGTTACAATATACTATATCATACGAATATATTCTTTTAAATTACTATATTATTATTATTTTATTTATTTATTATGATCTATTCGGATATTATATACTAGAAATGTTATAACAGTTCTAAAAACATATTTCAATAAATTGAGTTTGAAAATTTTATCGTCTACACACGTTAGTATTTCTCAAGTAATTTGGAAAAAAATTTATCTAATTATATTACTGATTATACAAGCTTATTTATCTAAAAATGGTGATTTTTTTGTTTAAAAGAAGAAAAAAGTATGTAGTACAGTTTTCTGTATAAAATAAGAATCTATAAATGTCGTGAAACTGGTTTGTTTGGAAAGTTGTGTGTCATTTGAATAAACATTTATTTTTACACGCATGTAGAAATTGATTCAATTTTACAATGAGCATTTATTTTTTATTTTTTGTTTATTATATTATTTTATATTACATTATATTTATTTAAAACATTCTTGGTATTATTATTTTTTGCATATGCATATATGTTTTTTAACTTATTTTATGTCGCTCGTAATTTCTTTTCTTCTTTCTTTTGACATAAAAAAGCGACTTTAAAATCCTATGCCCACGACGACGTATGTGTATAAGTCATTTTTAAAGGCTTGTACATATATACCTGCTTTGTGTGGTGACACGACGCTGTGTATAAAAAATCGATGCATCCGGTACAACATTATTACATCATTGACTTGTCTCGGGAATGTTTCTCATCAAAAAGCTAATATTGTAATATTTAAAAGTAAAAGAGGCAAATTTGTTTTAAATTAAAAATTAATCACTACATAGTAGACGAAACAAAATATAATTATAATATAAAAATCATAAACAAAATGCTTATACTAATATAATATATAATACATTTTTGCAAGCAGCACTGTATGTATGCTAAATGGAAAATTTTAAATTAGCATATTTTGATAAAATTTTCATAATTTTTTTTCCTCCAACCATAAAGAAATAATTGCGCGTTGAATTTAAATATATGAATGCAAAATATATCTTCTGCATTAGCTGATGATGCTGAAAACGTATACTGTGTATATATATATATATATATATCAAAATACACTAGAATTTTTTATATGTACACGTATATATTGTCATTATTTCTAGAACAACAATTATTAATAATTAAATTGCGAAATACTAGCTAATGCATATGATTTTTTTCTCTTAATGTCTTTATTCATACGCGTAAATAATGTTACGAATTATTCTACAATTTTGTTTTCAAATTCAGTTCATTGTAAGTTCAATAGGTTGAGTATTTTCAGCTCCACATTCACTCAAAGTAAAATTTGTATTTTCAGTTGGTTCTTTATTAAGTAGTTTGTGAATTTTTAGTTGGTTTTCTATTCAGTAGGTTTTCTATTTTTTATTGGTTCTTTTATATTCAATAGGTTTTATATTTTCGAGTGGCTCTGTATTCTATATTTAATAGAATGTTTATTTTTAGAAGGTTTTATATTTTCAGTTGGTTCTTTGCTTAGCAGATTGTTTATTTTCTGTTATTTATTGTTTACCAGGTATTTTATTTTTAGTTGATTCTTTATTAAGTAGGTTGTAAATTTTTAGTTGGTTTTTTGTTCAGTAGAATTTGTATTTTTATTCGTTCTTTATATTCAGTATGCTGTCCATTTTCAGTTGGTTGTGTATTTTTTTAGATGGTTCTCTATATACAATTGGTTGTTTATCATTATAATGATTTATAATGATATAATGTTTATTGTCAGTTGGTTGTGCCTTTTTATTTGCTTCTTTAAGTAAATTGTATATTTTTAGTTGTTTATTATTAATTTATAATAATAATAATTTAATAATTATTAATTTATTAGGTTCTATATTCTTTATTTGTTCTTTATGTTTAGTAAGGTTGTATATTTTCAAAAATGGTTCTTTATTCAGCAGGTTTTTATTTTTAAAAGGTTCCATATTTTCAGTTAGTTGTTTGTTTAAATAACCAACTTTAGTTGTTTATTTTAGTAGGTTCTATATTTTTAGTTTTTTACTTTGTAAGTTATGTATAATTATTTTCAGTTGCTTCTGTGTTTAATATGTTGTGTGATAGTTTATTGATTGTTTATTCATCAGGTATACTATATTTTAAATTGCTTCTTTATTCATTAGGGTTGTTGCTTTCATCTGGTTGTTTATTTAGTAGTTTTTGAATTAAGTTGCTTATACATAGTCAAATGTAAACTCAAGGAACCGTCACTTTTCTTAGATTGTGGTTAATTAGTTTTTAATTTAATTGGTTGTGTACAAATTATTAACAGTAGGTACCCGAGTCGAACATAAATTTCTTTCATTCTTATAATGTCTCTCGTTTTTGAATCGAAAAACGACTTTCCATTAAAATTGACTACTAATTAAAAATTAAAAAATTTTACCAAAAAATATTGTAGTTTTCATAAAATTTACCATTTTTCCTTAGACTTTTTGATTCTAGTAAATTTAACTCTTCTTTTCTCTTCGTTTACAGAAATAACATACATGTAAAAATGCACAAAAGGAACTAAAAAAATGATATTCTAAAGAGATGGTGGTGATGATGATGATGATTATGATGATGCATTTAAAAGGTTGCAATTTTATTTTTAGAGAAAAAAATATAAATGGTTTTACTGTGAGTTTAAAATCCTCTTTTCAATATATATATACGTAACCTAAAAATGTTGGTTATGCGACTCTTTCTCTCTGCAAGTTTCGTGCAAAAAGGTTTTGAGCTTTCGCTGCACAGTGAATTGCATTCGCGGGGTTAGGGAGTAGAGATGAACGTGAAGAATACGAGAGGATTCTGTTTCTCTCTCTCTTTCTATCTTTTTCGTGCGTATATGCCAGGTGAGTGTAGGTCTGTCTGCTCTGTGTATGTGTGTGATTCTCATATATACTCGTACTATATAGTTGCAGACTCCCACCCACCCACGCTGGCAGCATCATGTGCAATCCACTCCCCCTTCTCCGAGAACTGGTGTAGAATTACACGTACATGCAAGTGCAAAGAGAATGTGTATAGTGTGTGCAACTCACAGACTTTATGGAAATAACAGAATGAGAGAGAGGGAGACAGAGAATGGAATAGAAGAAGAGCAGACGAATACACGTAGGAAAATATACGAGAGAACTCAACATAACAAAGCATAAAACAAGAAAACTGATGCAATGCTGCTTCTTCTTCTTCTTGTTTTTCTTGTTTTTCTTTTCCTTTCCTTTTTCATTTTTATTGTATACTTCATTTGCTACTTTCGTGGTAATTTTTACTTTTCCTCTTTCTCTTTCCACTGATTTTCATTTTTCTTGTTCTGTTCGTTTAATTCTCTTTCGCTTCGTTTTAGTTTTCCACTTATCTTTGCTTTGCTTTTTGTTCTTTTCTTTTGTTGCCTTGGGTTTTATTTCTGGATCTTCTTTTCCTGCTTCTGCATCTACGATATTTACTTTTATTTCATCTCATTTTTCTTGTTCTTATTCTTCGTTTACTGCTGCTGCTGTTACTACTGTTACTATTACCAATACTATAATTTTTATTTATAATTTTTACAACTACTAATCATCTTCCAAGTTCATTTTTTTCATCAATATTCAGCTTCTGCTTAATTAATGTTAATGTTGATTTTTTTCGTATTTAGTTTTTCGTATGCCTTAAATTATGCAGTACTAGAAAGACCAAGAGATGAGGTAGACGATTAGGAGCAGTGTTAAAAGGAATAAGAGACTAGGTAGACAGTAGGTACAGTATTAGAAGGAACAAGTCGTAAGGTAAACAGTTCGAAGCAGTATCAAAAGGAACAATAGATGACTACCTTCTAGTTCTATTTCTTTATTTGTGGCTTCAAACTGAAATGAATTCTTTTCAAACAACAAATCAAAATTTTTGGTTTCTGCACGCGACTAAAGTGGTATTTTCTGTTTCTCTACTTGCTGTTCTAACTTCTGCTACTTCTTTTCATGTTTCTCCTTTCACGTCTGCTATTTTAGCTTCTGTTTCATTTCCTATTTCTGTTTCTTTATTTGTTGTTCCAGCATCTGCTGTATCTTCTCGTGTTTATGCTTTTTCATCTATGTCTTCTTTATCTCTTATTTTTTCGTTATTAGCTATTTTAGCTTTCACTTCTTCATCTTTGTTTTCTCCACTAATCCATTATGTGCTACTTTAGCTTCTTGTTATAAAGTAAAAGAAGAAGTAGAAGTCTACTTCTTCTTTTTCTGCTTCTTCAACTCACGTTTTAACTTCTATACTATTCCATCTTTGACTTATTTCTTGTAATTTTATTCTTTAATTATCGTACTCTCGTAACGTATATGTATAAAAGAAACAAGTTTTGTTTTAAATTTAAGGCAAGCCTTCTACTATTGCAGAAGTAGACAAACAATCTTGATGCCACTAAGATAATATCACTCTTTCCGGGGACCCATTTTGTGGGGGCATGATCTTTTCAGTATTTTCATGCAAATCTCCTACTCAACTTGTCAGAGAATGAAACTCGGGGGAATTTTTTTTCTCTTTTCTTTCTTGTTACAAATTCTACATACATATGTTTTACTTGCATTTCATCTCGCAGTATAAAATACAAATATATTTGGTTTTGTTAAAAATCCTTTTATTTATGGGATTAATATATACATTAAATCATTTTTCGGATGTATCGAATAATTTGCGTGCTTTTCTAAACGCAGTAAATTCTCTCAAATTAGTTTCAACATCTCGTAAATTTTATATTTTTATAAAATTTACGAGATGTATATATTCACATATAAGAAAGAGAAAAAGAATATAAAGTGATCTATATCGACTCTTAGCTTTTAAAGGTCGTATACTTACATCTTTTTACAGAAAAATAGTGATAAGTGGGAAAGTTTTATACTTTATATCATGATCTAATTTCACTTAGCTCTTCCATTTAACCTAAAAGCTCTTTCGATTATTCTACATTTTATTCTAAAATACCAACAATAATTCACTCTTCATCCACAATGCGATTGTAGTTGAATATTATTTTAGTAATAAATAATTAATAGATTACTATATCTTCAGTAAAATATTAATATAATTATTATTATTATTGTTACTATTAATTATTAATTATATTAACCCTCTGCCACTCATATGATCGTTATTGTCTATAAAATCGTAAATATGCAGGCCTCGTGAACTATATAAAAATTTCGTATAAAAACACCAAAGTAGGGATAAGTCTACGTAGACAGAGGGTTAATTAATTTAAAATTGTATTTTAAAATTATATTTCACTTAAAGATTTAAATGAACAAATTTTTACATGTTTCAGATTAAGCATACACTTAGTGATTTTCGATCCAACGGTGACAAATATCTACTCAAAAACCATAAAGGTATTTATAAAAAATTTAACTACTTCATTGTACTCTTAATTTTAAAATATTATATTCTCTTTAATTTAAAACAAATAAAATTATTTTATATACTTGACTTTTTAAAATCAGAAGAGAAATATTGAAAAAATTAAAAAATTTGACTTCTTGTTTTAATTTTTGTTTACCCTTGTTTTATATTTTACAATATTTAACATTCTGTGAATTTTATGACCTAATATATTCTCGTTTTACACTCCAACACTTATAATATGTGTATGTACATGTACGTGAAGAATACCTTAAAGAGGAACGCTGACTTGAATAAGTCGAAACAAAGCAAACTCTTGAAAGCTAAAAGAGAACGTTTCGCATATATATAGTTTAAAAACGCAGTTAAAAGCGGGTTTTTAACCATTTTAACACTTCAAACACATTGCCATTGTGTTCCAAAAAAATTAGAACATTAGTGGGATAGAAAAAAAATCCGTCTTTTTATTATTATTATTATTATTATATATTTATTGTTTACTATAAAACTATTACTAATCAAAATAAATAACAATAAATCGCTGCATAAAATGTGAAATAAATTAAAAGCAATTAAAATAAAATTAAAAATATAAAAAGAATTTAAAAAAAAAGTTGCAAAGCATTTTTTAAAATGAAATTAAAGAATGCTTTTTTTCACATGTATGTGTAGGTGTGCCTATATGCTCTATTAGAATGAAAAATTGTCTCGCAAAAAATCCTTTAATCTCATATCATAAAAAAAAAGAAAATACGAAATGTAAAAATTGAATTAGTGCAAAATTGTTTTACTCTTCCATTTTTTCCCTTCTTTTTACATTTTTTTTCTTTTATTATTAAAAAGGAAATGTGAAATTTTTTTATAAAAATGAAACTTAATGAATATTGAAATGGAATTTTTATAAAATGCAATATAGTATATGTATATGTATATATTTATATGTATATATAAAATATAAAATTTGTCCTATTTTTATTTAAAAAAAACCTCACTGCCATGAGACATAATTTTTTTGTTGAATTTTCACCCATTAGTCTCATGACTCGTATAAAGTTAAATAACAAAAAGAACTAACGAGAATGAAATGTAGGTCTTGGAATGAGTCACACAGAGAAAAAATAAAAGATATTTAATATTATTTCTTAAAAAAAAAGAATGAAAAAAAGATGAAAAAAATAAAATAAAGGAAAAAGTAGGAGTTGGAGGAGGAGGAGAGGGAAAAAAAATTTTCTAATTATAATGTGATTGAGCAAAAATAATTACTCCTCCTTCTCGCAGATGTGTAATTATCTACGTGAATGTATACATACGAATATATATATATTATAAATTATAAATTATATTGCAGTTGGTATTACTATATTAAAAATAATAACATAATACTATTAAATATAATTAAAATTAAATATACATAATATAAAGTATTAAAATGTATTGAATATTAAAATTCCTATTTTTAATAAATATAGAAAAAATATAAAAATATTCATAATTTATAATTAAATAATATTTCTTTAGTTTAAAAAGTGGAAATGAATTGAAATATGTAGATATTTTGAAATAAACGCGCGCGCTACTCTATAATATCGACCAATCAGACGAGTTTGGTAATAAAATTTTTTATGACGACAATTTTTATAGGTTATGTTCGATTCGAAATTACATCCGCTGTTTGTTTTCATTTTGAGGGACAAAAAAAAGAAAGGGAAAGAAAAGGAGGAAAAAGAGAAAGAGAGGATTGGCGGTACGAATATTGAAAGATTCTTTAATATTCTGTAATATTCGCGATTCTTTGAGAGATAAAGGAAAAACATCATTTCGTACGTGGGGGATGACCTTTCCCAGGAGAGAGGCCACTCCCGATCGATTGGACATCGTCTCGTTAAAGATTGCAGACTTTTCTTCTCTTTCTTTTTCTCTTTCTCTCTCTATTCATCTCTTTCTCTTTGTTCCTCTCTCGTTTTCCTTCTTTTCTATTTCCCCCATTTTTCTTTTAGTTTTTCAGTACCTACTTTTTTGGTTCTTTTCCTCTTTTCAACTTGTTTTACTATATATATATTTATATGTTTGCAGGGTGTCTACTAACCGAAAATTAATAACCGCGGGAATTTAATTTAACCGGGAATTTTTTCACCAAAATTAAAAAAAGTTTTATTACTTTTATTTGTTTTTAAAAAATTACTTTTTATTTCCACTTTTATAGATATTTATACTGTTCTCTAACTTTGAATTTGTTAAAAATATTTAATTTGATATTAAAAATCAGGCCCCAATTGAAACATACTATGCAAATAAATTTTAAAAAATTATGGAGTGAACAGAAATATTGTGAAATTTGACTAAAAATATGTAGTTAAATTTGTTAAAAAATTTCATTAGAAACTTTTTAACAAATAGAATTTTCAAAGTATTTTAATTTAATCACTGATTAATAATTGAATTTTATAAAGAGTCCCATTGTAATGTATTCGTATGTTTCTTATTGCGAAGGTTAATAATTCAAATTTTTATTAGTTAATTTAAAATAAGATTGTTGAAATTTTTCAATTCTATTGTTTCAAGATAATTAATTTTTTTTTAAAAATAATTGAATTCTTTTAAAGAATTTTATTTAAATTTTTCGAAGATAATCAGAGAAAGTTAGTGACCTTAATTACAATTTCATTTTTTTAAAAAAAGTCCTTCTTAAAGTTTTAAATTAATTTTTTGCTTCTAAAAATTATATTATTCTATTTATATTATTCAATAATTATAATTATTGCGAACATCTCTTAAATTTTTAAAGTTTCAAATTTCTGAATGTTCAAATAAATGATATTTATTTATTTCTTGAGCAAATTTACTTATTAAGTAAATAATTTATTATTATTACTTATTATTTTCAAAAATGTTACTAAAATTCTTCACAAGAATTAAATTATTTTCATATATAATAGAATTCTTTGAAGGATTCAATTATTTTTATAAATAGTAAAATTCTTTACAGAAATTCAATTATTATCAAAATAATTTTAATAAATTTTAAAAATCTAATTTTCAATTAAAATTATTAAAAAAAACTTTATTTTCAAAAACATGTTTGAATGAAAATGAAAACCGGGGAAAATTAGGACATAACCGGGGAATTTTGTTGGACGAAAATAGTAGACACTCTGGTTTGATTTTTCCTTTATTTTATTTTAACAAGAGTTGTCGCACAATCGAAAAAGAAATTGATTTAAGTAAAGGAAACTTTTTTTAGTAGCAGAAAAGAATTTTCTTCTCAAGGGGTCAAATGAAACTTTTCTTTGGTTCAATGAAATAATTTTTTTTTGTTTTAGTTTCACTCTCTTTTTTTGTTTTAAAATGACGGAGAAGACAAATGTAATTAAAAAATATAATTAGAGAGCTTGTTTTAGTTTTTTTATAAAATGCGATTGCGGTTCGATAGTTAAGATATCGTATTAAGAATGTCAGGGTCTTTGGTTCTATTCCCTGCATTATGCGATGTTTTTTTAACTATTTATTCTATAATCAATTTTAGGTTATGACTTTTATTGAATTATTTTAAAGAATTTTATTAAAATTGAATTTTTAATAAATTTTATATCTGAAATTATTAAAAACTTGATCATTCTTGAATTAAATACAAAAGGTAAAATTATTTTATTTAATTTTTAAATACAATTATTCGCAAAATTATTTAAAATAAATTCAACTTTAAATGTGTTAAGTTGAATTACTTTTATAAATAGAAAACATTTAAAATTAAATTGGGAATTTTCTTTTTCTTAGATTACGTCTGTTATAAGGCTATTCAAGTTGGGTGGGGGAAAATTCAAGATGGCCGTTTACTGGTGCACAAACTTGTATACAAAGTGTATGGGGCAGCGTCTAATTTTTTCAATATCTCGCTTAAACGAAATTTTTAACCATAAGTTTATTAGGATTTTATGTTTCATTTTTAAAGAACTATTTTTTGCACTAATAAAATCAATAAAAAATAATAAACGATTTTTATTAGTGCAAAAAATAGTTCTTTAAAAATGAAACATAAAATCCTAATAAACTTATAGTTAAAAATTTCGTTTAAGCGAGATATTTAAAAAATTAGATTCCATCCCATACACTTTGTATACAAGTTTGTGCACCAGTAAACGGCCATCTTGAATTTTCCCCCACCCAACTTGAATAGCCTTATTGAATTGATGGAGAACATAACCTAAAATTTTCGGGTTGGAAAAATATTTATTCTTTTAGGTTATCCTCTGTCGTTGAATTAATGAAACGAATTAATTGCAGACATAACCTGAAATTTATTTTTTAAATAACGCTTTTATATTTATCAGCTTTAGAGTAGGTTTTTAATTCTTGAAATATTTTCTCTCTCTTCCCATATTTGTCTCTTACTTTCTTACTCTTGCAATACTTTATGATTCTCCCTCGCACTCAACGTCCTTGTTTTCTTGTGCCATCCTTCTCCTTCCGTCCGTAGACCTCTCGTCCCCACCTTAATATATATGTATATTCTTTCATAATCGAGGTTCGAAGGTTGTCCGAGCGACCTTTCTTTCATGGAGATAAGAAAACGATTAGATTTTGACTCTCGAAACTCTCTTTCTGTATATATGTGCATGTGTATATTAAACATGCATCGGAGTAAGGTCATTGCCATTTTATTTGATAAGGCATCCTTTCTCGATTTTTATCGACAAAAAAAGGGAAAAATTCTCTTTATTCTATCTTTATTTATATGTAAATTCTCAGTTAGGGTAGAATAAACTTTTTAAATTTCCCTCCCGTGTTCAAGGTTATGTTTAACTTTAAACTATTTTGGCGGGATTTCATAGAGTCTCTTTTCTTCTAACATAATCTCTAAAAACCACATTGAATCCTCTAATGTACTTAAGAAGTGCGTCAAAAGAGTATGGGTTAGTATTTTAAAAAAGTATTTTTTTATAAACGGACCCAACAATAAAAATCTTTAAAAATTTATATCAAGTGTAAATGAAACTATGTATGTTTTTAGGGATAAATGAGAAATATTTGTAGAGATTTAGTTTTTATTTACTTTTTTCTCTCTCAAAAACTGAAACTCTTTTAAAAATGGATAGTTTTACAACTTTAGTTTGGCCCTTTTCCTCCCAATTTTTTTTTTACTTTTTTGAAATTGGATATTTTCTCTCCACCTTCACATATATAGGAGAAATGCGAAGGCCTCCAATCGTTTCCACCTCCCATATACTCTTTGGAAGCTTCCGGCTTTCCGCTTCGAGGGCAAATCAATAACGGAAAGCCTCTTATTTCTCTTCTGAAATTTTCTCTGTCTACAACGTACGTACGTTTCCAATGAGAAAATTTTCCTCATCGAATAAAGCGTATAATATTCATATTATTATTATTTACTTCTATTATAATTATTATTATATTATAATAACGAATAGGAATGTCCGGTTAATATTCAAATAAACAAATAATAATTATTATTATCTTCAGTATTATTTAATTTTTTATTACTATTAAATAAAATTAAAAATAGAAAAGATTAATAACTGAGTAGCTCAACAACTAAAGTATCAAAGAACTAGAACCGAACTGAAGACTCTCGACGAGCTTCTTAGTACTTATACCCCCTCCACTTCACCCCCTTTCTTTACAAGTGTTTTCCGCCGCCTATCGGAAAATTTGCAATTAATTATAATGGCGCGAAATTTAAATACGTAATTTGAGAACGACCACCACTTTAATTTATTTCTATAGTTATTTTTCAACGAATTTATAATATTTAACTTTTATGTTTTATTTTATAATTTAAAATTGAAAATAGTTATTAAACTTTTTATAATTTTAAATTAAAATAATAAAGCATGAAAATAAATTTTGTACATATACATTTTTTTTATTTATTCCTTTTCTTCATTTGCTTTTGGTCAGAATTTTGAACAGTGTGGTATTATCTTCATAATGTTGTTGCTTTGAGATTTTTTAATACAAAAAAAAATCTTTAAATTGTTGTTGAATGAAGAAAAACATTTTTGTTAAAAAAAATATGTTTAGTAATATAAATATATAAATATTAATGCAGCATCACGCATCTTATGAAACTTACCAACGTGATATAACACTTATAATCAGTAATAATATAACATCTATTTGCTAATGCTCATTCAATTCAACTGCACAGTCAAAACGTGAGCAAGCCAAACAAATTTAATGCATAAATTGTTATTTAAATTATTTATAGAATTTACTATTAAGTAATATTTTTTTTCATTATTTAAAGAAAAATTGATAAATTAATTTTTAAAGTGGAAAAGAACTTAAAGTACAAATTCACTTGAATCCTTCTGTAATGATGAAAAAATTTTTCATTGTGAAACTATCAGTTGATTAAAGTATTCAATATAAAATTGTTTTTTTCTTTTTATATTTATTAATAAGTGTAAAAATTACTTTTTGGAAGCTCTTTTTTGAGCTCAAATTCAGTGGAAACTTTCCATAAAGAATATTTAATTTTTTAATTTATCATTTTGGAAATTTTACTGTTTTATTTGTTTTCACTATTAAAATATTTGAAAGTCGTTTAAAATATTGCAAAAGTCATTTAAAATAAATTTTATATATAAATTTCTCTCCACCGGCGAGCGTCAAGGTCACCGTCAGATGGCTGTTTCGTGACACCTGGCGGCGACCTTGGCGTTCTCAAGTGGAGAAATTTAACAATATTTTTTATTACTATAATAAAATAATTGTTAAAATCGTGTTGCATTCACTGGAAAAAAGTTCTGATTGTAATTAGCAGAAATCCTGTTTTTAACTAGAATTTCGTGTTTCCTTAACTAGATTTTTTTCTTTTTAGGTTAACCAGAATATCGTGTCAAATATACGCTGACTAGAACTTTTCTTTCAGTGTTTCGACAGGTGTAACTGTAATATTATTTTTATTTGTATTATTTGTGAAAATTGGAAAATTAAAAAAAAATTGTTTTTCTCGTTTTTCTTCTCCACCACCGGACGACGTTATATATCAGAAGTTGTTAAATGTTTTTGCGCAATATATGAAAAGTAATTAGCAAAAAGTGAGTTAATTTTTTTTCGATTATGAACTTTTCGTTATCGTGGGAAAAATAAGGAAACAGAGAGAGACAGAGAGAGAAAGGCGTCATCTTGGCTGTCTTCTCAATTCTCTCGCGCCGGAAGCTTGAACTGCGAAAACGTTGCATACATATTATGAACATGTATATCTATATACGTATATGTACAGAGAGAGAGAGAGAGAGAGACTTGCTTTAATTCTGCTCACGTTGAGCCTCGCTCGCTTTGACGTTTTGAAATTTTTCTTTGGCTGATGTAGATGGCAAAAATTCATCTATTTTTCGTGTGTATACATTTTATACATACAGAGGAAAAAAATGAGAAGAAAATTTTTAGTATAAAAATCGAAAGTGAAATTCCCTTCTATTATATTTTGTAAAAATGTTTATGAATTGGAGATTTTATTTAGTGAAAATTTCTTTTAGTAGAATTTTTATTTACAACAGGGGTGTAGCCCTGATTTAGCAGGATTTTCACTTTGGAAAAGAATTTTCGATTAATATGGTCTTCACTTGGACAGTATTTTAGTTTTTTTTTAGATTTTTTATTTGTCAAGAGGAACTTTTACTTGGCAGAATTTTCAATTGGCTAAATTTAATTTAAGCTGAATTGTCATTTAGGAAAATTTCTATTTAGTCAAATCTCATTTAAAAAATTTTGATTGAGCAGAATTTTCATTTGGAAAAATTTTACTTATGGGGATTTTTCTTAAGAAAAATTTCATTTGCTACAATTTTCATTTAACAAAACTTTTATTATGTAAATTTTAATTTAGGGAAATTTTTATTAAACAGAATTTTCATTTAGTAAAATTTCATTCTGCAGAATTTTTGTTTGGTAAAATTTTACTTATGAGAATTTTTAATCAGCAGAATTTTCATTTGGCAAAATTTCATTCTAGCTAAATTTCCATTTTGGCAATTTTCATTTAGCAAAATTTTTTTAAGCAAAATTTTTATTTAACAGAATTTTTCTTTCAGTTATGGTTTTATTTTTAAAAAATGGTAAAAGGAAATTCGGCTCATTCAAAGTTCTACTAAATTTTATCCCGTTAATTGTGATTAAAGAATAAATCACAAATTTGAAAATATATAAAAAAAATTGTGCAGAAAGAGGAAAATTAAACGAACATTCGACAAAAAGAAATTAAATTAAAAGAAAATTCTTCGATGAAGAAAATTTTGTTAAAAGGAATTTCAGCTAAATAATAATAAATAAATAATTAGAATTTCTTTTTAAGTATAATTTTTATTTTTAAAAAAGTTTTGAATTTCATTTAAAATAAAAAAAAAAATTTTGAGTAATTTGTGGTCTTTTCCTCTTTTCTATGAATGAATAACTAACGTGTCCTTAGTGATGAATATAAATTTATATGTTATTTTAATAAGAAATTATATTCCTCGTCTCTCTATATAATAAAGAAAAGATTTGGCAACTGTGGGGCCAGAGAGAGAGAGAGAGGAAAGGCAACGTCGCAAGCTTACAAGAATGACACACCTCCAGTTGTCGTAGGTAGGAAATTGCCTAGGAAATCCGTCCACTGGCATGATCACTAAAGTTCAAACGAGAAAAAAAATTTCATTTTAAAAATATTCTCTATTTTCATCAATATCTTCTTTTTTTGTCTTTGTACTCTACATGAAGAAATCAAATTTCTGTTTTCAATTTATAAATTTTCACCATAATACAAAATTTTCTGTGTTCAATTCATTTTCATAAATTTTTTATAAAATGCAGAAAAATTTTTGTAGATTTAAAATTGAATTTTTCCAATATTTTGAAAAATTTTTCTGGAGAGTTCAAATTTTTTTTTCGAATAATTGTTGAAAGTGCGGGAAATTTCGAGGGATTTACATTTTAAAATTTGGTTGAAACGGGAAACGATTTGTTACGGATTTTCCATTGGCCTCTTTGCATTATCTCTTTTATTCTTATTCTATCTCACTCACTTTTCTTTTTCTTCTTTTGAATTTAGAAGGCGTTTTCTGGTGTCGCTTCTCCTCTTTATTTTCGATTTAAGAGGAACCATCACTTCAAGTTGAAGTCATTTAAAAAAGATTTCCCTCAATTCAAGTCACTTTATAAAACGAAATTGGTTTTAATTGTACGCGACGAAGTTGACAATATTCTTAATTACAATAAATGGGAATTTTACTTTTTATTTCGTTTTTTGTAGCAATTATAATAAAATAGGAATTTATAAATAACATATAAATAAGTAAATAAAAATAAATATTTATTTATAATTCAAAAAATAAATTTTTTTTATTATTAAAATATTCTCAAGTTTTATCAAAATTATTATCTTTCACATTCATTCATGGAAAATGTTTAAATATATTTCTAAACTTTATAAAATTTGAAAAGAAAAATAATTTTCTTATCATTGTACGCCTTGTTCGCTGACGCTATTGTGTGCGTGTGTATTTTTTTTCTTTATTTGGCATGAGCTCTCGTAAGTCTTGAGAATTCTTCTTTTTCATAAAAAAGATAACGCTAATGAAATTTCTTTATAAACCTCAAAAATATAAATGAGAAAATAAAAATGAAAATTTCTAGAATATATTGTGTGTTGGATAATTCACAAAAGAGAATGAAGAATTTTTAAATTATATTATTTTTCCAAAATTAAATTATAATTTATAAAAGTTTAAATAATAAATAATATAGAAAAAGTGATATAAATAAAAGTAATAAAATATAGTAAAAAATATATGTTTATAACACAATTTCGCCGCCGCTGATTAAGAAAGTTTTTTAATATAACCTCAAAAGTTCAGATCATTTAGGTCAATTTTACAAAAGAATTATTTTTACCAAAAAGCGAACGTAAATTTAATAAATTTTCAAAATTGAAATATAATTTTAGAAAAATATCATGAATGTAACCTCAAAATAATGTTACTTATGGTCATTTTACAATGAAGTAACTACTGTCAATGTCATAAAAAAAGGAACACAGTCGTAACAAATTTTCAAATTTAATTTAGAATAAAATATTTAGTATGAATGTAACCTTAAAATTGAAGTTATTTAAGGCTCTTCTATATAGTGGAATAACTATTATACAATGGAAAAGCTAATATAATCTTTAAAAAAATATCATTTTAATAGATTTTAAAAAATGAAATATTAAATTAAAGAGATAATTATTTAAGAAGAAAAACTTATGATAAATTATTTAAGTTATTTAAGGCCATTCTACAATGAAATAATTATTGTTAATAGTGATTCTAACCTAAAAATACAAAAGGGACAGAGAGTAGAAAAATGAAAAATAAACATTAGGTGTTTGTCTTTTAAATTATAATTATATAGAGAGAATGAAACGAAAAGAGAGAAAGAGAAAAATAATTAACATTTTCTTTTTACAATTCTTATATAAAGCCAAAATAAAGCGAGGAGGAAAAGTATATTTCATTAATAAATCTTCGTCTTTCATTGTCGTTGTTAACTTTTGCAAGGGTGGTTTTCGTGGATTGTTAATGGTCGTTGGGTCATGAGGAATGGGTTGAGAGGAGAGTGAGGGAGGGGGAGATATTCTTACTGTTGGCGCTATTTGTCCTATTTTCGGCAATGCCCCACCCAAATTTCGACTCCAATTCTCTACCCCTTTACTTCAATTTCATTTCAATTTCCCCCCGAGGAAAACTTTCACGAATGTATTTCGAAAATATTGTTTTCCTGTTAATTGCACGAAAAGTGAAAATTTCTTTCGTCTCTTTTATGTGTTTTTTTTATACATTTTTCTTTTTTTGTATTGTTTTTTCTTTTTTTCGTATTTATTCTTCTTTCTATATTATACTTCTTTTTGTATTTTTTTTTCTTCTTTTTATATTTTTTCTGTATTTTTCTTCTTGTTATATTTTTTTCTTCTTCCTATATTTCTTGTTTCTATATATTTCTGTTTTAAATATTTTTTGTTTGATTTATTATTTCTGTATTTTTCACTCTTGTTTTATTTTTTCTTTTCTCAATTTACTTCATGATTCACATATTTTTAACATTTAAATATTATTTTCTTTAATACCCTGCTTACGCATTATTTTTGTTCTTCTGTATTGAAAAATTCGTTTAAATTTTTACCTACCGAATTTTTTACATTGTAATAAGTTCGATTAATTTAGTTTCTCTTGGATTTTTAAATTTAAATTTCAAACGAGGAGAGTGAGAAAGAAATTAAATTTGAAAACGATACGAAACTTAATAATAAAAGTAATCTATTTTTTTGTGTGTAATTTTTAGTTTCCTTTTCTTTTTCTCTTTTTTTGTTTTTAACTTTACAAAAGTTATGATTACATCAGAGAGCAGTTGGAGATTTGAAGCGTGACACGTGAGGAGAAAGTTTGGTAAATAAAATTGAAGTAAAGAGACAGAAAGAGACAGAAAGAGAGAGAGAGAGAGAGAGAGAGAGAGAGAGAATATAAAGGATCTTTTTTTTCTTATTTTTATCCCTTCGCGTACAATTTTCTTTTGAATTGAGAAAAGCAATTGACTTTCCTTCACTTCATGGTCAGGAAAGAATTTCAAGAAAATTGAAAAAATTGAATGAAAAAGAATTAGAAGAAATTTTTATTCAAAGAGAAAGATGATTGAGTTGTAGAGTAATATTTTTACTGATTGGATTTTTTTAAAGATTTAACTCGTCGGTCTGAAAATGAAATTTTCATTTATTTATTTATTTATTTCTATTCATCTATTTTTCTTGCAATATATACAAAATTCGTCACAGTCGCTCAGTGTCAAAAAATATTAATTTTAGATTTTTAGGGACAATATGGAACTAATTTCACCTCTTTTATTTTATTGTTTTCTTTAGTTAAATAAGAATTTCTTAAAAATATTGCTTATTTTGTGAGTTTATAACACTATTTAAATAAAATTCTAAAATTTTGCCTTAGCCATTAAAATCTAAATATTGTGTTTTAAGTATTTTGAATACCAGTTTTGAAAATAGAGTTTTTATTTATTACAACATATGAATCATCTCTATTAATCATATTTTATTTATTACAGTTTCTATAAAATTTTAATTCTATTAAAGTCGAAATTATGTTTTAATTTTTTTGAATATCGGTTTTGAAATTTATGGATCGATTTAAATTAAATTAAATTAAATTTTTTTATAATACGGATTTAAACGTCTTTTATTTTCATTTTTTTTACTTTCTAAAATTTTGAGTTATTAAAGTTCAAATTGTGTTTTAAGTTTATTGAATATCACTTTTTAAATTTATCGAGTTTTTATTTTTTGTAAGACAGATTTCAACGTCTTTTATTTTATTCAATTTCCAAATTTTGACCTTATTAAAGTCCAAATTCTGTTAGAAGTTTTTTGCATAAAGATATATAAAGTTTGCTGAAACGTCAGTCATTTTTTCGATATTGAAGAATTCGAAAAAATATAGGTACACAAAACTGATTATACTTAGTTATTTTTATTGATTTCCATTTTTCCTTGAACTTCCACAATTTTTTCAATAACCTGAAAAAAATATTTTTATCATTAATTTGCGCTTTTTAATGTAAATTCTTTTCTCTTTTTGATATTTGAAAATTTATCATTTTCTTTTAATATAAGAAATTTTGACACTAGACTAACTTTTGTTTTTACTGTACATATATACGTTACAAAAATTGAATTTGAAATTGACGAAGTTAGATTTTAATAAAATATGTATATTGATTGTTAATTTTTAATTAATCCAGATGAAACCATAATTTACTGATTTTATGCTCCATATTGCATATAAATATGTGATATTTTAGAAATTGTGATGAAGTTTTGTGAAAGAATTCCAGGACATTGAAAGTCACCTACATTCCGGAATGGAATCGTTGCATCCAGAAAGGGAATATATATATATACTATATAGAAGGCGAATATTCCAAGAGAGTGTGAGATGGAGAGAGAAAGAGAGATGTTGGTTGGGGGGCAAAAGCTTGTCACGAAGGAACGTGACGATCGATGAGAAGTGCATTTTTTACCCTTCACAGAATCGAGGAGTGTCCTTTCGTCAGCAAAAAAAACACTTGTGCCCGTCGACATTAAAAGTGCGAAACGAGAAACTATATATGAAAAAAAAATTATTACAGATCCCGAGAAACTAACTAACCCTTCTTTCTCTGCCTTTCAAGAAGAAAATTTTCAAATAAAATCAAATTATCACGAAAATAATATGTTAAAATTGAAAGAAATGAAATTCGTAAAAGTAACGTTATAGTCACTAGAAGAAAAAAATCCAAAGAATATGAAAATCGCATGTAAATTGTCAACAATTGTCAAAAAGTAAATAAATGACAAGAAAACTAACCTTAAAGCAAGGGGAAAAGATGTGAACGATGTGAACGGACTTTTAAGTATTAATTCGATATGAAAAAAGGGGAGGGGGTAATGGAGAAATGGAAAATTCAGTGAACAATGTGACCTTGATTGTTTTTTTGGGTAATTTTTCTTTTTTTGGATGAAAATTTTTTGCGACGTTCGACGAGGAAGGAAATTCGGCGCCGCGGATGGTCTAGAGCGAGAGCGGTGTACAGAAAGCCACTGCGCGAACGGACGCGAGGAACGACGGACGCGAAATGGCCGCCCCAGGGATAAATGGCCCAACTAGAGAAACGTTTACATTTCAATTGGTGAAAAAAGTTTTCATTATTAAACAATAAAGTGTGTTCAGTGCCTGGGAAAAAAGTGTTTGTTAAAATTTCACTTCATTAGAGGGGAAAATACAAGTTGAAAATAATATCGACACCAACACACACACTCGTGTTCACTCACTCCTGCTCTCTCTGTCTCTCTCCTTTTAATACAGTGCTGGTGTGTTGTCTTCTGCTATATTGCTCCCTCCAAAAAAGAAACGACAAAAAAAAGTTCGCTTCTCAGTTTTCTCTCTTTCCTTATGTGTGTCCAAATGTCTCTGGATGTGTACGCCTTTTTTCCAAACGTGTGTAAATGAAAAAAAGAAAAGAAAACTCCTCGAAATAATATAAAAGTGCGAGGTTATGAACGTTGAACCGACGCCAGGATTTTCGGGAGAAAAAATATTTCTGTTTTAATATAGAGTGTCTTGTGTGTGAGAATAGTGTTTCAGTAGTGTTTTGGAGAAAAAGAAAACTACAGTGAAAAAAGAAATATTTTTTTTATTTGGAAAATCAGTGGAAATTCTTAATATCCGACGGATCTGATTTGGGAATAAACATTTCGTTATTATTCTACCTGGAAAATAGGGGAAAAAGGTGAGATTTTCCATTCTTCAAAAAGTGACCATTCTCTTGGAATAAAAGAAAAAATATAATTAGAATTTTCGGTTCTTGAGGCGAAGATGAACAAAGTGAATAAGGAATTTTCCTTGAAAGCCTATATTCTTGTAATTTGTAAATTAATTACGTAAATTACTGTGGTTAAATATTTAAAACTGGTATTAAAACGTGAAATTATCCAGTCTTGAAAATTCAAAAAACCATAAGATTGAAAACTAGTCGAAAATTGAAATCCTTATCGAATCGTGAGTGAAAATGTGTGTAAAATTGGTATTTTCTCAAATTCCGACGATTAAAGGCGAATTTCAAACAAGAATATGTGAATTAATTCGGAAATTTTTCAATCTTAATAAAAATGAAAATAGTAGTTACAAAAAAGTGTAATTTTTTTGTTTTTCGTTAAAAAAATGAAAAATATAAAAAAATAAAAATAAAAGTATTTTTCACTAAGCGACGGTTTTGTGAAAATTGAGAAAAGTAAAATTAGTTTCTAAATTACAGAAAGGAATATTGAATATTCTTCGGTTAAAAGAAAAAAAAGGTAGAAAATATGAATTTTACGAGTGTAAAAACTTTTTGTGACTAACGAAGTGAACCAAACCAGAATTTTTACTTGACTGCTTCATTATTATTTATTAATAAATAAATATTATTATTAATCATCTAATTTTTCTAAAGATAATTTAATATCAAATTTTTCAAAATTAAAAACACGTCAAATCTTCTTTTCATGGAAAGTATTTTAAAAAATCAAGTTTCGTGTCGAACAAACGAGTGTTCTTTTCCAAAAAAAAGAAAATTTAATTTTTTCCAAAACAAAACAAAAAATTCTGTTTTATTAAAAAAATAAAATTATTTAATTTCTTGAAAGAATGGAATTTCTTTTTCACTTCTAAAAGACTTGGATTTTTTCCCCATAGAAAAGTCAAATTGCAAAATAATGCAAATTTTTTCAAAAAAACACTAAATTCATAATCTCGACAATGAATTGTTCAATTAAATCTATTTTTTATTCGAAAATTGAAAACTTTTTTTTTATTTTTTCATTTTTTCTGAATATTTTTAAAGCGGTGGAAAACGATGAAAAATTATTAAGAATCCAGAATAAAAAGTGTAAAATATTCATCGTTCATTATAAATGTTAATGGAGATAATATTTTTTAATAAAAATTATATTTCGAAATTATCGAAATTTGAAAAAATCTGGTTGGTTTAGTGAAGTTTTTGCAAAAAGGGTAAATTTTCGAAAATATGGTGTAAATGTCAAAAATGGATTAAATTGTTTTTTGAATTAAAGTTTTAGAGAGTTTTTTTTTTAAATTTTGGAAAATTTGAAATAATTTTTAATTTTAAAGTCATTTTTTTGAGGACAAAATCAATTTTCGAATGCTTTGTTTTTTTCGAGAAAAATGTTAATAATCTTGAAGTTTAGCACCTGTTGGTCAATTAAATCTATTTTTCGTTCAAAAATTCGAATATTTAGTTGGTTTTTGGGATTTATTAAAAAAAGTCACTAAATACGTGGAACTTAGTCTCGCACGAAGAGAGAGAGAGCGAAACGAATATGACGTGACACAAACTTCTACGAAATTCATTTCGTTTCTTTTGCAATATTTTTTCCTAAATTATAATTTTTCTTTCTTAGAATAAAAATCTGGTTCGTTTTTTATTTTAATTTTCGATTTAAAAAAGTTCATTATTTTACATTTTTTCTATAAAAATGCTGAAAACAGGAAGTAAATTTGTAATTTTACCAGCAAAATATTTATTTCCCTTTTTAGTAAAATATTCTTCTTGTTTTTTACAATTTTATATTTTTTACTAAAAAAAATATAAAAATGTTTTAAAATCGAAATTATTTTTTCTTTTTGGTAAACAAAAAGTTGGTTTGCTTTTTACAAGTGTCTGATTTTTTACTGCGTGAAAGAAAGATATATATTTCTAAAAAGTGTTGAAAAATATTTAAAACATTATTTTAATAATATTTATAATTTACAATATTGATTACTTACAGAAATAAAATAATAAAAAATGTAGTATATATTTATAATTGTTATTATTTTATTATTTATTATAATTTTTTATTAATTTTCTCATTTATTACTTTTTTTATTATTTATTAATAA
This sequence comes from Leptopilina drosophilae, assembly GCA_032873175.1. Classification (NCBI taxonomy): domain Eukaryota; kingdom Metazoa; phylum Arthropoda; class Insecta; order Hymenoptera; family Figitidae; genus Leptopilina; species Leptopilina drosophilae. The sequence continues at coordinate 33,287,676 of CM065484.1, forward strand.
TTACAAAAATTGTATTTTAATTCAAAAAAAGCGAATTAAAAATTAATGCTCATATTTGGAAAAAGAATTTTTTTAACAATTTTTTGAAGAATATTTCTTTGCGACTATATATTTTCCGTTACTTGACTAATTATTATTCCATTAATTTATAAATATATATGCAGTTCGTAATTTAAATAATTGTGCTCACAAAATCGATATTTCCATGCAAATTTCATTTCGTGTCTTATACTTAATCTAAAATTAAATTTTCCGTTCGATTTTCAGATAATTGGATTTTAGTGAATCGTCTGTGAATTTTCGTTTTAAAATATTTATTTTATAAAAGTGATTATATTCTTTGGTGTCCGAATTGTGTTGAGATTGAAAATTTAATCTTTCTTCCTTTTTTTAACGTTTACAATATTCATTTCTATATTCTTCTAAATTAAAAATTTTCTTTTATTAAAAGTTTGCAAAATGCGGAAAAATATTAATCCAAAGTTGTTTTTTCTTCAACATGGAAAATGTATGTTTCGCGGAAAGTTTATTAATAGTATATTGTGCATCAAGTACAGAAAGAAGCTGTTTTCCGACGAGTGCTAAGTTTGCTGCTCCGAGCGAAGCGAGGGCAGCAATTTGCACGAAGTCGGAAAATCTTCTTTCGTACGTGTTGCACACAGTACTTTGTGCAACACCTGTTTACCGAAAAAAGTTATTTTTATACATTTCTAATCAATAAATATAGTTTTATGTTGATTATAGTGTATATTATACTGTTTACAAAAAAGTGTGCAGGAAAGTATACTTTCCTGCACACTTTATCAAAAGTGTGCGGGAAAGTACACTTTCCTGCACACTTTTAAATGTGCAGAAATTTACCACTTTCTGCTGCATTTATGTCAAAGGAAAGTAGCTCTTTTCCAGCAGGGGTTGCACAAAATTTATTTTATTACTATTTTCCTCTCTATAGCAGATAGAAAAAATTCTTTTTTAAAATATTTATAATGCAAATTGAGAGCTGTACGTATGCACAAGCAGTAATTCGAGAAATATTTTGTATTTTTTGTTTTTTTTTTATTATTACTATTTTTTAAGCAAAAATATATGTAAAATATAATATTTCCTTTTGATTTCCAAGTTTCATTTTAAAACGCAACAAAGGAACTAACAATGGCTTGGATCAAATGTTCGATATACACGTACATTGTTCATCAATATTGTATTATGTAAAGTCCCGTTTCAAAATGGATACTTCGACGTGCTTTCTCAGCATTGCTGGCTTCAAGAAACGAAACAGTGATGCAAAGCGAAACTTTATTTTTATTTTTATTATCAACTCTCCATCTTCTTCTGCTTCTTCTTCTTCTTTTACATTAGCTTTTAAACAAGAAAATAGATAGATAAAATATAAAAGAGGAATTCGCTATTCCCCAAAAATTGAAATAAATAAACAAATTTTTAATACGACCGAGTGATAGGATCAAATTTACTATTATTATTAGGGGGTCATCCCCCTTTTTTACTATTTATACGTTATACCCCCTCACACACTATTACATACATTAGCGCCTTTTTTCTGCAGGGTGTCGCAAATTGCCCCCCCATCTACCCTCCATGAAGTGTGACGTAATGTATAATTATGAACGAACCCCTATTATTATAATTATTTTTTAAAGAGAATTATTATTAAGAGCATTTGAACCATTATGACGTCATAGTTTTAGAACGCATGCTTTGCACAAAATGTAGTGACGTTACAATGGTACAAATGGATTTATTTATTTTTCATATACCTAAAATTATTTATATTAGTGTATTAATTATTTTCATGAATATAGTAAAATTTTTCACAGAAATTCATAAAGTTTTTTAAAAGCATCATAAAAATCAATATATAGAATGTTATTAAAAATGTAATATTTTAAAATTGAAAAAATTGCACATATAAAAAACTTATAAATAAATTCTTTTTTTTGCAATAATGTCATCACAAAACACGAATTAGTAAATATTTGAACTAATTAGAACAAAAAGTTATATGAAGTTTCTAAGAATTAATGTTTATTTTTAAATAAAAACGAGATATTCAAGTAAATAAAAATTCTGTTTTTCTTAGAGTAGTTTAGTTTAAGGTGAACTTTTTAGGAAATAACAGAATTTTGAAGAAACTTTCTCAAAAATATATTATTACATTATAATAATCGACAAAATCTGTCCTCACCTGAACTTAGCGTTGTTGTTTTATTACAATATTTTGTTTTATAGTTTACATTGATATGTCAAAAGATGGAAAGTTAATTTATCGAATGTGTTTTAAAAAATGTGTAGAAAATTCTGTTAAATGTGTAGTGTTTTAATTTCTTAACTTCCTTAAAAATTAAATTTTAAATATTATATTTAAAAATTCTAGAAAATTAATTGAATTTTGGAAGACTTGCAGTTCAAATTTTTAAGTATTTTGAAATCTTCAGTAAATAAAGAACAATAATTAGTTAAATATTTATTTTATAAAAGTTATTAAAATTTGAAAAATTTAATTTGGAAATTTTAAAAAAATTAGTTTTCTGATAAATAGTAATTCAAATTTTCTAAAGAAAAGGTACATAAATTCTCAAAAATAATAACTTAAACAAATTGAAACAATTGGAAATTATGTAAAGTTTTCTATTTTAAAGAATTTTATTTTTCCCTCTTTAAAAATTGTCTTGAAATATAATTATATTTTTGGAATTATTTACAAAAATTATTCTATTTAAATAATTTAATTCTCGTAGTTGAATTCTCATAGGAATTGATTTAACAAAAATTTAAGTTAAAATTTCAAAAAGTAATTGAATATGTAAACCGTTATAACAGGAATTTTAGGAATTAATTAAATTTTAAAAGGCTTTCAATTAAATTCCTTGAAAATTTAAGGGAAGAAAAAGTTTTAAAATCTTTAAATTTTTATTTTAAAAAATTGTTAATAACATTATTTTTCTTAAAAAATTATTAAGGTTCTTCAACAATTTTATTAAAAAATTCTGAAAAAAAATTGAATTTTGGATGAAGTATAGTTGCAAATTTTAGAAATAATTATATTTTATGAGGTTTTTCATTGAAATTATTTGAAATTTTAATTCCTCGGGAAAAATATATATGAATAAGTTTTTAAATTCTTTTTTAACAAAAAGTATTAAAGTTTTGAAAATTTTAATTCAGAAATTTCGAAAAATTGATTCTTAAAAAAATGAAACTAAATTTTTTTTTAAATACTTCTATTTCCGAAAATAATTTTCAAAAATTGAAACAAATGAAAATTTTGTCAACTTTTATTGAAATAAATTTTGAACTGTCATTCAAGTTGTTAAAAATATTTTGGCATTTACTGTACGATTTGGTTAAATAATTAAATTTAATAAAAAACCATAAGAAACATTATAGTTTTTAAGAAATTAAGAATTTTCATTAAATTTGGAAAAGCAAAATTTGAAAATAACAAAGGAATAGAAAATTTCACGCGTGCGTGCAGTTTTGCCAGTTAAAAATAATTGAATTAGAGGAGAATTTGCATTAAAATTTCTTTAAAATAATTCGATTGAAAATTGTTTCTGATTAAAAAAAAGATTTTAATCAGCAATGCAGAATATTTAATAATTCAAAAATTTGTTAATCAGGAAAAATAAAAAGTTAGTAGTCAGTGAAAAGTCAGGGAATTTTGAAAATAACATTTTGCGTCCACCCTATATTCCGGTAAATTTGGAAAAAATGTTTCTTGATTGAAAATCTTTGTATAGGTGCAAAACTAAAAAATATTTTAAAATTAAAAAATATATTCCACATATTTCAAAGTAATAAAAAAAGAAACGCTATTTTTTTTAGATTCAACAATTTTTTTACTATACGAAAAAAAGAGAATAGAAGCTTTTGATGTTCGTGAGGGGGTGGAGTGGATTTGGCCTAAAATTAATTTCTGACCAGAACAAAATGAAAAATTCTTTCTCGGACATCTGTAATAGCAAAAGAAAAATTTTTTTCATTTATCTGCAATTAAAAAAAGTGACAGTTTTAATCTCTCTCTTTCTCTTACTGCTTTTTTATTTTTAATCCCATACAAAATTCAACAGACACCAGAGCGATCGATTTATCAGTTTCCCCCACTTCTTTCGCTATATTCAACGTTTGAGCTTTCGTATATATATATATATATATACCAATAGGAGTAGAGTAGCGTTTCATGATGATGAAAAGAACTAAAGGGATTGGGGATGTCAAAGAGCGCTTCAAGGGAAGAAAAGAGAAATAGAGAGAAATGAATGTATGAGAGAGAGAAAGCACAGGGTTAAAAATGGTGGTGGGAGAGAGGATTCGGATTGGATCATAAAATGTATTAGTGTATAAGAAGCAAAGATGAACGTGAAATGATTGGGAAGTATTTTGCGAGAGATAGACGACTTTTCTCTATATACTGAAGAAGATCGAATCTGTTTAAACGGATGAATGGAATCTCGAAGGATATATAGCAAAAAGGGCGAGAAGAGTGGGAGAAAGTTTAAAAGAGACAAGGAAGAGGAAGAGAGGGGGTGTTTGAAAAAGAGGAGGGGGAGAGTTTGAAAGCAATAGTAGAAAGAGAAAGAAACGGCGGAGGTAATAGTAGAGGGGAAATTAATCTAGTCACTGGAAAATACTACAGACTTCATATAGTCCTAATTTCCTTATTATTATATAGTAAACTATATTTCTGGATTTAATATTCAATCATTCCATAATTTCCCCCTTTTTTATCTCAAACCTCGCTCTCATCCACTAAAACCACAATTTGCTACTTTTTTGCGATTTGCTATACAATTCGGATACTTTTTTTCTTTGTTATACTAAAAACAACAGAATTTCAGGCTTCGCACTCTTCTACTAAAAGCTACTATTTGCTACTTTTTGGCTACTTTTTTGAGCCTAATGCTGCTAAAAGCTACTTTTCTGAACAAACAGTCAAATTTAGATTTTTAGTTTTCACATTTCCATTTAAAAACAAAGTTAAAAACTAAAATCGTTAATGAAAAGCGACCGCCAATAAGATAATAGGAAATAATTTTACCGACATTTACTCTATCAATAGTGACTGATTACAAATTGTGTTTAACCTTTAAAGTCCCCGTTTTTCCCGGTTTTATTTTCTCATCAAATTTTAATTTATTTCATTTCGAACATAAATCTACAATTTGGAAAATAATTTAATTAAACAAAGAATTTTTTCAATTTAACAAAAAATCTTGTCTACTCTCTAAAACTGAATCAGTGGAATTTCACTGAGAATCAGTGACTCAATTCTCACGATTTGAATCACTGAAATTTCACTGAAAATCAGTTAAAAATTATTGAAATTTCAATCACACATATTGAAATTTTCAGTTATTTTTTAATTGGCCAATCAGTGAAATATGACTGAAATTTCAATCATTTTTAACTGATCTTCAGTCAAATTTCACTGATTCAAATCGCGAGAATAGAGTCACTGGTTCTCAGTCAAATTTCACTGATTCAGTTTTAGAGAGTATTCATAATTATAATTTAAAATTTGATTAATTCAATTTCATTAAAATTTATTGATACTAATTGAATTTCTGCAGAGAATTTTACTATTTATAAAAAGTAATTGAATCCTTCCAAAAAATGTTATTACATATTTATGAAAATAATTAAATGTTTGCGTAGAATTTTATTAAAATTTTTGAAAATAATTGAATTGTATAGAACAATTTAATTATTTATAAAGATAATTGAAATTTCGGAGAATTTCAAAAAATGTTAAACATAATTGAAGTTCTGCGGAGAATTTTATTACTTTTGAAAATAATTGAATATTTTTCAAATTTTATAAAAAATTTATGAAAAGAATTGAAGTCTTAAAAGGAATATTTTACAAAAATAATATTTATAAAAATTTAGTAAATCGGAAAAATTTTGCTATTTATGAAAATAATTTAAATAATTGAATTCCTTAGACAAAATTTAATCAAATTTTTAAAAATAATTGCTTTTTTCGACGAATTTGTTTAAAATTGTATTAAACATAATTCCATTTCTGCAATAAGTTTTATTATTTATGAAAGTAATTGAATTTTTGCAAGGATTTTATAAAAAAAATTTCAAAGAATTTATTTTTTAAAAAAATTTAGATAAACTCTTAAATTAACTAATAAACATTTTAATTATTAATCTTCGCACCAAGAAACGTGAATACATTAGAATGTGGCTTCCTTATAAAATTTAATTATTTATCAATTATTAAATTAAAATACTTTGAGAATTCTATTTTTTAAAAAGTTTTTAATGAAATTCTTTAATTCTTTTTTTTTGTCATCGAGGTTACTATTTCCTACTTTTTTTGTCATCAAGGCTACTTTTTCCTACTTTTTTTAATCTCATATAGTGGAGTGCGAAGCTTGAAATTTTTCTAATATCAGGGTGTCTACTAACCGTGAATTCAATTTGACTGGGAAAAACCAGAAATTTGTTCACGAAAATTAAAAAAGTTTTATTTTTTGAATTTGTTTTTAAAAAATCACTTTTTTTCAATTTTTATAGATATTTATACTGTTTTGTAAATTTAAATTAGTTCAAAATAATTAATTTGATAGTAGAAAATCAGTCACCAATTCAAACGTATTATGTAAATAAATTTTAAAAAACTATGGAGTTAATAGAAATATTTTTAAATTCTACTGAAAATATGTAATTAAATTTATTAAAGAATTTAATTAGAAACTTTTTAACATATATAATTTTTAAAGTATTTTAATTTAATCACTAACGACGAAGATTAATAATTAAAATTTTTATTAGTTAATTTAAAAAAAATATACATACTTAAAATTGTTTAATAAAATCGAACTTTCCCAAATTTTTCTTTTAAATCTGAAAAATAAGATTGTTGTAATTTTTCAATTATATTGTTTCAAGATAATTGAATTTTTATAAGGAGATAATTAGAAATTTTTATTTACATTTTTTGAAAAATAATCAAGGGAAGTTGGTGAATGTAATTGTAATTTTATTTTTTAAATTTAAAGTCCCTCTTACAGTTTTAAATAAATTTTTTGCTTATAAAAATTATATTATTCTATTCAATACATAATTATAATTATTGAACTTCCCTTAAATTTTTATAATTTCAAATTTCTGAATCTTTATTACTTGTTAAATAAATAATGAACTATTACTGTTTTATTATTTTCAAAAATTTTAATAAAATTCATCACAAGAATTAAATTATTTTAATAAATAATAATATTGTTTAGAAGAATTGAATTACTTTCATAAATAGTAAAATTCTTTGCAGAAATTCAATTATCAACATATAATTTTAATAAATTTGAAAAATCAAATTTTCGATTATAATTAAGAGACAAGTTTATTTTCAACTAATTAAGAAAATACTTTGTTTAATTCAATTATTTTCCAGATTATCAATTGAAATTATTAAAAAAACAGTATTTTCAAAAAATTTAAAGATTTATCAATGTTCGAAATCAAATATAAATTTAAAATAACCGGGAATCTTATTGAATAAAAATAGTAGGCACCCTGAATATTTTTCTAAAACACCAATTATTTAAATAGATTTTTATAAAATTCTTCGCAAGAATTCAATTATTAATTATTATCAATTATTCAATTATTATTATTATTTCAATTATTATTATTTCTATAAAATTATAATTGTCGAGTACAAAGCCTGTAGTTTCGTTGAATTTTTTCTCTCAATTGAGTATATAATAACGTTGGTGAAGTTTACAACGTTTATAATCAACGATTTCAGTAAAAAATTATTTTTTTTAAGCAAATTTTGGTAAAGAAAAATAGTAAAATTATTTTTTTAAAGAATGATTTACAAAAAAAATATTTATGAACAAAAAATGTCATTTTTTGGTAGGAAAATAAATTTTTTTCTTTCAATCGTTGATCATAAACGTTGCAAACTTCACCGACGTATATAATAATTGAATTTTTATTTCTTTTACATTTTAAAATTTTTTGTTAGTATTTTAATGAAATTAAAATTTTTTCCTTAAGTTTATTTATTTATTTATACAGAAAAAATAAAGTCTAACTCGATTACATCTTAAAACCAAAATGATTGAAAAGCAACCTATTTTTAAATTTGAAACTAAGGCTTAAGTTCTAATTTTAAAATTTAAAATATAGCTTTCAAGGTTAAGATTCAGTCAAAAGATTTTGGTTTTATTCAAAAGGAGGACTGAATGTAAGATTAATTTTTTACAATGTACTTATAAGAATAAAAGCGTTACAGTAAGTGATTTATTCCTTTTTAATTAAAGTAGGTCCCTGAAGTTAGCGTCGACGCTCAACGTCTTAAGGTTTGGAATGAAAAAGTGTCCTAAACTTATTTTTCACTTTCGAAGTATAAATATATAAAACTAGGGGTCGAGCTTTTGTCATTTTTATATAACAGAAAAAAATAATTATATTTTTACAAAAGTCCAACCTGACCTCGTTTGTTTTTGTTTTTTTTACTTTTTAAATGATGGTAAAGGAAATGGCGGTGAATCGGTTCGGTATATATTTATACATATAACACCTGGTCATTTTTATGGTGGAAACAGCTGTTGTGAGGTTCGTTAGATCACACCTTTCGATTCAAGGATTTTTTTTTCTTTCTTTTAATTTATTTTAATACCTTCGGTTTTGTTAAATCAGAAAAAACCTGTAAAATCAGAATTAAATTCTTTTTTAATGACTATTCACACTTGAATTACATTTTTGAAAATTAATTGCATTACTCTCTACTGAAAAAAAAAAAGTTTCGAAGTTAATTTTAATAATTTTAATTAGTTGATTAATTCGTCAAAAAACATTTTTTTGATCCTTTTGATTCATACGGCCCTGTAAACTTCTAGTGACCTCTTTATAAAGTTGAAAATTTCGGGTTACAGTAAAACCTGTCAGAATGCAACTCGATTTTTGAAATTTTATTATAGTCAACAATTTTTAAAAAATTGTTTTATAATTTAATTTTGTAATATTTGAATAATCTTCTCGAACTAAAAAAAAATAATTCTTGTTGATCACTTTTTGATCCAAAAAAATGTTTAAATAGAATTGCATTCTAAGAGGTTCGATTGTGTTTATTATTATATTATTTTATTTTGAAATTTAATAGTAATATCATAGTTCAAAAATATAAAATTTAACGTGTCTCGCAATTAAAATTAGCACCTTATATTCCTACGGCACTATTCAAATATAATAAAGTCTATATTTTTGAAAATTTTTATCAATTAATAAGTAAACAATTTTTATTTTGGTTTAATTAATTAAATTAAAAACATTAGGCGTCTCCATCTTAAAAAAAAGAAATAATTTGGCGCCCTTTGATTAATACGGTTCTGTACAAATCTGTTAAATTTTCTATAAATTTACATTTTTAAATAAATTACTAGTTAGTTTAATTTAGTATTAAATTGTTATTGAACAGCTTCATTAAAAAGTTGCATTTTTTTAAACTTATCAATTAATTTTTGAAATCTTTTTTTAAAATAAATTTTAATCTCAAAAAGAATGATAATATTAATATAATTTTAATATTAATTTCAATGTTTAATATATTAAATAAATAAATACAACGTCTCCCTAACACTATTTTTTTGTCCCTTTTTATTTGATACACTCCTTGCACATGAAGAAAATAGATTCAAATACAAAATGAAATATAATTCCAAAAAATGCAATATTTTAGTCAAATGATTTTTTTATGGAAAAAAGCATAAAAGGACGAATTTTAAAAAGTAGAAAAAGAACAAGTTTAGTATAAAAACAAAATGTGAAGTGTAATAAATAAAAATAAAGTATAAATATAATATAAAAGCAAAAAAAAAATGAATGAATGTAAAAGTAAAACAAAAAAAAATCGAATAGACAAATACAAAAAGAGAATGATGCGCGCCATAAAAATATAAAAGGGACGAGAAAGATAAATAAAAAAAATATATGTGAGCGCGTATATTTAAACAAAATTGCCGGGAGAGAGAGAGAGAGAGAGAGAGAGAGAGAGAGAGAGAGAGAGAGAGAGAAAGTTGAATAAAAAAATAAAACTTCAGACTCGAGAATAAATATGAACATTTATTTTTAGATTTAATTAATGTAATTAATGTTAAGTTTTTTATTTATAAAAGAATTCTTTTGAAAACAAAATATGTGAATAATTAGCAAACGTAAATTGATAAAAAAAACATACACACGTGTATATATGAAAGAACCATATTTTTCCCGGTATGCTTGAAAAAATTTGTTTTTGCTCAGTATTTCCATATATTGTTGGGAAGATAATAATGTTTACAAAACTGGCACAGTGACAGTGCATCAACAGCGTATGTGTTCACTGTGAAACACAAACAATCGGTAATTAAAGGAAAACAATAGGAAATGCAATACAAATCAACGTGGAATTTATTTCTATATATTATATTTTAGAAGTCGTGACGAAATCATTTTATGGAGAAATTTATTTTCTAGTAGGTTTAAGAGTCTCTCCCTCCCCTCTCCGCTTAGCTTTAGTTTTAAAATATTTTTTTTATAGAGTTTAAAAATAATTTTTTAATTTCAAATTGAGAATTTCAATTACTTCATTTCAAGTATTAATTTTAACTGCATTTTTTTCCAAATGAAATATTTAATTTCTAGGTTGTAAACTTTTATAAAATTTTAAATTTCAAATTGAAATAATAAATTTACAGGAAAAAAGTCTGTAAATCAGGAAAAAGTCAGTAAAAAGCAAAATTTAATTCTTGTTGCAGCCCAGATTATTATGAATTCAATAAAAAATAGTTTAATGTGTGATTAATAATAAAAATTAGTAAATTAGTAAATATAAATTTATATTAGAAATAGGTAAATGAAAAAAAAATTGCCAAAAAGTTAATTGAATAGATAGGAAAAAATTTCACGAGTGTCGAATTTTTTCATGTTACAGGTGAATGCAGAAAATGAGTGAAGTGCCGACAGACGGGGACATTAAAAATCAAGGGAATTCCATGGTTCCTGTAAGTTAGCGTTGAACAAGAAAGACGAAGTTTGCAGGTGGAAGAGAAGAAGATTGTGGCTGTGAAAGAGGAAACAAAAAAAATAGTAGAAGAAAGATTGAAAAGGAGGAAAAATAAAAGGATCACGCATATGTGTGTATGTGAGTGTACATTTCCTCCATCGTCATCATTATCATCAACATCAGCAACAACAGAAGTGTTGATGCCGTTATAAGGGAGAAATTTCTTCTTCCTTCCTGCTTCATTGGCCCTTAGAAAAAGAAAAAAAATTTCAAATAAAATAAAAGTCTGTTTGTGTTATGTGTATATGTGTCTCGTCTCGGAATCGTGAGAAATGTCTTTGCACGCGAGAGCCGTCCATCGCTCTCGAGAGTGAGAAGCGTCATTTTTCAAGGCAATGACGACGAAGAATTTGACGTCATCATCACTTAATCCAAAACCACCTCATTGTCATTATTGTTATAATTATTATTATTATTATCACTATCATCATCGTCGTCAAGAGAAACAACATGTGGAAAAGACTGATTGCTGGCCGGGCAACATTATTATCATTAATTGCGTCCAAGCTCGTTGCTGTTGTCGTCGTCGTCAGCGTCGTCAACTAAATTCTCGAGCTGGACTGCATGATGACGGCGGCGAGACGTCGCGCCAAATTACCACGAAAATCAACGCCAACAACCACGGAACAACAGAAGGAAGAAGACGATGCTTCTTTAAGGTGAGTTTCGATTTTTTTTATTTTAAACACATTTTCAATGAGCGATAATTTTTCAAAATACACTGAAACCTCGAGTAACGAGATATATATTTATTAATCCAAAATAAGGGAAAGAAAACAAATTGATGAGCGAAAATTTTGCGATATAGTGAAACCTCGATTATTGAGACAGTCGAACATAAGAAAAGAGAGAAAAAATCTTTCTGATGAAGACAATTGTAAAATGCACTGGAACTTCGATTATTGAGACATAGTTATTAATCAAATATAGAGAATATACCCCCACAGCACAGAAACTTTCCTAAAAATTTATTAAATACTTACTTGCAATATTCGGCATATTTAACTGAAAAGTTTAGTGAAAATTGTGTAAAAATTTAAATGTCCCGATTAAATAAATGTTTAGCGCGAAACTTTCCTGAACATTTATTCAAGTGGGACATTTAAATCTTTACACAACATTCAATAAACATTGCACCATTGGTTCTGGTGTGAAAAAAATAGAAATATTTATTTTAATGTTTATTAATTAATTTAATTTTGCGAATAATTTTATTTAAATATTCGAAAAATACTTGAATTCTTGAATTTAAAACTTTTTTCTTCAATATATATTATCATATACCCCATTTTAAAAAAATTCAACTTTAATAAAATTCTTAAAACAATTTAATTATTTTCAAAAAATGTAATAAACTTCTTTCCACGAGTTTCAGTTATTTTCAATATACAATTTTCATTAAATTCGTCGAAAACTTCACAAAATTCAAATATATTTTCAATATAATAAATAAAATTTCTCGAAAACATTAAATTATAAGAATGTAACTAGGAAAAGTGGCTATTTAATTTATTATAATTATGTAAATTAAAAAATTGTTTATTTTCAAAAATTATTTTTAATTTTTTAAAAATTTAACTTTAATAAAATTCTTTAAACAATTCAATTATTTCTATACATATAAAATTCTCCACAGAAATTAAATTATTTTCAATATAATTTTAATAAAATTTGTAGGAAGAATAGAATTATTTCAAATACAATTTTGATTTAATTTCTCAAAAGAATTTAATTTCCAAAAATTTCTTCAGGAACTATTAAATTATTTTTAAAAAATGTAATAAAATTTAAAGCAAAAATTAAATTATTTCAGCTTCAAAATTACAAACAGTTTTAAAAATTACAAAAATGAAAGGTACCTAAGAAGCAGAAAATTTGAGGTTATGTTTTTAATTTTTCGAGTAAAAAGACAGAAAGAAAATTAATTATTAATTAAAAATTATAGATCTTCAAATCTTCATTATATCCAAAATATTCCATGAAAATTGGTTTCAAATTCAAATAACTAAAAATAAATTTTTAATCAAGAAAAATTTAACACGACCCTAACCTAAAATTCGTTTGCTTTCTTAAAAAATATACCTTTCTTCGGAACGCGTCACAAATATAAAATATTATTACCAATCTTATATTTTAAAATAGAAAATATTTCACATTGAAAATAGTGAAAAACAAATTCATTTATAATGTTTTTTTTTTGCAATAATATTATTACAAAACTTATTCTCTAAAGTAAGTTCAAATTAGTAAATATTTGAACAAATTAAAACAAAAGTGATACGAAATATCTAAAAATTATTTTTTCAATTCTTAATATTCGAGACGTTAAATTTTTAATTTTAATTAAATTTTTTTTAAACATATTTCTTTGAATTTTTTTAAATTAATTATATTTTTTAAATATATTTATACGTTATATTTATTTATATTTTTAATTGAATAAATTTTTACGATAATTTTTTTTCTAAATTTTAGGTAGAATTTTATTTAAGGAAAGATTTATTTAGTCTTTTCGTTATTATTGATGAGAATCATTTTAAATTTTGGGATACACTGAACCTGGATTATTGAGACAGTGTAACATTTTAGTTTTCAATTACCATTTTTACAATAGTTTTGTTTGCATCAGAAATTTAGACTTGAGTAATTAGAATATTTTTCTTATAAAATCTCACTAATTGAGAAAAATTTTCATCACTAGTTTTGATAATAAAGTTCTTTGTGTGGTGGGAATAGAATTTTATAAGTGGAAAAAAATTATAGAAGAAGAAAGAGTGGAAAAAAATCACTGTGAATATAATACAGAAAATGAAATTTTGAGAGTAGCTTTCATAATGCCATATTTAGTTAGACGTTCGGAATTACTAATTAGATATCAATTTTTTTCTGACTCTTGATAATAAAAAAATTGTTTGCTTTTGAAAGTGCTCTTTTATTCTGCTCTGCGTGTTTGCTTTTGCTTCAAAATTTATTCCACTTTATATTTACTAATGACTCTATGAAGAGTTTCTTATATGTAATACCTTATAATGAATTAAGTGTGCTTTAAATAAAAATAAAAAAGAAATAGAAAAAGGAAAAAAAATATTTTTATATTTAAAGAAATGAGGACAATCACGCACTACAGTTCGTTTAATTAGCGTCGGATTTTTAAGATTGTCCGGCTTCTTTTAACAAGATATCACCTCGTACTACCTATTTCTACACATCTTATTCCACTAGAATAATTTATTATTATGTTTGGTTTTTTTTTTGGAATTATAAACAGAAAATAGTGAAATTAGTGTCTAATAGTATTTTTCGATTTTTAATTTTTATTTCTTCTATGTAACTATTATTTTAGGGTTCTTACTATTTTCATTCACCAAGCTTGTTGAATTTCTCAGAACATTTTTTTAAATCGACAGAGTCAGGATAGTGAACAGAGTTAGCGTCGACTTTTAGAGGCAAAAATTTTTTTTAAGGTTTTTAGTGTTCAAAATATCACTACTTTTTTTCTAATCTATATATAGGGTTTTTAAATTTGTTAAAAGGAATATTTATAGAAAAAAGAATTACTGAAGTTAGCGTCAACACTATTTATTAGAGAGAACTTAGCGTCAATGTACGAAAATTATTTTTTGAATTTTGCTGATAGAAATGAAAAGTTGACTTAATTCATTTTTGGTTCTGTATAAGAAACTGTATTTTAACGCTTAGTCGACGCTAAATTTAGAGACTTTAAATACATCAGCAAATTTTGCAATCGGCGATGAAAATGTTCGTAATCGACAAACTTTAAAGTTTTTTTTATAGTAGATACCTGCTAGACAGGGATAAGGGGGTAATATTCGGTACAGTCTGTAAAAAATTTTATTCGGTCTACAGTGAAAAAAAAAATTATGTTAGTCATAATAGAAGCCGATTTATAGCATCATCATCATCGAGTTGAGAGTTCTTCCTTCTCCCTCCTTTTCATCAATCAGAAAATTATGGACCAACCATAAAGTTTCAAGGGTTGAGTATCGTCTCTCTCTCTCAATTTCTCTCTTAGCATATACATGTATGAAAAGCATCATCATGTGCCTCTCCCTAAAATTCAGGGTCGAGAGACCAAATCCTGGACTGCAAAGATCAGTCTTGCGTATGGTCCTGTATTGATCCGAAAGTTTGTCCCGCCTTGGATTTGAAATTTGGCCAGGTTAGGGATGGGGGGAGAAAATACTGCTTTATCATCCCCCTCCACCTTTTTCTCTTGGACGAGATAGAAAAATTTCTCTCTTGCTTTCACTCACACACTCTCACTATCTCGCTTTTAGAAACGATTCTCCTAAATTTCTATGTAGCGAGGGCAAGTGCTGTCGTAAATAATCTGGATTTTATAGAAAAAAGAAATTATACAAGCAACAGAAAAATTAAAAACTTTGTTTGAAGAAGTAATTTTTTTCATTACCACCACTTTTTTCAAAATCCTGACATACTACACCCAGAGAAATTGTACATTTGTCTCAGAACCAACTAGACTTTTTATTTGTTTCAAATAAATTTTATTTAGTTTAAATAAAATTTTATTTAACTCAAATATATGTTTTATTTGTTTCAAATATAAATTTTATTTGAAACAAATAAAAAGTCTAGTTGGTTCTGAGACAAATACGTTTATTTAAGTAAAATAAAATATATTTGGTTTAAATAATAATTTTCTCTGGGTGTAAGCAATTTTGGAACCTGAAATCGTATTCTGAGCACAAAAATAGATCGAAAATGACGCTAATCTACAAAATAGTCGAATTTTAGGGTCAAATGTTTTCTTATTTTGCTCGGCGGATAATTGACTAAATTACTATCAGTAATCGGTCCGTAATTTTTAATTTCTTGTCAGTAAAGTCCGTACTTTTAAATACTTTCCTTTATTCGATCTCTACTTTAGAGACTTAATATTTTGAAAATGTCTTTTAAGGTCCACTTCAATTTTATATGTTGCCGTTTGTTCGACAATTTGTGTTTATGCCGAAACGGAAAATAGAATTATATAGCAAATAGGGAAATTTATCTTCCTGAAGTATAAGCGAGTGATATTGACAGTATTATATTGACGGAAAGATGTCTTATAGGGATAATATTCAACGTCTTTGATCAATATTTCATGTTATGTAATATTCTTGATTATATTAAGATCTAAATTTAGGTTCTAGACCTCTGCATTCATGGAAGTGGATCGATATTGTATAGGTTAGAGACCTGCTTAGAAGTTTTTGAATATTTACAATTTTTTAAAGTTATTTACTGAAATTCAGAAAAAACTTTTTAGAACTTTTTGTCTTATACCATATTACCGAAATGTGTTGGTTAATTAAAAAAAATTTTTTTTTAGTATTGAATCTGGTGCTGTTAGAGGCAGAAGTGTAAAAATTACTTTTTGCTAAAGATTCTGAATAAGTTAGTTTTTTGAAACATTTTTATTTATAGTTTAGAAAATATTTTACATGATGATTTTGAGGAAATATTTCTTTTATGATCTTATGTGTTTCATATACATGTTTAATTACACGTTTCACCTTTTCCTACATATATTCATCAATTCATAAAATATATTTGTTGTTATTGTTACCAAATTCTTGTTACAGAAGAAAAACATCAGCTCCACCCAATGAAGATTATTAACAAAAAAGTGTATAAATATTTAATGATGAATAGTTATTCAAATTGTCGAACAAAATAAGACAAACAAAAATTCTTTCCAAGCGAAACTTACAAAGTAAAACTAGTTCTATGCAATGTGATTCAATTTTTGAAATCATATGATTAATAGTCCTAGTTGACAAATTAATATTAGTGGATTTGTATTATTCCGAATTTGAATTCTTGAATTTGTGGACATTTATATTCATCAAAAGTGAATTTCAAAAGATTTTTTAAAGCAACAAGTCGCACTTTTTGCGAATAGTTTGAAAATGCAATTGATGTTACCGTTAATGATGCCTGAGAGTCCTTAATAATTTTTTTTGCCAAGGTCACAGCCCAAACTAGAGTCGAGTCGTCGAGACTTGGGATTGTAAACCTGCGATTGTGAATAAATTTGTGTGTATTTTTTAAAAATATCTATATATATATACAAGTTTTCACCAATACTTTAAAGAGGGAATATTATAGCCTCAAGGTACATGCTCACCAATACCCCTTTGACTCGAAAGATTCTATATGCAGCATTCCACATTGGCTAGCTAGTGTTAATAGCGAGCGACTGACCTTCCTCGCCATATTCACATTCATACTACCCACACACTCGCACATACAACACGTATTTATATATATAATCGCGCACAAAAGTTGTGCAAGCCGACACTTAAAATTATCTTCGTCTGTGATCAGTTATTTACACAACATTATTTGAAATTTTTATTTCTTTTCGAACACTCAGGTGTTATAAATAATTGTAATTCACTTCCGAAAATGGTTTCTGTTTCTTGACATGCTATCATCATGGGGAAAGAATTTTGTCTACGCTAACGGTTACTTTTTCCTGTTTTTTTGAGAAATTTAGTTATGTTGCTGTTTTCAGGCGTTACAAATATAGTTTCCTTTGTTCCCTATTTCAATTTTGACACCTTTTTCATCTATCTTAATAAACCTTTCCCTTTATTTTTGGTGTCTGTCCCCCTGTTCACCTTTATCTAAATAAAAATAAAGTTTTTTTAAAATTCTTTTTATTATGCAATCCTAAAATTTAGACACAAAATTCAGTGCGTCATATTTCTTATATTTCATAGTAGAGCCTAGAAAACGTGGAAGAAGAATTACTAAGTTCTTAGTAATAATTTTTTTTCTCGTTTTTTGAAATTCTACACTGAAAAAAAATATTCTTGTTTTAAGAGGATTATTCTCCACTTAAGAGTAATTCCTCTTAAAAGTAGAGGAATAGTATCCAATGAAGAGTAATATTCTTAATTTAAGAATAAAATGTAAGAGGACTTTAGAAGAGGAATTGTCCTCTTAAAACAAAAATATTTTTTTCGGTGTAAATAAAGAATTCACTAAAACGCGAACTTTAATTTTTAGAGTGGTCTTCATTATATTTTTTAGCTTCGAATTTTGCCTATAATAAATGGCCTATTAACCAGAGCCTTTTCGCTCAACATTTTTTTCATCTTTTTCCTGTAGAAAATAAATTCACTTGAATGATTCGTGGAAGTTTTCTTGTTTTCTGTTTCTCCTTTTCAAAGAAATAAAAATACAAATATATGGGTTGAAAAAAGAATTCCAAAGAGTTAATTTTATTAGGTCAACAGTAGGGTAGCTTACGTGGTCACGTCTCGTTATTTCCGCGTGTCTCCTAATCCAGAACTCGACGATGGCGCAACCTTGAAATTACTGTTGAGTCTTGTGCTTGTGTATTACACGAATATATGAATCGTTCCCATACTCGTGCATTAATTAATGTTCCAATTTCACACAAATTTGCTTTCACGCGACGACTATATATATGTGTGTACTCGAAAATACCATTATATCGGCATTCATTCAATGTAAAACATATATACATATGATTGATCGATATTTATTAGATCAAATGTTTGAGGCAAATTTTTTTAGATCGAATTTCAAACATTGTTTTTTTAAGATTTCTTTCTCTATATAAACTATTCAAAAAGTTATCTTTATTTTCAAGTTATATCAGTTCTTAATTTATGAATTTTGAGATTAGGGGCCGTACACAAACTACGTAAGGCGCACATTTTGAGAAATTTTCAGGCTTTGCACTCTTCTCCTAAAAGCTACTATTTGCTAATTTTTTGATACGAGGCTACTTTTTGGCTTTTTTTAGCCTAATGCTACTAAAAGCTACTTTTCTGAACAAACAGTCAAATTTAGATTTTTAGTTTTCACATTTCCATTTAAAAACAGTTTTAAAACTAAAATCGTTGATGAAAAACGACCGCCAATTTTTTCCAGTTTTATTTTCTCATCAAATTTAAATTTATTTCATTTCGAACATAAATCTACAATTTTAAAAAATAATTGAATTAAACAAAGAATTTTTTCAATTTTTCATAAAAAAAATCTTGTCTGTTCATAATTATAATTGAAAATTTGATTAATTCAATTTCATTAAAATTTATTAATACTAATTGAATTTCTGCAAAGAATTTTACTATTTATAAAAGTAATTGAATCCTTCCAAAGAATGTTATTACATATTTATGAAAATAATCTCAAGTTTGCGTAGAATTTTATTAAAATTTTTGAAAATAATTCAATTGTTTCTACGGATAATTTTATTACTTTTGAAAATAATTCAATTTTTTTTAAATTTTATGGAAATTTATGAAAAGAATTGAATTCTTGTGAAGAATATTCTTCAAAAATAATATTTAAAAGAATTTAGTAAATCGGAAAAATTTTGCTATTTATGAAAATAATTTAAATAATTGAATTCCTTAGACAAAATTTAATCAAATTTTTAAAAATAATTGCTTTTTTCGACGAATTTATTTAAAATTGTATTAAACATAATTCCATTTCTGCAATAAGTTTTATTATTTATGAAAGTAATTAAATTGTTGCGAGGATTTTATAAAAAAATCAGGGTTGCCACGAACCTGGAAAACCTGGGAAACCTGGAACTGTCAAGGAATTTTATAAAGCCTGATACTAAACATTCTATTTTTTTTGTATTTGAGTCGTAAAAATTTCAAGTTTTCAAGTTAACATTATACAACTTTTTGATTTTGAATTTAGTGCTTACAATCGAAATGAACATGGCATTTCGAAATTTTAGTTTCTTTTAGTCAATATCTTCCTTTAAAAAATTTTTAAATTAATACATTTTAGAAACCCAAAAATGTTATGAAACTGAAGTTACCAACTTTTATGCAATGAAAATTTTTTTTTTTGCTAATTGTTTTTAATGTAAGAAGCCCTTTAAAAAATTGCAAGTGCATCCATATTAAGAAATTAATAATTAGCAATAGAAAAAAATGGCTTCTGAAGCAAGGAAATAATAATTTAGTTGAAATTTCGGGATATTTGAAAAACCCACGACAAAAATAATTAAAAATCACTGATTTTGTTGCCTTAAATCCTCTTACAATTTTTCTAAATGACTTACTCACATTAAAATAAATAATTACTAAAAGAAAAAATTGCTTATGAGCTGAGGAAATAATAATTTTGTTGAAATATATGGTTTTTGAAAATCCGTGTAAAAAATCAAAATTACTGATTTCCCTGACTTCGATCTTTTGAAATTTTTTAAAGGGGTTCTAACATTGAAATAAATAATTATCAAAGAAAAAATTGTCATTGAATAAACGTTGGTAACTTCAGTTTCATAAAATGTTATTAAAATATTTAAAAAATACTTGTTTGATTGTGAAAAATTCTGAACTAAAGTAAATTTTTAAATTTAAAGAGATTTGCTCCAAAGATATGCTCCTCAGTACCTTTCTTCGAAACGTATCTCAAATAATCTCACAAATTTTAAATAAAATTTTTGTTATTAATAAAATTAAAAATTATTAACTTATATTATTAACAATTTACTTGAAGGATATTATATTTTTTGTCGTAATTAGCTAAAAACATTCCAAAACAATTTTATTTTTGGGTCTGGAATTTTTTTAAAAATGGTCTGGAAAACCTGGAAATGTCATGGAATTTTAAAATCGATGTTTTGTGGCAACCCTGAAAAAGTTTCAAATAATTGACGTTTTAAAAAAAATTTAGATAAACTCTATTTTTAATAATTCAATTCTTATAAAATTTTCATGCTTTTAGAAAATAATTGAATACTTTTTGGAAATTTTATTAAAATATAGTAGACATACAAATTATTGAATTAAGAAAAATTTTTGTAAATAATTGAATTCTTGTGGTGAATATAAATGAATTCTTGTTATTTATAGAAATAATTGAACTTTTACAATGAATTTTAATAAAATTTCTAAAAGAAATTTAATTTTGTCCAAGTTTTACTATTTAAGAAAATAATTGAATGTATTGCGAATAAATTTTTAAAAATAAAATTATAATTATACGGTGACTAACTTCCGTTGATTATTTAGAAAATTTTTTTTTAAATTCTTAAAAAAAGTAAATTATTTGTTTATATAAATTCAATTATCTTGAAATAACAGGATTAAAAAATCTTATTTTTTTTAAATTTTCAAAAAAACTGTGAAAATTCAGTTTTATTAAAAAATTTAAAGTGTGTATTTTTTTTAAATTAACTAATAAAAATTTTAATTATTAATCTTCGCACTAAGAAACGTAAATACATTAGAATATGGCTCCTTATAAAATTTAATTATTTATCAATTATTAAATTAAAATACTTTAAAAATTCTATTTTTTAAAAAGATTTCTATATATTAGCTTGTTTTATTGTTGATCTGAAAAATGTGACCTAAATTTTTTAAATTTTAAATAAAATAATTTTTAAAGCACGTCTTTCATGTTCAGAAACAAAAATGTTTGTTTATTTCGAGGTATATAATTTTTTGTGTAAAGGTAAAATATAAACAAAATTTGAAGGTTATGTAAACTTTATTACCAAATTTCTGAGAGAAGTTAATTCTTTTTAAATAAAATACATGTTTTTTAAAGTTTGTAAAATATTCTTTTTTCTAATTTGAGGTTATGTTTTTTTGTTGATCTACAGGATATGATTTTCATTTTAAGGATACATAGAATATAATATATTCATTTTCAAAGAAAGAAAGCAAAATATATTAAAAAATAATTCTTGTTTAGTTTAGGAAAAAAATTTTCGCTCATTTTAAATATTCTTCTTTTTTAATATTTAATATTAAAATTTTCGAAAAGTAACTTTAAATAATTTTTGAAAAGTAGCTTGCAAAAAATGTACTAAAAATTTTTAATTAAAAATATGGTAAATTCTTTTTCTGTTTATCTTTTATAGAGAACGTCCATTAAACAACGTGAGGGACAAGATCAGCAGCATCAGCATCAAGAGCATTATCCGAAGAGAAGGGAATAATAAAAATGTCCGTGCGGGTGTGCTAGTGAAAGTGTGTAAATATACGTGAAATTTTTTCCCATAGTGGTGAATTTTTTTTTAGCCGCTTTTTGCCGCTGCTAAAAAATTAAAAAAAAAATAAATTTAGTGAAAAGAAAAAAAAGGAAGAAAAGAAAGAAAGAAAGAAAGTGCAGAAAAAAGAGTAGTAAAGGATAACGTGAATTTATTAAGGATATAATATAGAGAGATATAGAAAAAAAGTAGAAAAAGAAAAAAGTAACGCGACGCCTATACATATATACATATATGTATGGAATATACAATTATTTAAAAATCTATAGTGAAAAAAAAGTTCAATATAGAGTTTTTGTTTTGTTTTAAAGAGAGGGAGAGAAAGAGAGAGAAAGTCGATCTTTATATTGTACGGTGATTGGAAGAGAAAAAAAGTCCGTCTCTCTTTTTTGAAACGTGATTGATCGATTTTTCTGTTTTTTAATTTTATTTTTTTCAAGTGCAGTAAAGTGAGATCGATTAAAACATGTACATACGTAAATTGTACGCGTCAAGAAAGTGAATAACCCAACCACGGTGCGGGTCGATTGTCTGTACGAAAAATTCGACTTCATTCCTGCCACAAGTGACGCGATTGTTGGTGAGTTTTTTTTTTGTTGATTTATTCTTGTTTTTATTATTTATACTTATTTTATTTTTTTATTATTCATATTTTATTTATTTTTATAAACAAATTTTTAATATTCGTTTATTTTTGTTCATAATTGCTGTATGGGTATTTTGCTGAATTATAATTGCAGGCCATGAAGCTGAAATCATCAGTTGAAGTTATCAGCACCCGCTTACTTTTAGAAATATAATTTTAAAGTTAAATATTTTTTTGGTTAAAATCAATATCAAATTTGGGGAAAATTAAGTGCGACTTAATAACTGGACGCAAATTGTCGCTTCATAAAATATTTTAAAGTTTTATTCAAATTTTCCGAAAGGAAACATTTTTTTGAAGAATTTTAATTGCAATTATTGGAAATAATTGTACTCTCAAAAATTTTGCTAATAAATTTTCAATTATATTGAATGATTTATATCGCGTCGGCCGCGCTAGTTTAGGCGCTTAGTGGTTCTGTTCCGTATTGCGTTTGAATTCCCCTGAAATTAAAATTTTTCAAAATCATCTTGCATCAGATTTTTTAATGTAAATATTTAAATTAAATATCTACCTAACAATGTTAATATAATACTACGTTATTATTATTATTTAATTTTTTAATTAAATACCTAGTATAATATATTTATAACAAAAATAATGTTGACAGAAAGCTGAAAGTAATAAACAAACAAAAAATAGTGTTATAGCATTTATTTTTATTTCTTTTATTTAATTAAAAATGAAAAGAAAATTTGCGTTTGACTGTAACGAAATAAAATGAAAAGAAAAAATATAAATGATTGTAATCAGAAATTTTATCGCTTTGATAGTTTCAGAAAGATATTTTTTTTAATTTTCCCTGTTTCGATTTCAGTTCCGCCGTTTTTACAAACATTTTTACCAATTACGAATTTTTTTCTTTTATTTTTTGGAATTCTATTTTTACTTTTTATTTAAAATATATAAAATGTAATTTGCTTTTCAATTAATTAATTTTAATAATAATAATAATATTTTTTTCCTGTTATGTATTACCCTATAGAGGGAAGAGCAGTTCCCCTTTAAGCCGTGGATACACACACACATTTGTATATACATATAACATATAAGATAATTCGAAACGTCATATTCAGTTTGAGAGCCATCCCTTTTTCAAATATATCGATTACTTATTCATTAATGTTATATAAAAATAATATTTCATAATTTCAAAAATATTCCATTAATTAGTGAAAATTTTTTATTATTATTTTTCTAAAAATGAAATTTTATACAATTTTTTGCAATTTTATTTAAATTCAGTTCTATTTTAAATAGTTTTTTAATCATAATAATTTTGAAAAATAATATTTATATTTATCTTTTTTAACTTTTTGATTATATAAAGTGGTAGTTATACAATATTCAAGTGTATATTTATAAAAATATGGTCCCTGAAGTTAGCGTCGACCCTCTGCGTTTATAAATTAATTAAATTTGCGTAATAATATTATTAAATAAATAAAAAACATTTTGAATATTACAGTAATATTAGTTCTAGAACTAATTAGTTAATAAATTTTATAAACTAAGGTAATTACTAATAATGACCTAATTAAATTGAATAAATAAAATTTTAAACTACCAAGGGGATTCGAACACATAAAGTCTCATTACTAAGCGTCTTAATTAGTGTAGTCAACACGGATTCAATTTTCTATGGAATGAATAAAATATTTTCCCACTTCTAAATCGTCAGTAATATATTTTTCACTGAAACGTTAATTATTTCTGTACTCAGTCGGGTTAAATTTATTTTATATATGTATTTTTTCCACTGTAGAAATGTCTCTTAATAAAGTTTTTTAATTAATAAAAATTCGATAGATTTCTATAATTAAATTCGAGTCTCAAGTACATGCATCATAAGAGACTGCGTTTTTTTAATTTTCTCCACAAACGAATAACCAACCAGTGATGAAGATTTTTAATTAAATTTTTTTATATTCTTTTCACTAATAAAAAATGTAGACACACATACACAAGAAAATTAGATAAAATAATAGTTCATTTACATACGGAAGAATAAAAGTGCTTAATTTATTTATTCAAGAAAAAGTATCTAAACAGTATTGTTTTAAGATTTTTATTAACTTTTAACTATAGGTAGTTTTTAATTTCATTCATTTATTTCAAGCTCTGCACTCATCTATACTAAAACCTACTATTTACAACTTTTTTACGATTTGCTACTATTCGGAAACTTTATTTTAGATTTGTAACACTAAAAACTACTTTTGTCTTTTCATAAAATTTGCACTACTTTGAATTCGCTAATAATTGGGATGGAAAAATTATTCTCAAATTCTCAAAAATTCTTATTAAAATTCTTAGAAACAATTTTCATCAATTAGAAACAATTAATAAAATTTTTTTTAATTTTTCAAAATTCCATTCTTTTCATTATCTACTATGTTTTACTTAGAATTTTCTCAAAAGAACTAAATTATTAAAAAAAAAGTTTATGAAACAATTTTTGTCATAAATTATAAAATCTTCACTGAAATTCAATTATTTAAGACTAGACTATATTCATAAAAATTTTCGAAAAAATCAATTATTTAAAAATATTTTCATAAATTTCTTTTCAAGAATTTGTAATTTTTCAATTTTTATAACTATAATGAAATTCTTATCAGGAATTTAATTTTTTTAAAAAACTTTAATAAAATTTGAATTACTAAAAAAAAGAAATTATTTTTTAAATAATAAAATTCATTGTAGGATTTCCATTATTCTTTATACAATTTAAAATGAATTCGTCGAAAAAAATGCAATTATTTTTCGAAAAAATTAAAGAGTTTTAAAAAATTTTATTAGGGTAGAGTGGGGTAAAAAAGTCATTTTTTTACTTTTGGTACTATAAAATGGAAATTTGAATTTCTTTTTTCAAATTTCAAATTGTTACTGAAAGTTTAGTTATTAAGCTTCAAAATCCTTTTAGAACATTTTTTTTACTCCATGAAAGGACAAAGTTATAAGAGTTTTACGAAAGTTCTGCATGTGGCTTTTTTGTACCACTTGCTGGGGTGAAAAAGCCATTTGGTGATTTTGTTAAAATATTTTGTTATCAAATTTTGTAATATTATATTTATCTTTTATCTGTATAAGAAAAAATAATTTAGAAAAGTTTTTAGTTTCCAAAATTGTATTTTATGTTAAGTTTACCTGCTTTCAATTCACAGTCATCGAAACAAATCAAAACAAGCAGTTAAAAAATACAAATTACAATAACAACGATAATATTATCAATACGACAGCCAAATTAGAATCAAAAGTTGAGTTTTACTTAATTAAACTTATATTTCAAACGGTTGGTAGAATACTTCAATAGTTTCAAAATAAAAGTCAAATGGCTTTTTTGCACCATTGGCTTTTTTACCCCACTCTACCCTATAATTTGTTCATTAGATAATTTAATACTCATTTTCGATCATAATTTTTAATTAAATTGCTTGAAGGAATTTTTAATTATTTTCAATTCAATTTTAAGAAATTTTTCATTTTTCACTAAATTATTAATTTTCGTATTTAAATAATTGAATTCTTGATAAATTTTGTAATTATAAGAGTTCATTTAAAATTGAATTTCAGTTAAAATTTTAAATAACAATTGATTATGTAAGAAAAATTTTGATAAAGTTTAGAAAGAAATTGTTCTGTTTTTAAAGATAAATTAATTTAGAAATTATGAAAAAGTTTGGATATTTTAATTACTTATAATTTATTTTCATTAATTTTAGTTAATTCACTAAAAATGTATATTTTTAGGTTTTTAGAAGTAAAAATACACTGCAAAAAGAAGTATCTTAATTAAGATGTTTTGGTAGTCATTTCTAAGATGTTATTGTAGTGACTTTTTAGTCATTTAAAATATCTTAATTTAAGATGTTTAACCCTTTGCCGTTCTTGTGTTACGAAATGTCGTTTAGAGTCTTTTCTGGGGGAACAACCAATGAGAAAAGGCGGTATGCTTGTGTTGATAAATTAGTTATGTGTGAGAATGTAAGTGTTCTGAATTTGCAGGAACGTACCTAATTAAAAAATGAATCCATTTATATTTTAAAATAAATTATATTTCAAAATAATATTTAATACCTAAAAATCTGTTTTTTTGTATAAAGTGGAAGTGTATTTGCAATTTATTACTTTTTAAACATAGCTATATTTGATTATTAAAGACTTTTATCAAATCTACATAACCAATGTAAACATAACCTCAAAATCAAACTAATTTCCGGCCCTGATATTATCCACGTGATTCCACTGTCAAACTTATTTTTTCTGAGGTGGGGAAAACTTATGTACGGCAAAGGGTTAAAGTATCTTCGTACACATTTCCCAACATATTTTTTGGGGAAAAAGTTTTGAGGTTAACTATGGGCTTATATGAAAGATATTTTATGCATCTTAGGTTTTAGTAACTTAAATTTTTTTCACATCTTACAATTCACAAGTAACTTATCGCTAAACATCTTATTGAGACAGAAACATCTTAATTTAAGATACTTTAAAAAACTTACAGAAGTATCTTACTTTTTTAAGATAGAAAAAATATCTAAGACGTATAAAGCATCTTAAAAATCTGTAAGATACTTTCGAAAACATCTTATTTTAAGATGTAAGATACCATTTTTCCATCTTACATCTGATGTTAAGATATCAAATAAGATACTTATTTTTGCAGTGTATAAATATAAATATTATGTTTTTGATTTTTTTGGGTTTGTGTATACAAGGAAAAATTTTTATCAAATTGACTATTCTTTCGCGAAATAGAAAAAATTAGTTAATTTTTCCAAAGATTTTAGTTTCAAAAGCCCCTTCATTCGAAACTATCCCTAGGCGAATAAAATAATTAAAATTCGTGACTTTTTCATCCCCATTGAAGATAAAAAAAATGAAAAGAGAAATTGGTACTAATTTCTTTATTTTACTCTCTAAAAAGAATAAAGTAATTTCTTTTATGTCTGATTCATCTATTCTATATTTGTTTTCTAATCGAATTGCGGTTTCTCTCTCGTTTATTATATTATAATTTTGAAAATTTATTCAGTGTCGAGTCTTCCCGACGGTTCTGGCAGTTGTGACAGCTGTCGGTAACCAAGACGCAATTTAACACATCGAATATTATAATTTCATAACGGAAAATGCAGACATAATGAGACAGAAAAAGCGCGAGTGAGAGAGAATTTATTCTCATTTCTCTCTTGATTTTCATTTTTTTTTCTTTTTTTAATCATATTTTCTATTAGTGCGATGACAAATTTTCTATCTCAAGAAATGTTTTTTACAATAAAAAAGGAAAAACTGAAAAGAAGAAGAAAAAATATACACTTTTTGTCATTATGAATTTTATTTAAAATGAAATTCTCCTCAATGGTAAATTTATATTTTGAAATTTCATTTTAATGCGTTTTTCCTTTTAACCATTTTTTATTTCTTTTAGCTTTCTGTCGAAATTATTTTTATTTTAAATATGTTTTTTCATTAAAGAAATAATTAAAAAAATAAAATAATAACAGTATTATTATTTTTGTTGTTAGATATTATATTTAAATATTTACATTAAAATAATTAACGCCGCAGATGATTTTGAAAAATTGTAACTTGAGTGGGATTCGAACGCATTACCGCAGAACAGAACCACTAAGCGCCTTAACTGGCTCGGCTCTCTGTTCATTATAGTATAATATAATATATAATATTAAAAAATATTATCTTATTTATTTATTTTTTTTAACAAGCATAAAGCTTTTAAGTAAAAAAAAAATTTTTTTTAATAATAATAATAATAGTAATAACAGTAATAATTTTATTACTAAATGTATTTTCTCAGAGAATAAAAGAAGATTTGAAAATTGAGGTCAATTTATTATAATTAAATGAAATAGAATTTATAATTGAAAACTTCAGTTATAATAATAACAAAAGAAAAATTGATTTTAAATTAATATTTAATTGCAGAACATTTTCAAATTGGGGCAGTTAATTTTCAGATTATTTAAATTTAATATTATAATACAGGAATTTTTTAAAAATAACTTATTAATGTGAAATTGTAAAATTGGAACAAATATGACGAAAAGTAAAACTGAATAAATAAAATCTCTTTTTAATTATTCAATAGAAATATTCCAATTTTCTTCTTCAAAAATTAAATTTATCAATAAAAATATATTCCTAGAGAAGAAATGAATTTTTAAGAAAAATTTTAATGTTTCAATTTGATTTTTATTTTGTTAAAAAATTTATTTTTTTAGTAGAAAAATAAAAAATTGTTAAAACAATTATTTTTTTTATAATGAAGTTAATTTAAAAATTTAAGTTGAACTTAAGTTTATTTATTTATTAACATAAGTTAATTTTTTTATTGAAGTTTTTCTTAACAAACAAAAAATTTATTTAAAAAAAGATAATGTATCGAAATAGTTTCTTGATTTGTAAAACAAAGTCAGATTATTGACTTTTATTTAATTTGAATATATTGAAATTATTTTTCCACAAAAATGTTTATTTTATTAAAAAAAATACTAACTTATGGAAAAATTATAATATGTACCTAATTTTAAAAATAAAATTGTTAAAATATTCCAGAAAGTTGAAAATTTAATTTTTGGGCTCTTCGAATTAAATTTTAAATTGCAAATTGAAGTCCGAAGAGGAAAAAAATTTTTTTCTCAATTAAAATTTTTGGAAAATATTCAAATTAAAAATTTTTCTGTTATTAAACAAAATAAAATATTAAAAAATTTAATGTTCAGTGGAAATTTAGATCCATGAAATTAGCGTTGACGCTGAGCATTGAAAACAATTTTTTTTTACAAAATCAACTAGAAGGAAAGAATTTTTTTAAAAACTTAAGCTTTTAAAAAATGACCAGATAAATTGTTGTTAATAAAAGAGGTTAAAAATTAGTAATATTTTTAACTCTAAAAATCAAAATATAATTTTCGATGATCAACGTCTACGCAAACTTCAAAGATATTAAAAAAAATTAATTACGTTTAATTAAATAACTAGAAAAGTTAATTAACAAAAATTAATTGAATAAGAATAAATTAAAATTAAAGAAACTAACTAAATTAATTATTTAGAATTCTCACAATTATTATTGTGATTTAAATAACAGACTTCGTAATCGATAATTAATTTTAAAAAAGTAGCTGTGGAACTGAAAAAGAGTAATAAAATAGTAGCTATCAAAAAATTATACTTGACGACCCAATTTTTTTCTAATTTATGAATTAAATATTACATTCAAAAATAGACTAATTTCTTTTTAAATTTTATCGAAAATTTTTTCAAATATTTCATTATTTAAAATTTTAACTAAAATTCAATTTCAAATCAATTCTATTACAATTAGAAAGTTCAACAAGAATTCAATTATTTGAATACAAAAAATAATAATTTAGTGAATGAATAACAATTTCTTATTTAATTGGATTCTTGGAAAGAATTGTATCAAAATTTTTGAAAATAGTAGAATATCAATATAACTTTATTTACTCTTCCTGTTTTTATATACAGGGTTCGAGGTTAAACAAATTTTTATTAAAATTTTTGAAAATAACTTAATTCTCTCACGATAGATTCAATTAATTAAAAATAATTAAATTTCCTCAAGAAATATTCAATCAATTAAAAAATAATTGAATTTCTGAATATAATTTTATTATTTATAAAAATAATTGTATTCTTGTGAAAGAATTTTTAAAAATATTTCTTCGAAATATTAGAAAATGTTATAAATATTGTGTTTTCAATAATTAAACGTTTGCAAAATATTTTATTAAATTTTGAATAGTAATAATAGCAGTAAATAAAATAATTCAATTCTCTTTTGGGAACATTTTAATTAAAATAGTTCATATTGAAAATAAAAAACACAATTATTTCAAACGTTTTTAGGTTAGAAAAATGCACTTAATATTTTTTTAACTTCCTAAATGAATGAAAAAAGTGAATTTAGGGACGATTTTCATTTCTAAAAAACCGATATAACAATTTTCGACACTGACTTCAGGGACATAAGTTTATTATAATTTAAAAAAAATGTAATTTATGGGAATACATTAAAAAAAGAAAAAGGTTTTAGATTTTTTAAGTGTAGATTGTCTTCTTTTATACAAAAAAATGAGAATTTGTCTTTATGTTTGCAGTTCATAATGCGCCAGGGGTGATGGAGACAGTGGGCAAACAAGTCCAGGTAGTGAGCGGACTGGGCGTGGGGGGTCCAGTAGGGCCTGTGGGCCCTGTGGGGGCAGATCTGCATCACCATCATCACTCCCACCCCCACGGGGGCCACGGCCACGGTCACTCGTTGGTCGGCACTGCGGCGACCTCTGTTGCAAGAGGTCAGGCCCAATCGCATCAGAGCCAGGCTCCACCACCCTCACACAATCAACATCTACCTGCCAGGTCTACCCCCGTTCAACTTCACAGGTCAGTTCAAAGTTCACGTACCGCACAATTTCTTTCTTACATTTTTATTCTCGTCTTTTCTTCTTCTACCATTTCTTTCCGTTTCGATATATTTCGTCTTTTATTAGACATTCGGTTCATTCTTTAAATAATAAATTACTAATTCTAATAAAAAAGATTAACATTATATAACGGTAATGATTCTACTTATTTTTTTATGAACAACAGAAAAAATGACGGGTGTTTAAAGTTTTGGAAAATAGTCCTTACAAAATTTTGACGTGAGTTAACGACTCCTAGGAAGGGCAAAAAGTAGATCAGATTTGGCCTAATATTTGACGTAATGTAACGGTCCCTAATGGGGCCGTTAGTCTGAATGACCTTGAAAACTTTCTAAATCGATTTAAGCAAAAATAGTAATGAACAAATTAATTGAAAAACGGGTTTTAAAATAAAAGGAAAGTAAAAATGGAAAAAGTGACATTAAGAAAATGGGAAATTTTTTTAATAAAATGATAATAAATAACAGTAATGATAATAATAATAGTAAGAATCAACAATATAGTGACAGTTTTCAATAAATAGAAATAGTAAACGTAATTATAAAGAAATTAGAACAAATTTTATGAACTACTTTCTGTAATTTAGAAAAAGAGACATGTAAAATGAACAAACAAGATATAAGTACAATATATTAGAACAATGGACTTTACATGTCCCCATACTTTAATTTGTGTCATATATATTATATAAACACTAATATTACTTTATAGTAGTTATTTTATACCTATGGATGACGATGCAATAAGAATTATCTAATCATATATTATAGAAGACAAAGAAACTTTAATGATTATTATTGAAAGAAAAAAAAAATGATAAAATAATACTTTAAAGATATTGAAAAAAAAACGAAAAAGAAATTTAATGATTAATAAAAAAGAAATATTTGGAAAAAAACTAATAATTATTTTGATAGATAAAAAAGAATATAAAATGTAATTATATAAAAGGTTAAAGAACTTCTAATTATATGTATATACACACACACACACATACGTGTATTATAAAAAGGAGACAAATGAACATATTCAGTCGTCATAAAATATAGATGTTTCTAGATATGCATGATATAGCAGAACTTTAATGGTATCGTAAAAATCGCAATAAATAGAAGTTTAATAATAATTAGAAGAGAAAACTTGATTAAAACATGATAAAAAAAGATAATTTTAAAGTAGACTTTATTATATTTTTTCAGTTGTGTTTTTAAATGAAATATTGAATAAAATTTCGAATTTTTGGGAATATTGTGTGCTATTATGATTAATATTATTATTATTGTTACTATTATCATTTTTATTTATTTTTAATTGTTCTTATTTTCATTTATTAATAATGATAATAATGGGCCCTTTATTAACCTCGGGCAATAATGGCCAATGTACACTGTAAAAAATGGGAGTTATGCTAACTCCCCAAGGGATAAATAACTCGCGCGGGTGTTGTTGAAAGGAGTTAGTAAATTAACTCTCTTTTGGAGTTGATTTTTAACTCGCAAATTTTCACTCCTAACTCCCGAGTCTGTCAACTCCCTAAAGTTTTTGGTGTATTGACACACACTGGGAATCTTAGATAATTGAATGTGTACTATATTACCCAAGGGCAATAATGGAATCTTTTTTGACCTTACTCATAGGTTAATAAAGTACTCATTAATCTCCTAGGGAAATAACGGGCAATTAATAACAAACTATATGGAGAAACTTCAATAATTAAATTGGTTTTAATGAAAATCGAGGGCAAAGGAGAAAAGAAAAAGGTCAAGCTGAATTTAATTTTTTCTCGAATTGTATGATGTTTAATTCTGGCAACCGAATGTCAATATTATCCCAAACGGTTTTATTGAATTTTTCTCTATACAATCTAAAACATACATACACATATATTAAATGTATGTGTATTTATATAAATTTCGATCAATATAGAAAACCCAGTCGCGCATCTTTAAAAAAAGAAAAATTGAATATTCTCTTTCTGTAGTTTTCCTTTTTTGCGATAAATACGAAAATAAAAAAAATTATAGTCAGTGAAAGAGAAAGGATTTTTTCTTTTTTTTCGATATCAATTTATCTTGAACAGAAATCTCGTTGATTTCATCTTATCATTTTTTTCTTTATTATATGAAAAATAAAGCATTTTAATAAAGTTCTCTTTAACGAAAGTCATTATTACTATAATAATGAAAAAAAGGAAAAATGAATAAGAAAATGTATAAAAATATGTAACATAAAAGAAAAGAAAAAATGAAATTAATAATGAAAATAATGTAAACAATAATCGAAATAATAATAATAATGATAATTTTTGTAATAATGATCGCTGGTATAATATAAATAATAAGCGCTAGTATTAATAATGAATAATATAAAAATATTTGAAACAATGGCTGGTGAAAATATATTTTATAAATAGAAACAATATATTCAATTTTTACAATTATTTGCAATTATTTATTTAACAGTTCTGTATATAATCAAAACGACTTCCGTGATAATTTTTATCAACTCTTTATCTTGTCGTACCGGAGCACGTTTCAAATCAAATTTTACGGAATAATTAATATTATCGTTGTGCAATTATATTTGTTTTTTTTAAAAAAAACCTCGCTTCTATATTATTATTACTATTTTTAAATTGTGATGCGCTTGGATGAAATGTACTTAAGAAGTAAATCATTTTAAGGTTATGTTTGTGTTATTTTTTCCTAATTAAAAGTTTCTGTTTAATTATGTGAAACTAAAATCAGTTTTTATGCATTATTTGTGATAAAATAGAAGCTTAGAAGTCATTTTTTATTTTAGGAGTTGATCCTCTTTGTGTGTCTTTTAATTGCGAAAATTACAAACATAACCTACAAATTTGTGCCTTCCCTTGGAACGCGTCATGGTTAATATAAATATAATACAAATATAATTTACTATTTTATAACAACTTCTTTTATTTTTATTTTTTAAAAAATGTTATTCTTGTAAAATCTCTTTTTATTTAAATAATCATCTTTCTATAATTGCTATTATTGTTGTAAAAAAAATTCACATTCTTCAAAAAATGACAAATTCTAATCTACTTCTTTTCTTCATCGTAAATAATAAATGTTTATTAACAAAACTCGCAAAAGTATATACTGTAGGTATATTATCCATATTTGTGATTCATATATGTTAAAACAGTTGAATAAACTCAGACTGTTGAATTTTTTTTTTTTTTTGAGCGATGAGTAGAAAATATAAAAAGAGTCGTGAAAGAAAAAAAAATTCTATGAGAAATATTCAATGAAACGAATTTCCAGTTATTCTCCTCATGTATGTATGTATGTACGTGTATATTATAGTCGACGAATTCTTTCCTTTTTGAAGAAGAGACGATCACGATTGTCCGCCACGGCTTGGCTTTTATACGTACGTGTACAATACATTGTCATATATCTATATGTGTATGTATTATGCGTTTGCTCGTTTCGGTCCCCGGACCAGGGCAACGTTGCCAGATATTTCTTCAATTTTTTTTCTCTCTTTCTGATTCCTACGTTGCCAAACTCTAAAAATCCAAAGCACTGTATGTACTCTAAAATTCAGTACCCGCAAAACTTGGCCTCTGTTTCACTAGTACACACAAATTGTTCATCGCTTACTCTCATGCCAGACGATGAAAATTTTAAAAACGGTTTTATTGCCTTCAGTCACTTTTATTATATCTTTTCATATATTTTTAGCTTGCCTGAGGTCATTTCTCATATTCAAAGAGATATGATAATTTTTCTTCGGAACTCATTTGTCAACATAAAAAAATTAGGTATGGTAGTTAGAAATATAGAGACAATGGTAGTTGCGAGCAATGGTTATTACTAGTAAAAGGTTTTTACTAGTGCAACATTTTTATTCAATGCACAGAAAAAATAAATTTAGCCGATTTTACAAAACTGTTACGGAGTAGCGGATACTGCTTTTTACGAAACTGTGTTTTGTAAAATGTAAGAAATATTTCAGGACAAACTCTACAAATATTTAGTATATACTACGAAATTTTTGTATTTTATCCTGAAATATTCCTTATACATTTTACAAAGCTCAGTTTCGTTAAAAGCTGTATCTTCAACTCAGTTTGAGTAACAGTTTTGTAAAATCTGCAAAATTAATTTTTTCTGTGTGGTTGTTACTATTAGAGGTTTCTACCGACAATTTTATTATTTATTTTATTTTTTACCTTTAATGGTTTACACTCGCAAAGGCTGTTACTAGCAAAGGTTTTTACTATCTATGATTGTTACAAGCAAAAATGTTTACTATCAATGATTGCTTCGAGTAAAGGTAGTTGCAAATACCAACCACAACTAATAAGAACCATTGATGTCAATAATCTCTGCTAATATTTTTGGTAATAAATACTTTTGTTATTATTCACGGTCAATGTTCATCACTAATAAAAGTTTTTGCCGCTAATGGTTGTTACTAGTGGAATTTATTGCCATCAATGGTAGTTACTATTAAAGGTTTACTATCAGTAGTTGTTACTAACAATGGTTTTTAGTGGCTATTATTGTTGCCAATAATGACTGCTACATTCAATAGTTGTTCCAATCAATGGTTGTAACAAACAATTGTGGTCTCAAATGGTGGCTATACTATCAAGCAATGGTTTTAAGCAGGATACTTAAAAACGTTGGTACAATTGATGTACCAATTGATGTTTCAATCGTTCATACTTGCAAGCAGTAATAGAACTGCCAAATAATTTTTTTTGTTAAATTTCCATTTTCGATAAAGAAAAGTATCATTGAATGAAGAATATGTTCTATACAATATATCGTCTAGGCATAGAGAATTAAATAAAAAAAATTAAAAAGTAATTTTTGTATAAAACATTGTTTGATGACCGCGAATTCTCTTGAGTCAAAACTATTGAACGCGATGCACGCATTGAATACGGACGCCTACTGGTCTCGTTTCATTTCATTCAGAATGAGCTCATACATCCGCACACACATTTGCACTTTTACCCATTATTACTACTTATGACAAAGTCTACCCATTTTATTTATAGAAACACAAAACAACAATGGTTGTTGCACAGGATTGTATGTAGTTACCATTATTGGTTGTTACAATAAGTTATGTTCTTCTAATCACAATTACAATGGTTGTTATAAACTATATGGTTATTAAAATAGTTATTATAAACTATAGTTATTGCAATGGTTGTTATTAACTATGGTTATTACAATAGTTGTTACAAATTGTATAGTATTTGTAATCGTTGGTAATTATGATAAAAGTAAATATACTTTTGTAGTAATAAATAATACTATGCAGTAGGTTTGATAGAACAAATAATATTTCCAATCCCGACAGTTTTAGTCTTTGGCAATTTCAAAGGATTTTATTTTTTGTTCATCTTCTTTTTTTTGGGTTTTAAACAGCGCAAACTGACGATAATTATTATTGTAAGCAAATAACAATTCCTTGTTTGTCGCTAATTTCTTTTTATGCTCTCCAACCTTGAACACATAATTGAATATGCAAACTGCATTTGACATTTCATGTGTCGTAACAACAGTGATATGCTTGCCCGTAGAGAATTCAATTTATTATTATTATTATTTATTTCAATATAGTACAATAGTATATAAAATTATCCATATTGTCTTTTTTTAATTATCTCTTCAAATTTTTATAATACACAATATAAAAAAATATGCTTTGAAAATTATTTTTTATTATTCGTATATTTTTATATGTTTGTGTAAAAATTCTATTTGTTCATATTTAATAAATAATTTTGAATATTATTTATTATTGTTTTGAAGTAGATAATTTAATTGATAGCAATAAATAATTATGTAATTTTTAATTAAACTCATTTTGTGTTATTTTCTTAACAATACAGGATTGCCACAAAACATTAATTATTTTCATAAATAATACCATTTTTCACAGTATTTTAATTATTTAAAAAAATATAATAAAAATTCCTTGGAAGAATTTCGTTGTTCTCTTAAATAAAAAAATTCTTCACAGGATTCCAATTATTCATAACATAATATTAAAGAAATTCTTCGAAAAATGTAATTATTTTTAAAAATGTTATGACAATTCTTCGAAAGAATTCTATTATCAATTATGTGTAATACTTTTTTGCAAAAGTTACTTGAGGATTTTTAAATCTAATTGTTTATAATTCAATTTTACGAAATTTCGATTATTTGGAAATTCTTCAATTGCATATTTAGAAAATAAAAACTTGAAACAATTTTTTAAAAAAATTCAATTAAACATTTTCAAATAAAATAATTCTAGAGAATTGGCAGATTTTCATTTGAAACCTTTTCAAAAAATTCAATTATTTTTTTTAAATTAACGCTATATTGCTTTTCATATTCAATTATTATCTAAAAGTTTAACTGAAATGCATTTCTTAATCAATTTTATTTAAAAAATTCTACAAGAATTAAATTATTTAAATACAAAAATACATAATTGAACATTTCTTAAATTTTAATTATCATAAAGAATTTTATCTACAAATTTTTAAATATTTGAATTCTTTTGACTAATTTCAATATTTTTTTAAAGAATGATTACATTCTTCGAGAATTTTGACTAAAATTGTATGAATAATATTGAAATTCGCCGATGAATTTGATTATAAATGAAAATATTTCAATTTCAAAACACAATGCTATTATTTATGGAAGTAATTGCATTATTGTAAAAAAATTCATAACAAATTTGCAAATAGTTGAATTGCTGTGAAATTTTTATTATTTATGAAAATAATTTAATGTTTTGAAAAATGTTATTATGATAGTATTTATATTAAAAATCATTGAATTAAGGAACATTTTTTGAAAATAATTTAAATTTTACCAAAAATTTTATTATTTTTGAAAATAATTGAACTTCTGCAATCATTTGTAACTTTTCCATAATTCAATTTTTTCCGGTACTTTAATAAAAATTCCTGGCTTCTCCCTGATCTGTGTCAACTCTGAATTTAAAACTATTGAAAAAAATTATTCTTTTCTTTTCGGTTTCGTAAAACAATTATTTTTTTCATCACTTAGCGTCAAAGCTAACTTTAAGGACCTTATTTATTTTATTAAAATATTTAGCAAGAGGTAATTTTTCTAAAATGGAAAAATTTTTATAATATTTTTAAAATTCATGAATTTGTTGAAATTACGCAGAATAATTTTGCGTTATTGCTTAATAATTGAATTTTTAGAGGAATGGGAGCATGTTATTATATAATGATTAACCTTCTTCTTCTTCTTCTTCTTCTTTTGTGAAACGAACAAACAATAATTAACCGACATTATATTGTATAAAGAAATGAAATGTCAACAACCCCGAAAAATGACGCTAATTTCTATTGATGAAATTAGTAAACAAGTTTCCTCTGTGACTTTGGCTTGATTTGTCCTTGAGACGTCTGTCATTTCTCTCTCTTGTTTCTCATAAATAAACACTTATTGAAAAGTATATTATTCTATATCTATATGCACATACTTAGGACAGAATTTCTGTTAGTTTGATTATAACCTCTAAATATAACTGTACGGCTCTCTCTCTCTCCAACATTATATCTTTCGTGTTCCCCGTGCGTATCATCAAAGTATAAAAATTCATAGTGCTTGGTCAGACATTTTAATGGATTCTTGTTCCACCAAAAAAAAGTAATTAATTTCTTAATGACCTGTATTTTCAAATAATGTGACCCATATGTATATCAATTCTCTTTGTTCTCTTTATGTACACACACACAGACATTAACACTTGCCTCTTTTTCAATAATACAATCATCAAGCAACATTTCCGTTTTGATATACATATGTGTATGTGAGTGTGTATAAATTTACAACACGTGTGTTTCTTGTTCGATGGTTTATAGTGTATGAGTTCTTCTCTTGTGTAAAAAAAGAACAAGTGAAAGAAAAACAATTCGAGAATATTACCTCTGTGTGTGTGTGAGTCTGGTGAGAGAATAATATAATAATTACATCATCATTATCAGGCCTCATGCAACCAATTTCCAGTGATCCATAATAATTTCAGTGAGAGGACTTCATTATTTTGATGTATGTACATATTCGTTTTGTATAATAAGAAAAGGCAAATCTTTATTTTTGCGTTAAAAAGAACATCCGAATATTGGTAGTATTAATGCAACTATAGTACTACTATTTCAACTGCTAGTATTACTATTTACACTATTTAAATAATATTATAATAATAGTACTACCATTTCTCTACTTCTAACAATGTTTATTGTTTATTTTTAGTACTATTTGAATAGATTTTAAAATAGTTATTGAATTCTTGTAAAAATTTAATCCACAAATTTTTAAACAATTGACTTCTTTTCACGAATTTTAATAAAATTTTTGAAAATAATTATACATTTTTCGAGGAATTCGATTAAAATTGTGTTAAAAATAATTATTCAAACTCTGCGATGTTTTATTATTTATTAAAATATTTGAATTTCTGTAAAATATTTATTACACAGGCCGACAAGATTTACTTTCCAAGAATCAGACAATACTTTTCCGCAGAATTTTGACGTGCTGAATCCGAATCCGACCTCAAAAAGGACCCATCACGTCAGGTTTTTGAGATATTTTAACCTAAAATTGCGAAAAACCTGTTTTTAGTTATATTTGATGTCATGTAATACCAAGAGATAATTTTTTTCTCTTAGAGGTCAATCTTGCTACTAAAAGTGCTACTCTTCTCCTTTAATATCCATTTTGAAAATTAAAAAAATCTTCATTTGTTTCTGAGTAATCGTTTATTGAATTTTCTGAGTTGGGCGAATTCTTCGAAAACTGAGTAGAAACAAACATGATAATAAAGCAGAAATTAACTACAAACATCTAAATCTTAAATAGTTCTGAAGATTTTCAATATAACTGAATACGAATTCGATATCAGATTAACAGAATTAAAAATTACATATCTTAGGTAAATACAATCAATTTTAAATAAATCGTCTTCCATATTGTATACGCCATTTTTAATTCTTTCAATCTGATATTGAATTCGTATTCAGTTATATCGAAAATCCTCAGAACTATTTAAGATTTAGATGTTTGTAGTTAATTTCTGCTTTATTATCATGTTTGTTTCTACTCAGTTTTCGAAGAATTCGCCCAACTCAGAAAATTCAATAAAGGATTACTCAGAAACAAATGAAGATTTTTTAAATTTTCAAAATGGATATTAAAGGGGAAGAGTAGCACTTTTAGTAGCAAGATTAACCTTTCAGAGAAAAAAATTATCTCTTAATGTTACATGACAACAAATAGAACTAAAAACAGGTTTTTTGCACTTTTAGGTTAAAATATCTCGAAAACCTGACGTGATGGGTCCTTTTTGAGGTTGGATTCGGATTCAGCACGTCGAAATCCTTCGGAAAAGTATTGTCTAATTCATGGAATATAAATTGAATCAAATTTTGTTGGCCTGTGTTATTTATGAAAGAATTTAAATGTTTGTGTAGAAATTTATAAAAATTTTGTTTAAATATTGAATTCTTTAAAAAAATTTTAGAAAACTAATAGAAATTGTTTTTTGAAATTGAATTATTTTTATTTATTATAATAAAACGAAATTCAATTATTTTTAATACTATTTTAATCGAATGCCTTGATAAAGGTGTAATTATTCTTAGAAATTTTATTAAAATTTTTCAAAAGAATTTATTAATTTAAAATTTTGTTGATAAAATGCTTTGTAAAAGTCATTTTTTAAGAAACATTCAATTATTTATTCAATAAATTGTTGTTTTGTATTCAAACGATTGAATTCTTTTAGAATGTTCTAATAGAAAGTGATTTAAATTGAATTTGAATGAAAAATTTTAAAAAAGAATTTTAGTCAAAAATTTTAGAAAATAATAACTGAATTGAAATGGTTCAAAAAGCTTTGAATTTGAAATTTTTAAAAATCTTAATTCCAATAGAAAAATATAATAATGAACTATTAATTGTAGTGCTTTTAATATGAATGCCAAAAGTATTAGTATTAATACTATAGTTCTATAAATTCTAGTCCTAGAAGAACTGTTAATATTAGTTCCACTAGTAGTTCCAGAAGCACAACTATAGTCATAGTTATAAAAGTGCTACTATAGTATAGTAATTGTTATTCTATTACTTGTACGTGTAGCGGTATTAGTAGCGACTCTAACTGTTGTCCTACTATTATCACTACTATCTTCATTAAAAATTTATAATTTTTCCCAAAAATAAAAGATATTCCGACTAAAAACTTCCCATTGTCGAGATAATTTTTAATTCTTTTTTTTGGCTCCTTTCATTCTAATTACTTGACTTTAGCTCTGAAACTTTTCTCTCTAGAGTCGTATTGCTGAGGTAATTTTTGTATTTGTATACACAGTGAATTATTTCTGAAGATAATTAGTAATTTAGTAAATTACTCTTCCTATAATTATGTGTATCTTATTTTATTTTACTGTTAGAGAAAACAATAAAAATTCTAACTTTGAATAGAAAAATTTAGAATTCAAAACTATCTCGAAGCATCTTTCTTTCTGTCCTTTCTCTCCTAGTCTCTCTGATTCTTTATTATCAAAAAATATGTTCCCAAAGCGAGCATACAATTCTCGCGTTTATACAGTGTATAACGAGATTAGAATACCGTTATATCTCGCACACATAATGAGCAAGATTTTGTCTATATGGAATATTAGAGAGTCGTAGGTTGGAAACAACAAACTGGAAAATTAAATATGTAAAGGAAGAGTACAAATGTAATTAATAATAATTAAAAATTATTTTCGAATGCGAGAAGTAAGCTGATTTCGTTTTTTAACTGGTTTAAATGAAATGATCATTATAATTTTCAAATTGTCAAATAGAAAGCCAGGGAAATGAATATTGAATTTGAAATTTAGGTTTCGTGAAAATATTGATTTCGTAAACTATTTGCCGTCTCTTACAGCTGTGATTAGTTGTGAAAAGTTATTTACTCTGTAAATATAATATATTGCATCACTGAACCTGTCACGTCAGTTTGATGGAATTAAAATCCATTATTAGCATCAATATATTTGTATGTTGTAAATGGAAAGTGCAATATTTTCTTTCTGTGTAATGTGTATGTATAAAAATATAATAAGAAAAACGACGATACCAAAATTTCGTGATTTCAAAGGTTATTTCGACATTTTTCTAAATTTTACAGTTAATCTTACTAAAGTATGTTTTAAAAAAACATTTAAAAAATTTAAGAAAGTGCAGCTGTAGTTTTAGTTTTAACTTTTAAGTACACTTTTGATTAAAACTATTTACTATAGAAGAACGTTTGAAACCATTTTCAACTAAATTCTAGCTTTAAAAGTACGATTTTTAGTCCTAAAATTAACTCGATCTGGTTTCAAACTTAGAAATTGTAGTTTTAAGTTCAAAAATAGCCTGATTTTTAGTCATTTTGGTTTTAAGATGTATTGTTTCATCAGCTGTGTAAACTTCTATATTTTTTTGAGAGCATAAAAATTACTTGCTGGCATAAAATTTGTAGAATTGAAAATACGAAACAAAGATGTTTTTCTTTTTGAAACTATTCTCTCACTCTCTCTCTCTCAATTTTCCCTTTAAAATAGAGCGAAGTAGGGTTCGCGTGCAAGTGGCAACTTCCTTTCACTCAACGCCTCGAGGGTGTACGCGGAATTCTACGCGAATTCTTTGCAGTCAATGCCAATGCGCCTCTGACATTCTAGCCCGACAACGAGAGGGACACGAGTTTCCAGTCGTAATATGCATTTGCAACCTTTCTTAAATTTAAACAAGACAAGAAAAGCGAGAATGAGAAAAAAGTGTTCCCTTCTTCGTAAAATATCCTGGAGGACACAAAAAAATTCCCTTCAGCCTCCGTTCTGCCTCTAATTTCATCAGTCTCTGAAAATTGTAGAATTGCCTTAAACATACAT
This sequence comes from Leptopilina drosophilae, assembly GCA_032873175.1. Lineage (NCBI taxonomy): Eukaryota > Metazoa > Arthropoda > Insecta > Hymenoptera > Figitidae > Leptopilina > Leptopilina drosophilae. The sequence continues at coordinate 33,330,855 of CM065484.1, forward strand.
TGACTATTATAAAAGCGGTAATGTTAGAAACAAATACCAACTTTTTTTAAAAAGAAGTTATCGACTGAGTAGTTTCATCTATTCTACTAGAATTTACAGAATTTTTTACTAGTATTCACAAGTGTTTAAAAACCAAACATAACCTCAAAATGAAACAAGTCAAAGAGTGCATTACGAAAGACGACCGTAAATTCAAAGTTTATGTCAAGAACAGGTTGAAAGAGGTCAAAGAAGTCAAAAAATTCAAGGAAAGGTCAGGAATTTTGTTAAAATCACTGAAAATAATCAAATGTTTAGAATTCATAAAAAAAATTCAAATTGTGGTGTCATATATGTTTTCCTCATAAACTATATGAAATTACCACGAAATCTAATATAAAACATTTATTTTTTTCTATTTCTGACAATAGCTTCTTTTTAAATAAGTTTATTATTCTTGAAGAACCACCATAAAATTATTACTTATAAATTATCTAATTAATAATTTTATTTAAATATTTCAAAATTATTTGAATTTTAAAAGAGTTGCGTTTATAATTTTCATAAATAAATGAACATAAAATAATTTGCATTTGAAATTTTATAAATTTTAATTTTAATATAAATTTGATTAGAAACTTTTGGCATAATTTCAATTATTTTCAAAATTATCAGCTATTCAATGATTTTCAATATCTCCTATTTTAATAAAATTAAAAAAAAATTCAATTATTTAAAAAAATGTTAATAAAAATTCTTCGTAAATTCAAATTATTTTAAATACAATTTTAATGAACAGTAACAGTATCATTAAAATTCATCCATTTTCTTTATTTGTCTCTCTATAATTAACAGGTTAGAAAAAGTAGAAAAACAAAATGGAGGAAGAAAATGGGTTAAAGTCACTAGATTGTTACTAGACTACAGTTGCCAAGAAGAAAACAATTTTTTGGTCTCCAATAATTTTTAGAGTGTATCAGAATATTTTTTTAGGGTCAGGGAAAACCAAAGGGAGAATATAACCTTAAATTTTAGATCAAAAAGTAATTCTCAATTTGAAATTCAGATAAACTATAGTGTACCTTTAACTATATTTATAAAGTAAACCCAAAATGTACTTCGATCGTAATAAATTTTACTCTAAAAATAGTAAAAATTGCAAAAAACGCGCAAAAGTTTCTCTCAGTGTAAGTTTGACGTTAAAAATATAGTGAAAGTTATTTTGAGATAAAAAATTCAGTCAAACACGAATTCAAAAAATTTTGAAGTTCTCTTTCATTTAGTGGATATTTTAACATGAAATTGCTAATTTTAATCTACAAGTCAGTGATATTTTTAATTAGTAAACATATACATTTTTATAAGCAAAAAAATAAAAATTCCGTTTTAGAGAATAGAAAAATCTTCTTTTATATATATATATATATATATATATATATATATATATTTGAAGGACACGATAATATTGTTAAATTATCAATTATATATTCCAATTTTATCCATTTAATTAGCATCTTGTGACTAATTTCCGATGTCAATTAGCGTGTGTGACGCAAAATTTAAATCGACAAACCTTGATCACGCCATTTTTTTCTCCAAGTTTCTTGATTTGTACATCCATACATACACGTATTATAAATGAAGGCAAAAAAAGTGTGATGATGAAAAACATGTGCGTATGTATGCATGAATTACCAATATCTTTTCATCTGTTTGCATTTGTGATTATATATCTTTTGTTGTCAAAATTTTCCTGGAAGGCAAAAAGAAGTCTATTGTGCAGATAAAATTCTACGATTTCTGTGAAAATGATAATATTGTTTCCTTGTTGAGTGTGAATTATTTTTTATATATATACATATATATGTTAATTCATTATAATATATCTGGATTGCTTTTTATGACACTTTTGTACCAAAAGTTTTGTTCATCTTTTTCCAATGCAAAAAGAAAGTTTTGTTGTTGTTTCTGTTTTCGTTTTAGTCAAAAGTGGATTGAAAGTAGGATTTAGTTATAATGAATCGAAGAATCAAAACAGCATTGTTCTTAAAAATACTAATTGTTTTCAAAAATAAAATCAATACTAAGTATCGCAAAGGAAAAAGTAATACGAAAATAAATAAAAATTGTTCATTGACAATGACCAGCATTGCGTTCAATGAATGATGACCCCCACGTAATATTTTTTTTTGCAGTAATGAACCATAAGTCTGACTTTTATGTACTATGTATGAAGGAGCAGTGTGTATTGTGCGCGCATGTACACAACATTTGTATGGAGTTTAATGAACATTTATATAATAATATAATTATAATAATAATAACAACAACAACAACAACAACAATAGTAATGATAGAGCTAGGGATAGATAGACAAATAGAAGAAGAGAGAATGAGAAAGAAATGGGGAAGAGTGGGTGGGTCGATGGGTGGAGTGATCTTGCGTGAAGTGGTTACAAGAAATAAGAGGGGTTTTAGTGGGGTGGGGGTCACTGACCGTTACATCATCGGCCAGTCCATACACGAGGGAGCCACAGACCAATTGTCTCTCCTCTTTTCGATCACAAATCCTTTACGTTTGTAACTATTTGAAAGAATGCTTTTTAACGTACCCTTAATTCGTCATCGACATCATTATCATCGAAAAAAGAAATAATAATAACTCTTTTCTTTCGTTTACCCTCTTTTTATATTTTGCTCACACTATTTTTCCCCTCTTGCTGTTTCTCTCTATCTTTCTTACACTATTTTTCATCTCTATGTTTCTCTCTCCTTTACATTCTCACTCTTTTTCATTTTCTCAATTGTTTTTGCCTTTCTCTGTCTCTTCAGAAAATTTGATGTATTTGTTTCTAACCCGAATATTATAATGAAACTGTTTTTATTCTGATGCTACTTTGTTTAATGGGTATTATCTGAAACAGACATAATTAGTTTCAAAATTACATATATTGCTACAACTACAGCTACTACTTTAACTATTGTTACTGCTACTTTTACTACATATCCAGTCAAGTTGCTTGTGGACTTCTTTCTCTCCGACATTTTGTCTGCGGTATTTGTCTCTTTTAGAAACATTACCAAAACAACAATCGTCACTCTGACTTTAGTTAGAATGATCTGTAAAACACTAAGAACGTCGTTCTTAATGTTATATCCTACCCTATACCTAAATTTATAGTAGACTAAGTGCACTTTAACTTCTGTTAGGAGGATTTGTAGAATGATCTGTCAAACACCTAAGCAATATTTTTGTTGCAAAAGATCTGTAGTAGAATTGAAAAAACTAACTTCTTTTAGAATGATCTGTAGAATCTGTCATTGTTTTTGTTGCTGCTCTATTTTTTACTTAGATTTTTGATGGAGTAAATATACTTTAACTTCCTTTAGAACAATTTGTATTTCGTCTAAGCGTCATCGTTGCTGCTGCTCCATTTTATTGCACTTTAATTTTTGGGAGACTAAATAAACTTTAACTTTTTTATGATAATCTGTAGAACATCTAAAGGCTACTGTTACAGATGCTTCATCTTCTCTAGATCTGTCATGAAGATTCACTTACATTTTTTTAGTATAATCTATAAAACCTCGAAGTGTTGTGTTTGCAGCAGACTAAATAGAATTTAAAAGCATCTAAAGTATTGTTGATGTTGATCCATTGTATCTGCAGTAAATTATGTACTTTCACATCGTTCAGGATGATTTGCAAAATATCAGCAGTGTTGTCGCTCCATCTTTTGATGCATTATTGTCACTGCTGCTCTATTCTTTTTAGATGTGTCGTAATCTATAAAACATCCCAGTGTCACTGCTTCTCCATCTTCTTGTACTTATATTTTTGTCAGACTAAGGAACACTTTCACCAACACCGATTAAAAGTCAATCAACAATGAAATCATTCACCGATTAATTGACTTTAATCATTAACTTTTAATCGGAGTTGGTGCAACTGGCACTGAATAAATTAACTTCTTTTAGGATGTTCAATTTTCTCTAGATCTAGAACTAAATTCAATTTATCTTCTTTTGGGATAATGTGTAGAACCTTCCCAAAGCATAATTGTAGTCGTTCTTGTTGATTCATCTCGTATACCTATAAATTTATCAAACTAAATAAACTTTGACCCCTTTTAGTATAATCTGTAGAACATTCAAAGCATTTTAGAACCTAATTTAATGAGACAATAATTTTATTCTTTAGAAGCAAAGCTTATACTATGTAAGGCATCTTTATCTGTACAAACTACAAACAAAATTCAACTACTTAATTCTTTCTCTTCTAAAAAGAAAAATTTGCAAAGCGTTACTGCGAAGATGTCTTTTGATATTTACGAATCAATACCAAAAAAAGTTCGCAACTTTGGTATTCGTATTCTTCAAGAGAAAAAAAGAAAGCAAAAAATTGGCATATCTGTAAAATTGGATCCAGTGACATTGACGATATAAAAAATGGAATTTCGTTTACTTTTCTTTTTTCTAATGCAGGTATGATAAAGCCGGTAAAGTTCTACCAAAAATTCATGGGGGGAAATTGGATCTAGATAGCGGAACACTCTCCGCGCGTAGGAAGCGAATTCTAAAAAGCGACTGGTATTCCCCCTCCCCCTCCCTTCTTCTCCCCTCGCTCTACACACAGTCACTCTACTGTCCTTGCGGATTTCTACTCTCGCCCCATGCTCTCTAGCGACGACAAAATCGTCGTAGGTCGTTGAAGAGAATACAGACTTGTGAGTGTGTGTGTGTGTATAACAGAGACGATTCCGATTGGTCGTTGAAGTTGCGCAAAATGGCGGGCTGCGCGCCTGCGTCACGGGGTCGTAGTCACTGCGCACCACGTGGCTTTTAACAGCGCATGAGCAAATCTGATGACTACCACCACCACTACCATTGCTATCATCATCAGCAGCCGCAGCGGCAGTACTGTCGCATGGTGGTGGTGGTAGTTGTGATTTTATATTATAACAGAGAGAGAATATGATCACTGCAATTTTCACGGCTCGAGAGAAAGCGACACTGTTATAGGTTGGCTGCTTGCTTGCTTACTTGTTCGCTTGCAATTTTATTCGATGTGTTGGAAAAAAACCCGTTGCCTTGCAATGTTGCCACATTACGGATATCTCGCGATATTGTCCACGAGGTCTTTTACGGGGCCAATCATGGGGAAAAAAATCCCCCTCTCCAGTTGGCTCGGTTTTTTTTTCTTTATTGTTAGTAAAAACTGCTTTAATAAAGACATTTTGCAAATGATTGAAAATTATTTTCTACTTCTGTACAGCAAAGAAATATTAGGTTCTAAATAGGTTCTAAAAAAATATAATAGAAATGCTTGTAAAATGTAAAAAAACATGCTAAATTTTATACTTGAAAATATAATTTATCTTATGAATAATATGATTGAATGTAGGTATAATATATAGATTTCATGATTTTATAGTGATTTTTAAATTTCAAAAAATAAATTTAGAAGAGGACTTTTTTATTTTAGGGAATATAATGATAGTTGTCGTTAATGGTACTTCGACAATTTAAGATAGTTATTTATGGTAGTCATAATTAATCTTTATCATGAATGGTAGTTATAATTGGTTATTAATCATTATTAATGATTATTATATTATAATAAACCTAATGATTTATTTTTCTCTTTGTTAGTTGGATATCACTAAAATGTTTGCAACGAATGGTAGAAATTATTAATTTTTTTCTTTTTTCACGTTTTATATAACCTATTTTACTTATATATGTATTTGCAGTCTAGTTTCGCGATAAAAGAGTGCTTTTAACCAAAGAGAATCAATGAGTATTTTCTAAAATTAAACTTCCTGATTTTATCATTACTGAAAAGCTCTTATCAGGCGGCAGATAAAATTTATAAACGAAAATATAGAAATTGTAATGAACAAAAAAGTAAAGAAAACATCCTCTTTTTCCTCTTTCCCTTTTTGATACTTATTATAATATAATAGTAATTCATTGAAGATTATATAATTATAATAAATATGAAAGAGAAAATATTACGAAAACTAGTTTTTGAAGAATTTTTTTAAATTACATTTAATGTGTCTTTAAAATAAACGCAGTAGGGACGAGATGAAATAATTTGCTTTATATTCGTTCTCATCAATTTTTTTGTTGTCTTTATACTTATATCACAACTTTAATTTGAACTATATAATGATTAAATCCGCGAAGATTTGAGTTCATTCATAAATAAATTTATACATAATATAGATGTGATGTAAATTTCAACATAAATAATTTATTCGATTGTTCACTGAAGTTATAAAATCAATTTTGAGTTTATTATGGGAAAAAGGAAATTACTTCATAACCGGAAATAACAATTATAACATAAATTTACTAATATTTTCATTATAATTAATATAGAATCTTGATATAGAATTATAGACATTAAAACTTAATATAGAAACTAAGTTTTATACCTTTGCCTCGTTAATAAACTAGTAATATTTTTCTTCTTAGGTTAAAATGAATGTTTTCTTTTCATTTATGCATCTATATCGTAGATTATAACAATCGATTTATGATATTTTTGTTATACTAACAGTATATATATACATAAGTGTGTGCGTGTGTGTGAATAAAATGCAAATGAATGGCAATAAGGCTTGCCATTTCAATTCGCGATTTAATCTTGAATGGCTTAGCAAATCTGGACTTTAAAATCTCTTCTTTTAAGCCTACGCTTTCGCGCAATACAATATAAATGCAAAGAATAAAAAGAAGTTTAGAATCACGAAAATTTGATAAGAGAACAACTTTTTTTTATGATATATTTTGTTTTATTCATATAGACTTTTTTCTTTTATCATTTACTTATCTCAGTTTTGATTTCATTTTGTTTAAAATACTTTTTTTTACTTTTTTATTGGTTTTAAATATATATACGGGGCGTTCAAAAAGTGAGTAAAAATTGTTTATAAACCATGAAAAAAATGGAAAAGTGGAATGCAAAAGTATAAAAAAAGAGAAAAAAATAAATTGCAACTTTCGTTTATTATATTTTATAAATTCAATAAACAATAATTAAAATTAAATTTTTTTTAATTAAGAAAAATGTCTAAATCAGAATAATATTGCTAAAAAAAAATTGTAACTTATTATCGAGTTTTACAATTAATAGTCATTTGATAAAAATATGTGTGTTAGTAAAAATCTATACGATTTAGATAAATTTTAATACATTCGAAAATCTATTTTTATTCAAGTGCCTTTAAATGAACTTCCGGAAAGAAACACCTACTATTGAATTCCACAGAGTTCATATTATAATAATAATAATATAAGAAAAATTAAAAAAACAGAAAAACCAACAACCGATGATTCTATCGAATTTTTATTTCATATGTATACATATGTATGCGAGAGTGAAGCAATGAGTCACATATGTGCGAGCACATGTGATACTTGAAAACCTAATTTACTCAAGACTCTAAATGCCAGTCACACACAACCAGTGATAATGATTTTAATGCCTTGACTCATTCTCTAAAAAAATGTCTCTTTTGTAATTTTAATATTTTCTGCACGAACATAAATAAAATTGCATATATATATATATATATATAAAATATTAACTTGCAAATTTTCGTCGTTGATTCTGTTATTCATGATTTTTTTTTCACTTGTTATGATGAAGAAATTTACTTGTCTATTTTTACGTATCTAAATTATTTTTATTATTATTAATGTTATTATTATTATTGTTACCATCAACAATATATTATTATTATTTTATTTGTTACAATTTTGAGGTCAATTTCGCCTTTTAAAATGATTAATTTTATTGTAGAATCACTCTAAATGAGCTCAATTTACAATTTATTTTTGACACTTGACCTTCAAACATGTAAATTAGGAGATTATTTTATTTTTATTTAAGATTATTTTCTTTTATTAATGTTTTGCATTTATTGAAGGTTATAAATGTCCGATTCATTATAATCTATATCTAATGTTTTGTTGTTCAGTTCCACTTTTGACCACTTCTTGAGGTTATGTTTGCGTTTTAACAACATCAATTGTAGAATTACCTTATAAGGGGGTTGGGTTACAAAATTTTAAAAGTAATAGCAACAATGTCTTTTTTTGTTTTTAGTATAATATAAATAAATGAATTTATAAAGTTAATAAATTATAATTTATAAACTTTATAAATTTAATAATATTAAAATATTATAATTTATATTGTTGTACATTTATAATATATATGTATATATTTATATAAATTCAGTGAGACGATAAGACGATGACGTTATAATCTATAAAATTTAAAGATCAACGAACTACCGTTGTTATTGCTAGCTGCTACCTCGGCTATAACCAGTGATTATGAGGTGAAAATAATTGTCGACGATACAACATGTTTTATAGTATAAATGTTCTCGATCACCCACGCGTGACAAAATACACATATATACATCTTAAAAATGTAGATTTAATTCATAACAATTATTTTTATCAAAACGCACACGAGCACGCATTAAAATAACAATAAAACTACGGAAAATGAATTATTTTAATAAATATTAATAATTAGATACAATATTTGATAATGATTTATGCAAATTTGGATCTAATGGTCTTACAAGACGGTTTTACCAAACCGATTAAAAGTTAATCAATGAGCCCTTCACCCTTTAGGCTATTAGTTTTAAAAAAAACAAAACTGTAAAGCAAATCGTAAAAATTTGCGTTAGAGAGAAAAGGAGAGAATTATCGTTTGTTCTTTTCTATTTCAGTTCAGGGTCACTACCCTGAAGGTGGCTACATCTCAATTTTCTTTAGTACCAATTACCAATTCTGTAAAATTGCAGTGTAACTTCTCTTGTTTCATGAGTCTGAAAAAGGGGAGTGTGAGGCGAGCTTAACACAATCAGGGTTGGGTAGTTACGGTCAATAGATTCGAGATCACTGTTTACTATTTGTTACGAAGTATTTTTTTTTGGACAGAAAGAAAAATTTTGAGAAAACATTTAATTTATATTCCGAATTTCATTAATTGTGATTGGCTATTCCCATAGAGAAATACCACAAGTTCCAATTTTTTTGGTATTCCCTATGAGCATATCCAATAAAAATTGGAGAAACCTCTGGACGTTTCTGAATATGCTCAGAAACGTGGAGTTATACAAGCATCTGAATTTTTGGACTTTATCACTCGATAGTCTTAATCTATATTGATAATGGATAATTAAAAATAAGACTTTCAGCTTCAGAATCACTCAGAGTTAAAGTGCTTAGACATTTTGACTCGAAGTGATTGTTAATCTTATAATTTTGTTTATAAAATAAGAGAAATTTTGATTATGATGACTAACGGAGAATTTTGTTTGTAGGCCGACGCAGAATTACATAAACATCAAGAGTAGCAGTCCAGCGTCACCAAGGACAGTGAGCAGTGCTACGTCCTACGTTCAGGGTTCAAATGCAGGACCCAGTAGTGTTTCTGGAGTGAGTAGTTCCGTTGGGACCGGAAGTGTCGTCGCAGTGACTGGATCAATTGCTAGTGCTGGAATTGCCGGTGGAACTGCAGCCGTGGCGGTTTCGGCGGTCACTGCCACAACCGGTGGAGGCTTTGTCGCCGTCCCCGTACCCACAGGGCTTCGATATGTCCATCCTTACCTGCCTCCACCGTTGCCCGCGCCATCCGCACCCGTTAATCAAACACCACCTCCTCCGGGTGCGGCCGCCGCATATACCAGGGTATGTATACATCACCCTCTCTTTTTTATAGCCCATCTATTTTTAGACCCATTTCCAGCTATTTCAAAAATAATTACTTGATTAAAACCTTCTTTCCTAATTAATTAAAAAGAAATCTTTTGTCCAGGAGAAGAAATGGTGATTTATAGTCGGAAGGAGGGGAAAAAAGGGTGCAGACCCTTTTCATTCAAGGTCTATGGTATTTAAACACTGTTGCCAACCTTGGTGATTCGGCATCAAAACCAATGAATAAGAAAATTATTGGCTTTAGATCTGACACCAACAGTGCCACTGTGGCAAAATATTTTTTTAGAAAATTTGGAAAATTTAACATGTGCAGGAAATCGACACAAAAACACGTTGGTGAAGTTCACAAAGTTTATAGTCAACGATTTCAAAAGAAACATATTTTTAAAAAAACTTTTTATAAATTTTTGTAAAGAAAATATTACACTGCAAAAAACTTTATTTGATTCAAATAACCGATTATTTGACTATTATCAAATAAATATTTACTTGAATCAAATAAATTGTATTTGAATCAAATATTTCAGTATTTGAAGCAAATATTATTTAATTGATTCAAATAAAAATTATTTGATTCAAGGAAATATTTATTTGATAATATAGTCAAATAATCGGCTATTTGAATCAAATAAATTTTTTTTCAGTGTACGATTAATTTAATGAATAATGATTTTCAAAAAAAATATTTGTTAACAAAAAATGCTATTTTTTTGTAGGAAAATAATTCTTTTTCTTTCAATCGTTGATCATAAACGTCACAAACTTCACTAACACCACAAAAACAAAATTATTGACAATTCGCATTTTTTCTTTCTTTAAAAATAAAATTGAAATTCTTTAACTTTTTAAGAGAATTGTAATTAAAGAGCAAGATTTTAAAAGCTGATAAATCCATTTTTTAAAAAATTAAGTTAAACATAAATTTAATATTTTAAAGTATTATTTAATATTTATTAACGTGATAATATTAATAATAATAATGATAATATTTAATCACGTTAATTAATAATTGAGGGCTCGGATCAAAGAAACGACGCTTGTAAACGCACAGAACATTGCGAAGCGTCGGTTCTTCGATCCGAGCCCTCAATTATAATTTTTTATTTTCATAAATTGACCTGTCAATGTTGAATGTAAGAAAAAAAATTTATTAATAAGCAGAGTGGCCACAAGTCAGGGAAAAACTGGAAGTCATAAAATTTTGCGGCCACCCTGACAACGAATTTTCAATTTGAAATCTTTTTGACATAACTAATTGTAAGGTGACTTAATTTTCTTGTTTTTCATTAGAAAAAATTACCAAAACCGTTAAATCACTTAATTATGATAATATTTAATGAAAAACAAAACGTCTTTAAATATAAAAAAAGGTTATAAAAGTAAATTAACACAAATTTTTTATTTTAAAATTAACTATAGTGGTTATGTTAGAAAAGTCATTTGTTTCATTTTCTTGAAATAAGAAAATATAGATTTACTTATCAAGTTTTGAAAACTTGCTCCTCAATTACATAAGAGAAAATTACTGGAAAAAATGGAAAATAATTGAGAATAAAAAGAAACGGAGAAAGAAAATTAAGAAAAATACGGTATACTGTTTCGAGAATCAAATCAAATTCTATACTTAAAAAAAGGGAGGGGGAGGGTAGGAAAAAATTTAATTTCTTTCCTTTAATAACTGGAATCGTCGAATGAATTCTAAAATAACTTTAAATGGCATTTGAAAACTAGAAACGCTTCAAGGTAATTTTCCTGGACTTTAAGGAGATACTTGATTTATAAGTACATTATATATAGAACACGTAAAGTTAAATTCTGAGATTGTGTTTGAAAATGGAAAGTATATATAAACCACACTGAATAATGAAGTATCCAACCAATTTTGAATCATTACCAACTCACGTTGTTATTAAATACTTGAAACGTTTAAAATCGAGAGTCGGCATTAAATTATTGAGTTATTATTAAATTGCACTTATGGAATAATAATGAACAAATTTTAGATTTTATAATGTGCCTTAATTCTAATTTTAACACAATCATTTTAAATAATTTTTTATTTAAATAACCTTTTTTCATTTTAACAAAAGTAATTTTTTTTGTATTCTAATTTTGTATACTTTTTTCTGATATTAAAATTAAGTCCTTTAGATTTATCCTTTAGATATTCTCTTTATTTTTAGATATTGTTTATAGATCTTGTCTAGGTTTTGTGTAAAGAATGTTTTGAATATCTAATAATTTAGGAAGTCAAATATTGTCTCAGGGGCGAAACCTGTTTCATTTTTATTATCAAGGAAAAGAAGAATAGAATAGATTTTTATTGTGACCTTATCGAAAATTGTCTTTACACAATTTCAGAGACAATTACGGATGTTCCTGGGCTAAAAGCTTGTACAGATTTTTCTACCTTTTTAAAATTTTTTCTCTATTTTGTTATTTTTTTGTTTGTTTCGTCGACAAGACGGAAACTTTAACCCGTAACAATGGCCTGTAACTAATAGTCGTAATGTTAGACCGACCATGATATAGATAGTCGTGTGGGCGGGTGAAAGTTGTCTTCACCCACTCGCGGTGTAAAGCTTTTGCCTCGTTTGTCCCCCTTCTCTCCTCTCCTTTTTATTCATCGCCGCCGCTTCTCTCTCCCCCGCGCCACCCGTCAAAACAACGCGCGATTTTCAAGTCATTACCGCGGTTGTGAGATTTTTGTCGTAAAATGATGACGATAGTTTTGCACACACACACACACACGCTATAGAGGAATGGCGATGATTCAATTCTTGATTGACCTGAATATTTATAGATCAATAACGCCTCTCTTTTTATCGTATTTTGTTAGTTTAAGAATAAAAAGGGTGGGTGATAGTTAAAATTAATGCGGGGGTTTTTTTCTTTTCTAAATAACTAGAAATTGAGACGTATTACTGGTAATTTAAATTAGGAACATTAATGAATATTAATATTGAATTCAACATTAAGTAAATAATTTTTTACATGCAGTACTAAAAGTTTAGTAATGAAACAACAATGATAGCAACAAAAATATAATAAAATATAATAAATAATCTATATTAATAATCGCTGTAGTCTGGTAATCTGTTCGCAATTTGAAGTTAGTTGTTGTTAGATTTTTTATTTTACAAGTTTTTAAATAATTTTTCGTTTTAAATATTTTCAATTTTAAAATTGTCATGAAAATCATTGAATTTGTAAGAAAAATTTTACAATTTATAAAAATAATTAAATTTTATTTAATACTTTGAAATAATCTAATTTCATTAAAAATTTAATAGAACATTTCGAAAGTAGAAAATTTTGTGAAGAATTTATTTCAATTTTTTAAAATAATCGCGTTTCTTAATAATTGAAATTAATCACCTACTTAATGAACTTTCCTTAAATTTTTGGGAATAATTAAATTCTTCTCACAATTTTATTACAATTTTCTAAAATAATTTAATTCATTCAGGGGATTTTATTTACATATAACAAATAATTAAATTCTTTCAAATAATAGATATTACCTATTAAAGGTTTTGACAATAATTTAATTCTTTCAAAATGTTCTTTAATTTATTGAATATTGTCGACTTTTATTCTGAAAAATTTGTTTTTAAATTCTATAAAAAGAAGTTTAATTTTTCAAGAATTTTGTGAAAAAATTGACATAATTAATTTTTATAAAATATAATTTCATATGTGGCAAGAAATTTTTTAAAAAATGGTTGAAAATAATCACATTTTTATAATAAATTTTTCAGACAATTTTAGAAATAATTGGATTTTTGAATTTTGATTGAAATTTCTTAAGTTTTGAAGAAGATATTTAAATATTTTTCAAGAAATTTATTAACCATTTTGAGAATTAAGAAATTTTACAGAAAAAAAATTTTAAAAAACCAGAAGGAAACGGGAAGGAAAAATTAAAAAATAATTGAAAATAATTGAATGGCTGCATTCACTTTACTATTTCAAAAATAATTTAACTTTTTTCAATGGATTTGATCAAATTTATTTATTTCAAATTTTATTCAATTTTTCAAATTGATGAATTTTTGCAAAAAATTGCATTAAAACTTTTGATAATATGAACAATAATTAATTATGTACTTAATGTGGGAATTTTTCAAAGTTTGATTATAAAATTGTTCAGGAATTTAAATTTAAAAATAAAAAATTTTGTAACTTGCATAATAATTTAGCAATTAAATAATAAAAAAGAGACATAATGGAAAATAATTTGTTTGTATTTGATTAAAAATGTTGTTCCTTTTTTGTCACAGGTGAATGACCGAGTGGCAATCAGCGTGAGCAGTAATCCCGTGTCCCAAGTGGGCGTCGGTCTTGGTGTTAGTGTCAATGCTGCTGGCGAGTATGTGGTGACGAATCGTGCCGAGAGGCCGAGGATATCGTTGCTCTCGACACCTGCCGCAACGGCGGCGTCAACGGCCTCGCCAACAGCATCCGAATATCCCGTCGCATCGGCAAGAAATCCACGCGCTGTGATACCAATACAATCGGAACAATATTGCGGCAATCGTGGCAATTCAACTGTTGATATTGTCACAATGTCCGATGCTCCGCCATTCAAGAAAATACGCCTTGGACAACAACCTGCCACCGCACAATCGCAAGTCGTCCAATCGCAATGTCAAAATTTAATGCCCGCCGAGACAATTGTTCAACAGGAGCACGTGCAACAAATTCAACAGCCATTGAGGATAGACACCAGGGTGGGTATTGTGAAATGGAAAAACGAAAAGGGAAATAAAACAGGAGTTTGTCTCTTCGTCGTTTCTTGAGAGGAAAATCATTTTACCACTAATAATAATAATTAATTAGTGGCAATTCATTTTTTCAGTAACTAAAACTCATTTTAATCGAAGATTATTTTTCCACAAGCTGACAGTAATTTTAATCATAATTTTCCACTGATTGAAATTAATTTTAAACATAAATCCATTTTTCTTCTAAGTAAGTAAGGGAAAGTGTAATTGATTTAGGAAATCAGAGAAAGGCAGAGATTTTTTATTAAAAGTAATGAAGCAAATGAAATTTTTAGTATCTCTCTTCTTTAAATCATAAACTATAAAATTATCACGAATTCTAATAAAAACAACCTCAAATTTTTTCTATTTTTGACACAGTCAACAAATTTGTTGAGGAAATTCTTTTCGAGAAATAAATTTTATGAAATTTTCAATTATTCAATAAATTATTATTTTTGGATTTAAATAATTAAATTCTTGTAGAATTTTCTAATAGAAATTGAATTGAAAATGAATTTTAGTAAAAAATTTAAAGTATTATTGAATATTAAAAGCATTATAGCGTGAATTTTTAAAAATAATTGAATTCTGAAAAAAATGTTTATTTTGTCTGTAAATCAGGGAAAATAAAATAAAATTTTTGTGGTAACACTATTTATTCACTTATTTATTTGTTTAACTATTTATCTTTCTATTTATTCATACTTATTTATTTAGTAAATATTGCAAACATAGTTTTTATTAAAAGCAGAAAAAAATATAAAAAATAATTATAAAAGTAATAAAAGAAATAATGGAAGTGATAAAAAATATAATAAAAGTAATGAAAAAATAATGGAAGTAATAAAAAAAAATTATGAAAATATCTTTATTATTATTATTTTGATTTAATTTTTTTTAATTAATAATTATAAATATATTTTACTGTCCTTTAGAAATTTTTTTTATATTGTGGTTTATGAATGCTATTAAATGAACAAAAGAATTAATAAGTCTTAAGGTACTTCTACGATTGCTACTCTTGTAAAAATTTATTTTCGACAGATTTTCTTCAAATTTTGTGAAAATGTTTCTTCGGGTTTTGCAATTTTTACCACACTTACAGTGCACCCGAAGAAATATTTTCTCAAAATTTGAAGAAAATCTATCGATAATCAATTTTTCCAGGAGTATCAGCTGGAGAACTACCTTAATAAAAAATAATAAGCGAAAGAATAATAATAATAAATAGTAGCGGGAAATAATATAAAAAATTTTAATAATGTAAAAAACTAAAGTAGAAAAAGGAAGTAAGTTAATTGAAAAAAACAAATAAAGAACATAGAAAAATAAAAGTAAGTGAAGTGAATAAAATAGTAAATAAAGTAGTAGAAATTTAAAAATTAGCAATAATAAATTAGAAATTTATTGTAAATGAAAAAAAAATTGCAATAAATTTATTAATTTATTTTAAGAAATACGGGACTTACCCTTTCGCAGAAAAAGTACTCTTAAGAATTAAAAGTTGCACACTGCAACATTGAATTATATTAATAAAAAACTAGTGTGGCAATATTACAAAATAAATAAATAATAGAAAAAAGTAAAGAACGAAAAATTTAATGTATAAATCAAAAATAAGACAAATATTAAAAGTAAATAAAGTGTACAAAATGCAAGTCCAATAAATAGTGAAAATAAATATATTGCAAAAAATTAATATAATAGAAAAAATATTTGTCAGTAGTGGAAATGGTAAAAAATAATAAATCATATAATATATAATAATAATAATTTAAAATTAGTTAAATTAAAATAATAATTTCTTTTGAAAGAGTTTAAAAAACATAGTTTCTTTTACTTTTTTCTTTACCTTCTTCTTCTTTCTTTTTGCAAGGAGCAGCCGGTGCAGGGAAGTTATGTGCCCCAAACGGAAGCGATATCGCCAACTCCCGAGCCAAATACACAGGAGGACGCGCAATTTCGAACAACGAAAGACGAACTCCTTCAGCAAATTGGAAAAGTCGATCGTGAAATTGCCAAGAGGGAGACGCAAATCAGCAAACTTAGAAAAAAAATGAAACAACTTGAAGAAACGGCAAATAAATCTCTTGAGGCCGAAGGTCTTAAACGACCTGTCGAGGAACAATCGCAACAGCCGAAGCATCAATCGCCGGCGCAAAAAATTTACGCCGATAATAGGGTAAGGAAATAAGAACATTTTTTTCATTTTATAAGCTTTAAAGAAAAGATTTCAAGTTACAGTTACAATTTTGACAAAAAGTTTTGAATTTAAATAATTAAATTGACAAAGAATTTTCTGAATTATTTCCAAGTTACTAAAAATAATTGATTTTGAGAAGAATTTTAATTGAAATCATTTTCAAAACTTTTAATTAATATTCTTCGAAAAATTGAGTAGTTTATTAAAATTATTGTTGAATATCAAAAAATTTTCAATTTGAAATTTTTGAAAATCTTTATTTATTTCTATGAAAAAGTAATAATGATTAAATATTTATTTAAAAATGTTAATGTTTTCGAATAATTTTCCAATTATAGAAATATAAGAGAACATTTTTTTGAATATCTCAATCATGTTTAGAATGAATCAAAATATTCTGTAGAGTCCGGAAAAGTCTAAATTTTGTTTGAAAATCAGGGAAAGACAATTAAATTTTTGTAGTAACTGTGATAATTCAAAAATATTAATTAGAACAATAGAGGATAATTTTTACATCGGATAATAATAATAATATTTACATTGAATTGAATGAAAATTAATTTTCTTATCTTATTATTTGTAGAAAAAAGCGGAAGAGGCGCATCGCGTATTAGACAGACTTGGACCAAAAGTCGAACTTCCATTGTATAATCAGCCATCGGACACGATTGTTTATCAGGAGAATAGAGAGAGGCATCATGCAATTGTAAGGCCAAAATTAATATTGAGGCTGCAACGTGAACATGGTGATCGTGCTTCACTTCATCGGAAACAATCGCAAACCTATGCCGTTCTCGTTCAGGAATGGCATCGTAAAGTTGAACGCGCTGAATCAACGCAAAAACGAAAAACAAAAGAGGCTAAAAATCGGGATTTCTTTGAAAAAGTATTTCCCGAATTACGAAAGCAAAGGGAAGATAAAGAACGTTTTAATCGTGTTGGTGCTCGTATCAAGAGTGAAGCTGATCTCGAGGAAATTATGGATGGTCTTCAGGAGCAGGAGGTATTTTTTAAATATAATAATCACTCACAAAGAAAAAAGAAAAAATTAAAGGATAAGCTACACATATTTAATTTATGTGAAGAAGAATTAATATTTTGCAATGTTTAGAATGAAAAGTATTTGCGAAGGGCACTGTTCATTTTTTAATTGCTTTTCATTTAATTTACTTATTTAACACAAAACTAGAATTGAATTAGATTTCAATTATTAATTTCATTTTCTGAAGTACTATTTCCAGAAT
The DNA here is from genome assembly GCA_032873175.1 of Leptopilina drosophilae. Classification (NCBI taxonomy): domain Eukaryota; kingdom Metazoa; phylum Arthropoda; class Insecta; order Hymenoptera; family Figitidae; genus Leptopilina; species Leptopilina drosophilae. The sequence continues at coordinate 33,348,803 of CM065484.1, forward strand.
GCAAATTCCTTGGTCTTTTTCATTTAATTAGAAAAACGAAGTAAAGTCGAAAATTTAAAAACAAACTTAAAGGAAAAAATAAAAATAAATAAAGTGAAATAAAAAAATTAAAAATAGATAATGAAAAATATTTTTACGATAACTTTTTAATTATCTTATCATTTTTCTCTGTATTTTTTTTCTCTCTTTTTTTAGAGTAAGAAAGAGAGATTGCTTTTTAAACATTGCAAATTATTAGATTTTGATGATTCATCGTTTGGAATGTGAAATTTTTGAATTTTAACAACTTCTTTATTTATTTAATAATTTTTTTTTAAGAAAAAATATTTGTTTTTAACTTAATACTAAGAAGATGGTTTAAAAGCGAGAAGGTGAGTTAATTTATAGAAGTTAGTAGAATTCTGGAAAAATCGGAAAAGAAAAGAAAATCATAGAAGAAATGTAAATTCTTCTCATAGATTTGTTTTCGACTGAAAAAAATATTTTTTATATTTTAAAAAATCAAGAAAAGAAAAATTTTTTGATTAAAATTCAAAATAGAATTGTTTTTTCTCTAAGTGATCAAAATGTAATAATTTGTTTATTTGATAATTAAAATAGAATAGTTTTTTCTTTAATTAATCCAAATAGAATAATTATTTTTTTAAACAATTAAAATAGAATAATTTTATTGCTAAAAATTTCAAAACCTATTTTTATTTCTCTTAATTTAATTTCTACATCATTTATTTGTTAATATAGACGAGAATTTTTTTCGTTTTAAAGAAAAAATAACAGGGAAACTTTGTTTTCTCTGAAATAAGAAAATTTCGTCTCATTATTCGAAAGAATTATTCACAATTTTTGTTGAGAATCTTGGAAAAAAAGAAGAATTTCTTTTTTGCAAGAAAATAAATTCTTTTCTTGATTTTTTATCCGTTTCCAGGGCTTTATTCCCTTCTGAACAAGTTTTCTTAATAACTTTTTGAGAATGAAAAAAGCATTTGTGTTTTTCCGTCTTGGAGCTTTGGATTATTTTAATTAACAAAAAGAAAATATAAATATAGATTTATATTTATACTTGAAAGAAAGGAGAAAAAACATGAAATTTCTCTCTTTGGGGGAATGGAAATTTCTTATTTTTCATGTGAATCTTGTAATTCTCGTAGAATTATTTTTTACAAAATTAATTCGTTGAATTTAGAATATTTAAAATATTATAATTTTATTTATTTACGAAATAAGACATTATTTAACAATATAAAAGAATTCTAATTTAAAAATATTTTTAAAATTGTAATCTTTTTGTTTACTTAAAATTGTAAAAATTATATTTAGAATTGTAATTTTCACATTTAGTTTTCTAATTTTTACATTTCGAATTCTAATTTCCACATTTAGAATTCTAATTTTCACATTTAGAATTCTAATTTTCACATTTAGAATTCTAATTTTCACATTTAGAATTCTAATGAAAATTTGAAACTGGATGAATGTTCAATTTTGATTTTGTAATTTCAACTGAAATGAAATTCTTATTTTCAGTGAAATGAGGAAAGAGGAGAATTGCAATTTTCACATACAAAAATATAATAATTCGTACGTGTGACTTTTTTTGGTTTTTGAACTAACAAAAATAGAAAATATTGTTTTTGCTAAATTTTTTTATTTACTTTTTTACGTTTTTGTGAGAAAATTTTTTTTTTATTTTAATCTTGTGACTAAAAGGGGAAAAAAGGAATTCTGTTTCTTGACTTGCACAAAAATTTGAATCACAATCTAACAGCTTGAGGCTTTTACTCACAAAATTGCTAATCATACACAGCTTTTCATTGAAAGAAAAAAACTTTTTCACGCTTCATCAAGTAAAATAAATTATTTTTTGTTTTTTTCTTCTTTAAAATTACATAACATTTCGTTTATAATGACAAAAAAAGAAAAGTTCTTAAAAGACAATTTGAATTTTTTAACATACTTAAAATTCTTTTTTAATAGAAGAAAAAAAATCAATTTTCTTTAAAAAAATTGAAAAATTCTCTGATGAATAAGTGATTAATTTTTTGTTTGATATCAAATTTAATCTTAATGAAATAATTAATTTTTTTATAAAACGATTAATTAATTCTTTATTGAATTATTAGTTCATTCTTGACTGAATTATTAATTAGTTCTTTACTGAATAATGAAATTTTTAATTCTTTATTGAATCACTAATTAATCCTTTATTAAATTATTATCGATTCTATTTTGAATATTTAATTGATTTTTATTTTATATTTAATTAATACTTTTGAATAATTAATTCCATATTGAATAATTTTTTTCTTTTTTTTATATAAGTAATTTATTCTTTTTCAAAATAATTTTTCCATTTAATTGAAAATTATGTTTTTTTTATTTAAAAGTTGGTTTATTTTGTTTTACTTCTTTTTCAAAGAGTAAATCTTAGTGATAGTGACATTTTTTATTTAATATATTTAAATTTTTCGTAAATTTAATTTCGCAAATTTTACAAATACAGTGAATTTTTTTATTCAAGAATTAAAATTCTTTACTTACATTTTGAGTTTTCAGAATTCTAATTGTTTTCCATTTTAAATTCTTCTGTAACAATTTTCTTGTTTTCTATATCGATTGAAATTCCATAATAATTTTTTCCTATAAATAATATTCATTATTAAAATGCTTTCATGGTAAAAAAGCTTTCTGTAAAATGCACAGTTGGTAAAAAAAATCTTGGTTCTCGTTAGGTTTAGGTAAAAAGAATTACCTTCACATTCTCCTACCAAGTGCTGGTCAGGAAGAAAGTGATCCGGACAAATTGCCTGGAGAAGATTGAAATATACCAACTGACAATAATAATGAAAAGTTTTGTTTTAAAGAAACATTAAAAAAGAATTCAAATTTTGAATTAACAAAAATTTTTGATTTTTTCTAAATTAATAAATTCTGTTTTTTTTACTAATTTTGTAATTTTTTTGAAAAAGTTTGAGAGATTTACTAAAAATTGTGTTGCCTTGAAAAAAATTGATTTTATTTTCTTATTTTTTTGAGGAAAAATAAAATAGTGAATAAAAAAATGATATTAATAATAATAATAATAATATGTAAGAAAATATATTTTTTATGGACACTTCATGGAAGATTTTCTCTCTTATCTGATTTCCCAGGAAGAATTGTCGACAGAGTTAAAAAATTCCATTAAAGCCCGTCAGGTTAGTAAAGAATGAACAAATTCCTCTTTTCACTCTTCTTATGATGGTTTAAAAAAAGTAAAGAAAAAAATGACAAATCGAAAAAATTATTAAAATTATTCCAAATTGACAAAAGGAAAATTATTTAAATAAAAAAATATTACTAGAAAAAATAGTAAATTTAGTGAAAAATAGATTTTATTTGAAAGCTCCATTACAGGAAAAGATGTTTTGTTTATTAATAGATAAAATTCTGTTTTTTTTCTAATGGAATTATTCAGGGCTGTGAATTTTTTCTATTCGTATTTTTTTTAATCTCCTTAAAAAACGAAAAAAATATTTCATTCGATTTAGAAGAATTTTTTAAAATATTTTTAAAAACACATTTATCCAGTTAATCTTTATATAAATAATAAAAATACATAAAATATGAAATTCTGTTAAACTTTTATCATTTATTTTTTTTATTTTATTTATGTAGTCAATATACGGGCACTAAAATTTTACATATGCATAAAATGTTATAAATAGTAATAAAAAAATAAAAATGAAATTGAAATTTGATTTTTAAACAAAATATTCGCAAATAAAATGCAAGTTAGTAAAGTAAAGTAAGTAGAACTAGAGAAATAGATAGAAAAAAATACAAATGCAAAACAAAAGGGAAAATATGTTCAGTAAAGTAAAAAATACAACAAATTTTTATAATTTTTTTTCTAAATCAATTTATAGGAAAAACAGCTTTTTGCTATATATTAAGAATGAAAAATACTCGTTCGCATCCAAATAACTTGCCTTCGAGCTTTTAGAAAAAAATACACTTTTGTTTCTTGTTCTTCTTTGAAAAAATAAAATTTCAACTTTTTGTTCTCAAGGAAATTTTTTTTATTTTTAGAATCAAAACAAATGTGTGTCGAGAATTCTTTTTTTTTACAAAATTTTATTGTCTTTTTTTCTTATTTCTTTTTTTACAGATGGAGGATAAGAAAATGCGTTCGTACGCAGTGATACCGCCATTACTATTAGATTCAAAACAAAGGAGAATTGCGTTTCAAAATCGTAATGGTTTATTGCAACCAGAAGAACTTGAGGGTCTGCATAGCGAGAGAAAATTAATAAATGTTTGGAGTTCAATTGAACATGAATTATTTAAGGAAAAATATATTTCGCATCCGAAAAATTTTGGCGCTATTGGCCAATCGTTTGATCATAAATCAGTACCGGATTGCGTGCATCATTACTACCTCACAAAGAAAGCGGAAAATTATAAACAGCTTCTTCGTAGGTCACGGCGAATTCGTTCTAGAAACAATCCTAATAATAAGGTAAATTATTCATTTATCTTTCTTTTTATTTACATTTTTCAACTTTTCATTTATTTCTTTTTTGTTATCCTTATTATTTTATTTTTTATTTTACCACTTCTTTTTTTTACTTTTTTTGTTTACTTTTTATTTATTTATTTTTATTTATAAAATTCTTGATTTTAACATTTTTAATCTCATTCTCTAATTTTTTTTAAATTCTTTGTTCCCTTCTTTATTTCTTAATTCGTTTTATCTTATTTTTCATGTTAACATCTCTGCTTTTTCTTTTTTAAAAAATATTTTTTTTCTTATTTCTTTTGTAATTTTTTTTTATGTATTTCTCTATTTTTTTCTTTTTGTTAATTTTTTAATAATTTCTTCTGTTTTAAAATTTTCTTTTTGCATTTTTATTTTTGATTTAAAAAATTAAAAAAATTTTTCTATCGTTTCTTACTTTTTATTTTCCCTATTATCTTAGTTCATTTTTTATTAAGTTTTTTTAATTTCTTCATTTTTTACTTTGTTCTTTATTTTTTTATTTTTTTTTGTTTTATAATTCTTATTTTTAATTATTTTTTTCCTATTTTCTGTTTCTTTATTTTTCTACTTTTTTCTTTTCATTTCCTTTCTTGTTCTTGATTTGGTTATTTTTTATTTTCTTTGACGCTAAACTTACGACTACAATTTTTCTTCTCATTTCTATTTTATTCTTTATATTTTAAATTCTAAAAAATTATTCTTTTTATTTTTTTTTAATTTGTGTTTTTTGTTTGAAAATTTACATTTTTTATTTTTACATTCGTTTAGTTTTCACAACTTTTCGTTTAAAATTTTTTATTTTTTATTCTTTAAAACTTCCGTTCCTTTTAATTTATTCTAAAATTTCTATTTTTTTGTACTTTTTATATTTCATTTTTCATTCACAAATTTATTTTTTTTTTATTTTGCTCTTTAATTATTGATTTTGTTTCTTTATTTTTTAATTCGTTTCTCTTTTTTGTTTTTCATTTCATAATTTCACTTTTTAGATTTCTGTTTCTTATTTTCTTATTTTCTATTTAAATCTAAGAAATAGAAAAGTAACTTAAAAAATTGTAAATAAGAAAAAAATCCCAATTTCGAAATGATAAACCGAAAAAAAGGAAAACGAATTAAAAAATTGATAAAATATCTTCATAATTTTTAAACTTTTTTGTTTTTTTATTACGTTCTTTATTTTTTCCTTTAATTTTTTCCACCTCTTTTCTTAATTTTCTATTTGTTGATTTTTCATTTTTAAATTCTTAATTTTTAATTAAAATGAATCGATGATAAATTTTTATCTCGTTTGTTATATTTTTTTTCTTTCGTTTTTTATTTCTCATTTTTAGTTTCTTTTTTATTTCCTGTTTCTCGAATTTACTTCTTTCCTTTTTGGATTTCGTTCCTTTTTTCATTTGATTTATTTTAAAAAGTGCTATGAAAAGTGAAAAGTGCTATGAAAAATTTGTATAAAATATAAATAATAAATATAAAAAAATTTCGTACTTAAAAATCTAATTTTACTAATTTTTTCTCGTCCCACCAGGTTAATAATAGTAATTCGACGATCGGACCGATTGATATTCTATCGACGGGAGTGACAACGAGGCTTCAACGTGAGCAACAGCAAAAGACACAGGAGAACCCGCAGAATAATTTATCGACGGCGTCAACGACAGTGACAACGTCAACGTTGACAACAACTTCGTCTTCATCTTCGGCTGCCGCTGCATCAACGTCGACGACAACGTCAACGTCTACAACCACAACGACAACGACGACAAATTCATCATCATCAGCAGCAGCGACGACGTCGTCATCATCATTGACTGTAAACGTTTCCACGTCAATAACGAGTACAAGTTCAGCGAATTCGATGACAAATACAAGTACAAATTCATTGGCGGAGTCGACAAATTCAACATTGACAACAACGACGTCAACAACGACGACGACAACATCGTCAGCGTCAACAACAACAGCGACAACATTGCCTTCAACGACAATGACGAGCTCGTCCAATTTTTTGAATACCACGAGTACAATGTCGTCGAATGTTGTTAGTTTGGCGTCAGTTGTGAGTGCAAAGGACGCGAGAGAGGCGAATAAGGAAAATAAGGAGAATAAGGACGTTAAGGATACGGCGAATTTGAAAATTGAAATTAAAGACGACGGACAGAGTAATTTGGATACTTCTTCGACGAGGTAATTTCTGATTTATCTGAAGAATTTTATTATTTTTATAAAAATAATTGAATTCTTTTAACGAATATTAATCCATTTTTTTAAATAATTAAATTCATGTGAAAAACCTTCTTTGGGGTTAGTGAAAAAGTCAAAATTTTGTCTGCATGTCAGGAAAAAGTCAGGGAAAAACAAAATTTAATTTTTTCGACAACCCTATTCTAATATCCGAAAAAAAATATTATTTTTTGAAGAGAAAAAAATGTAGATACAAAACTGTTTTTCCAGAAGGTGTATGATACGATAAAAAACAAAAAAACTTTTTAAAAATGTAGATAAATAGACGCTCAAAAGTCGATTGCATATCCAATTAAATCATGGTTGTAATACTCGTTAAAGCAATTGGATCAGTTTATTTTCATTAAATCAAAAGTATATGGCCTGATTGAATGAACTGCAATGCGCGCGCGCTCCACCGGAAGATATTCAATGTCCAAACAAAACCACCAAACCAAACTTTAACTTCTCCCTCGATATACGATAACGGGCATATCGCCTATACATTTCCCTCGGATATCCACTTAGCGATTAGAGTGCAAGTTTGATATTCAAAAAAAAAAAAATAATAAAAATAAAAATCGCAGTTTGTGCAGAAAAAAATTACACTTTCAATCGCGTAACAAAAGAATTCAGTTTAATTTCAATTAAGGCAAATAATTTTTTTTTGTTTTCAATTTTTTGTAACGACAAACTAAAAGTTTATATTAAACGTTACTACAAAAAAAATTTACTTTTAAATATCAAATACAATTTTTGAATAATTTAAGAAAAAAAATTTTAAAATCCACTTATTGGATTCAATTACTTTAAAAAATTTGTTGAAAGAATTGAATTAGTTTCTAAAATTTTAATAAAACTCTTTGAAACCATTCAATTATTTTCAATACAATTTTAATAAAATTTAAAAATTTTAATAAAACTCTTTGAAACGATTTAATTATTTTCATAATAATTTGTTAAAATTTGCGAGAGGATTGATTTACATTTAAAAATTTGTCGAAATAATCCAATTATTTTCCAAAATTTTAATAAAATTTTTCGAGACAATTCCATTTTTTTTGTAAATGATAAATTTCTTCGTGTGAATTCAATAGTCAAATTTTTGTTTACAACTATTAGCATACACGATTATTTCAAAAAGTTAAAAGAAATTCTTCAAAAACTCAATTATTTTCAAAAAGAATTGGATTTTTATTTTAAACCATTTTTTTTGTTGCCTTATTATTTTTTAAAATCCGTTTTTTTATTTATTTCTAATATTTTATTTTTATTATATTTCTTTTTTAGTGACTTTCGTTTCTTTTAACTATTTCTATTTTTTCAAACTTTTAATTTCGACTTATTATTTTTAAATTTCTGTTTTTTTTTGTATTTTGCATTTATTTCCAAGAAAAACGTTTTTTAATTTTATTAAATTTATTTTTTAACCTTGAGTTTACGTTATTTTATAATTTTTTAATTACATTTATTTATTTTTATTTTTAATTAATTATTTTGATTAATTTTTTACTAAACTATTCTCATTTTGTTAAATTTTTTTTTAAAAACACTTTTTTTTAACTAAAATATTTACATTATCTTTTTATTTAATTTGAAAAAGAGTTTTTCATTTCAGTAAAACAAGTCTAAATAATTGTTTGATAAAATCTACTTTTTTTAAATGATAAATAAAAATGTAGAACACAATTGTTTTTTCTGTTTTGTTTACAATTTTATTTTCAATTTTGTAAAAATCAAATTAAATTTCTTTGTCTATTGTACTTTCTGTACAAATTGAAAAAATTATTATATTTATTAAAATTTTTCTCTCTTGAGAACATTAAATTTTATGGAAGTCAGTTTTCAACATCTTGATCAATTCAATGTAGTAATCGAAAGTGTTTTTAGAGTAAAAAACATTTTCTACAAATAATAAAATATGTTCTATATTTTTTTATTTTCTGTAAAAATTTATGGAAATTAATTACCTTTTTTTAAATTTTCTCTCAAGAATGTAAAAATTCTATGGAAATGAATTTCCTTTTTTAAAAGTGTTTTCTTAAGAATGTAAAAAGTTTTGCGGAAATGAATTTTCTTTTCTTTTTTTTTCGTTCTCTAATGAAATATGAAAATTTTCAGAGTTGAGGGAAAGAATGCGTTGTCAATATCGACAAATACGACGAGTTCGAGTTCAACGACTCTATCGACGTCGGATAATAAGGAGAAGAAGAAAAGTGGAGGTGCGTCGGGAACGGGAGCAAGCAGCGGCAGGACGAAAGACAAAAAGAAGGATAATCATGCAGCGTCCGTTGAAACGAGTGACGAAGAGACTCAACCTATTGATACCCATGGTGAGTGAGAAACAAAATTTTTATTCTTACTATTTCCATTTTCTATTCAATTTTCTTTTCATTTCCTATTTATTTCATTTTTAATTTCCTACTCTACTAAACAAAAAAAAATGAAAAATTTATTTTTCAAAACAAAAATTATTCTTTATGTTTTTAAAAAATATAAATTTTTTAATTCACATTAGAGCTAAAATTTTTCTTTTTCTTTGAAAGAATTGATTCAGTTTATTTTTTTTCTCAAATTTTTCGAAACGAAATTCAATTTCAGATTTTTTATTTCGATACCGAATTAAAAAATTTGTTGGTTCCTTACGTTTTTAATTCCGTAAATAAAAAGATTTTTGAATTTTTGTTTCTTATTTGAAAAAATATAAAGATATTGCGAATCTTAAATTTTTTATTTCGAAAAATGAGATAATTTTTTATGTTTCAATTTCTTGTTTCAAAAAATCTAATATTTTCCAATTTTTTGGATGAAAAATCGAAAACTTCTGAATTTTAATTTCTTATTTCATGAAATGCGACATTTTCTTTTGTAAAAAATTCCAAAAACTTTGATGTTTCAATTTTTTGTTTTGAAAATTAAAAAAATATAAATTTTCAATACTTATATCAGAAAGTATATAAATATTTCAAATGTTTGAATTTTTTCCTTAAAAAATTACGAAAGATTTTAAATTTTTTATTTTAAAAAGTATTAAAATTCTTTGAATTTTCAATTTTTTAAATATTGAAATATTTCTAATTTTTAATTTTTTCTTTAAAAAATACGAAATTTTTCGTATTATTTTGTGTTTAAAAAATTATATGCAAATTATTAATTTTTGTTGTCAATAAAATTGAAAAGTATTAGAATTTTTCAGTATAACTTGAGAGAAGAAATATGAAATTGTTATTTTATTTTTCTCAATGAAAATGAGTAGAAAATTTTAATTTTCTCATTACTAGATAAAATACGAAATAATTTAATGTTTACCGAATTTTATCAATAAATTATCAAATTTTTCGTTTACAAAAATGTTTCTTTTTCATTTTTATTGATTTTTTTATTTCTTTAAAGTAAGAAACTTAAATATTTTGAATTTACATAATATCTTTGCTTTCAAAACATTAAAGGCGATCAAATAACTGTTTGGCATAGATAAATTATTTTTTTTTACATCTAACAAAATTTTGTGAAAATAAAAACTTTTTCAAAAGAAATTCCCAGCTTCAGGAAAATTAATAATTTATTCAATTTTCAAAATTTGCAAATCAAATTTAATGAACTTTCCAATTTAAAGAATAAAGTAACCAAAATTTAGTATTCAAAGTTAATATTCAATCTAATTTCTCTATAAATTAGAAGAATTTAAGAAATTTCATTTATTTTCAATTTATTCCCTCTATGAATTAGAATTTTTGAAACTTAATTCAATGTTTCTTTTAAATTATTCGGAATCAATTTCTTTTCTCTACGAATTTTAATGAAACTATTTTTCACAGTTGAGACTAATTTTTTTTATTTCTAGAAAATTGATGTTTTTTATATATATATATAAATCGACAAATGGAAATTGCGAAATGTTTTACAAACAATAATTCGTACATTTTTCCAAAAATGAAATTTTTTGGGGAAAATTTTTTTTATATTTAAAAAAAGTTAGTGCATTTTATTTCATTTTACAAGCGAAATTTGTTTAAATTCGATAACACTTTTATTTCGATTTCTTCTCTTTGTTATTGATCTTCATCCTGTTCTTTTTCATCCTTTGCTGCTTCTTCTTTTCGATATCCTTTTTCTCTCTCTTGTTATCGTCTAATCATCACCCTCAATTTTTTGCTCAATCGACTAATTTTTTTTCACTCAATTCACTCGGTTCACTGCTGTTAACAATAATTTCCTCATCGTTTTGTAAATTATTACTGTCTCTCGTTCTCTCGTCGGTATTATTTGAATGGCACATTTTTCGATGCTTGTGAACAAAATAATAACTTGGAAATTTACTGCCGCAAATTTTACACGGATAATATTGAACGTTTAAATCGAGAAGTCTCACTTCTCGTCGACGTTTATCTTGATTATGTTGTTGTTGTTGTTGTTGATGATGATGATGATGTTGCTGTTGATGTTGTTGTTGTTGTTGCTGTTGTTGAGGCTGGGGTGGCAATTGTTGACGTTGCTGATTATTGCGACTCGATGATTCCGCCTCAGTTGGCAATAAATGTCTTCTCGCGTGCTTCCGATAGCAATATTGCGATTTAAACGTATGCTGACAATAGTTGCAGGTGTAATTTCCGGAAACTCCACAATCTACCGTCGATTCATGCGTCACGTCTTCCGGTCGACCGTTCTCGTCATTTTCGCCTGAAATGTTTACAAAATTCTTTTTAGAAACTTGAAATTTTTATGGGGATGACTTTGTTTTGATTTATTTTTCAGACGGAAATTGATACTAATTATTTCATTATTATCGTAACTAATAGTAATATTGAGAATTATTATTATTGTAATTTATAAACAGTTATTATTAGTTATTGTAATTAATATGATTAAATTATTTCTAGCGAATTTTGGAGGGAAGGAAATTGAAAATAATTATTTTCTTATTCACTTTTAACTTACCGGAAGTAGTGTCCTCGGTTTCCAAACAATTTCTCGGACGAATTGCAGTTCCGGTTGAGGGTGCGGAATAATTTTCGTTTAAGACGCGATGAAATCTCACGGGTCCGTCGCAGCATGCAACATCATAAACGACACTTCCGCTTGAATTGCTTTCCTGTTCGGTGTTTGTTCTTTAAAGACAATTTTTCAATTATTAATTTCGAAGAAAAAGGGGAAAGTGCAAAATTACCAAATGTAGTTTTTCTATTAAATTTACAATCAGAAAAATAATTTTTGAAACTAATTTGAAATCAGAAAGTAATTTTTGATCTGTAATTTAAAATCAAATGTTTGAAATTAATTGAAAATCAGAAAATAATGTTTGATCTATAATTTTAAATCGAATGTTTTGTAATTAATTTGAATCGCAGAAAATAATAATTTTTTGAAATTGAATTTGAAATTAGAAATTAATACTTGAGACTAATTTTGGAATTAATTTTTGAATATAGAAATCTTTTAATCGTTGAGAGCAACGAAAGTAATAATTTAGTATATAAGTAAAGTAAAGTATAAATTCAATTTGAGAAATTTTTCTGATTAATTTTTAAAAGTAGAAGATAATTTTACGAGACTACTTTTAAAATTTAATTTAAAAAATAGATTTTCATTTTATTATTGATTTCATTTTTGAAACAAAAAATTTGAACATAAAAAAATTCAAAAGAAATTTTTTTTCAAAATTTGGAAATTTTAGTTGTTGAAAAAAAGGAAAATTGGATTTTAAAATAAATATAGAATATAAATAAAGAAATTGGAAAATTGTCGATTAAAAGAAAAATGGTTCACCTTGTTCTGCGCAATTGTTGCGAAATGTGTTCCACATTTGTCACGGATATTTTCTCGCTGATCTCGGAAGAACTCGAACTTTTGATTTGCGATTCGTCGGGAGTTTTTCGTTTAGATGATAAATGATGGGAATTTTTGGAAAATTGCGGCGTTAATTGTGCCTGAGGAATCACGGGTGTTAATGATCGGGAACGTGAACGTGATCGAGATTCAGAACGGCGAGGACGCGATGGCGATGATTTTGGTGACAGTGATCTTTCTCTTGTACTAAAAAGACAAAAATAAAAAATTTCAGAGAATTAAAATTCCAAAAGCAATCAACATTCAAATTGAAACGAAAATGGAAATTTTCGACTGCAAACCTGTAGGAAAGTGACGATCCGGGATTGTCCTGAAGAAGGGGGGGAATAATTGACGGCGGCAAATGCAAAGAAGGCAGTCGGGAAATAATGGGCCCGGGACCGTACAAGCTAGTTTGCGGCCAACACAATGGCGGACCCACCAGCCGATTTGGCACTGGTCTTAAAACATTTCCTTGGCCAGTTTGTTGAACCGGAATCGCAGGTGGTGTCCTCAGTCTCAATAAAGCCGCTCGACATTGTTCCAATGCTCCTGGCATATGCAGTAAATGTGTCGCCAGCAAAACACTGTAAATGTTGTCCAGATTAACGTCCAAATGACCCGTGTACATGTAGTTGAGTAACGGGGCAAACGCCTCTCCACCTGGAATTCATTTCGTACAACAATAAATTATAAATTCAGAAAAAGGAAAATAATTGTCAAAAAGGGAAAAACAAATTCAAAAAGAACAATAAAAAATTACTGAAAAAAACTACGTGAAAAAAGGCTAAGAAAGAAAAAAAACTGCCAAAGAACAAAAACCATCTTAAAAATAGAAATTCAACTGAAAAAGAAAAAAAATAAAAAATAAAAGAAATGAAAAAAGATAAAAACGGCTGCTGAACAAAAAACTGAAAAAAGGAGAACCAAAAATAGAAAACAGTGAAAAAAAAACTGAGAAAATGATTAAAGAGCAAAAAAAAATCGAAAAAGGCAGAGACAACAAAAAATATATAAAAACAGCCAGAAAAAAATAATTAGAACCGCAAAAATAGAAAACTAAAAAAAGAAAAAGACGAAAAAGAACAATGAAAGAATGAAAAACGAACCCAGAAGCAATAAAAAAAAACAACTGAAAAAGAAAAAATCTAATTTGAGTTTAAAAAAGAAACTGGAAACAAATGCGATATTTTTGAATCACAAGAAGAGTAAACTTTGCGAATTTTGAATTGCTATAAAATTATCGGAAAAATTTGGAAAGAAATATCTGAATTAGAATGGTAACCAAATATTTTAATCGAAATGAAATTTTTTATTGTAAAAAAATAATTTCCTGTATTGGTAGGAAAACAAAAAAATTGAATTGAATCCTAAATTTTTAAATCAATGACGAAACAAAATTTGCAAATTGGAACAAAGTAAAAATCTTTGATTTCAAATTAAAAGCAAATTTTGAAGTAAAAAACCATTTTTCCAAATGAAATAAAATACCAAAAGTCAGAACAATATTTCTAAATTTTCGAATCTCGACTTTGCGAATTGAAATAAAATAACAAACTTCGAATTAGAAACATAAATTTTTGGAATCGCGACAAAATTAAATTTCCAAACTGGAACAATATAAAAATTTTGAATTCGAAAGGAATACAAAATTCCAAATTCAGAACAAATTTTGGAATTTAGAAAAAATTTTATTTTTAATTGGGGTACAACAAAAAAGTTCAAATCAAAACTTTTGGATCGTCGTAAAATTAAAGTTATGAATTCTGAAGAAAATAAAAAAGAATTCGAATCAGATTTGAAATTTTTAATAGCGGTCAAAATTACATCATCGAAATTAAGAAAGAAAATGAAAATTCCAACTTTAATCGATGGCAAATTTTTGAATTGCAATAAGAAGGGAATAAACTACAAATAGTTATTGAAACAAAGTATATAAAGGAAAATAGTTCTTAAAAGAATGAAGAAAATATTCAGAGAAGTTGAAAAATAGAAATAATTTTGAAAAATAGAAAAAAATTTCAAAAATAGAAAATATTATTTTTTCTATAAAAAAAAAGGGAGCAAAAATAGGTTTTTTTTAAGAAGAAAAGAAAATTTGTTTTCAAAATTAAAAAAAAACTGAATTACCAATTGACGAAACGGAAATTGAACTAATAACCGAATTTCCATCTGAGGAGAGTGTAGAATTTCCTGAATTACTATTTGACAGTAATGCCTTTAAATAACCACTGTGCGCTGCCAAAATTCCACGATGGGCAACGAATTGATGTTCACCGTCGTTTCCCACTCGGATCAAAGTGTCCGGGGGTGAAAGGGTCTCGAGACGGGGACAGGTTTGCTCCGTGCCAAACCAGGCTCGATAAAAATTATACATTTTGTCCTTTTGTTCTTCTTTTCTTCAAAACTATATCCAGGCAATTTTTTTATCCTCTCACTTCTTTCAAATAATTTCCATGACCACACATTCCATGGGACATTTTTCTTTTCTATTCTTCAATTCCAAACATTTTGTTTTATTATATTTTTATTATTATTTTATATTACATTAAAATTGTAATTATTGGTATAATAATAACAATAGTAATTAATATTATTATTTGGTAATTTTTATTATTATTTTTTTTACTTGCTTTTTGTTGATACTGGTTTCAGTAATTATTTTGTAATATTTAGGCTTTTTGTTACATAATTATTTTTTATTGTTTACCATTTTTTTTCTATGATTTTTATCAATTTATAAATATGAATAATTATTTTATTATAATTATTTATTTTAATTATTATTTTTTTTCTTATTTATTATTATTATTATTATTTATCATTTTTATCCTGAATTCCCAATTTAATATTAAATACAATTTCTCTCTTTTTGAAAACGTTGTAAAATTGAGGACAAAAAAAATTAAAAGCGTAATATTTTACAGTCGTTTTCTTTACTTTTTTTAAAAATTTGAAATGAAAAATAACTTATCCACCAAAAATAGAGAAAGGCGAAAAATTAAAGAAACTTTTTCAAAGAGAGTTTTTTGAACCAAAAAAAAAAAATTTTTGCGACGTTTAGAGAACGATAACTCTTGCGGTTGTGATTTGAACGCCAGGAGCTTGGAGATTCACTGGGGTAGTTTTACCGCGAGAATATTTGCCCCACTCTGGTTTTGCGCTGCCCTCAGGAGAAACCGGAGTGAGAAACGCCCCCAATGAAAAGAGATTGGCCCGTTAATCTAACACGTGGTATCCTTCCCTCGACATTTTCATATTATCGCCAATTTCTCCGGTTATTATTATTCGTTTACCATCAAACAATTATCGAAATGTGGTCCCTTTCTATTCTTTATTAATTTCCCCTCTCAAACCATCCCTCCGATTTTTTTTCCCACTTTTAATTTAAATGAGGAAAATTTTTCGACTTTTCTCTTTTTAATACGCATATAGTGGGTATAGTGAATATTTAATTTCATGCAATTTTTTTTATTTTTTATGTTGCAAAATGGCAAAGTTATTATTATTATTATTATTACAATTATATTCTTTATTATTTCTATTTTAAACTATTTTTCATCACAAAGACTAAAATTATCATTTTTCTGATTCTAGGGACTAAAATACTTTCATAAACCCCGAAGGACGAAAAGAAATTATTTTTTCCTCTAAGATTTTAAAAACAGTCATTTTTCTTCATAGAGCAGAAAATGATTATTTTCTGCCCCTAGACTTCAAAGCAGTTGTTTTCTAGGATTTAAAACTGTTATTTTCCTCCCTTATTGTAAAAACAGTAGATTCTCGTCTATATGTTATTTGGCACTAAAAGAAGAATATTTTTTTCTATATTCGCGCAAGACACAAAATTATCTCCTTCACTTCTGGGGAATTAATAAAGCTCTTTTGAAACCTTGAACATTATTTCATCTCTAGTGTCTAAATTGATCTCTTGTAATGCTGGAGATTGAAATAATTGTTTTTAATCCTAAAAAACGGTTTTTTTCTCTCCTTTCTTATAGAAAGAGTTCAAACTAAAATTGAATTGTTTTAAAGAATTTTATTAAAGTTGAATTTTTCAAAATTTTGTATCTGAAATCATTCAAAAACTAAAGATTATTTATTGAAATAAAAGTTTTGTAATTTACATAATTATAATAAATTAAATAGACAATTTTTCTAGTTATTTACATATTATTTATAAAAAACTGAAAGCAACTTTTATAAAATAAAATAATTTTATGTGTTTTTAAATAAAAATATTATCAAAAATATTTAAAATAAATTCATTTTCAAATCTATAAAGTAAAATTATTGTTAGAAATTGAAAAAAATTAAAATAAAATTAAACTAAATATTTTATTTTGTTTAAAGACTGTTGCGTTCGACCCTGAACATGAATTTGAAGTATTATTTACAATATATAAAATGTTTTTATAGAAGAATATTTAATCTTTTTTAAAGGAAGTATAATTAATAAGCTTTAAAGTAAATATTTCTGTTTTTTCTTATAGAAAATAATCAGTATTTTTATTTAGTAACATTTAAAAGTTGTCTGGTCCCTGTGTATATTTTTTCTCCCTAGATGCAAAAAATGTTACTTTTCCCCCTGTGATTAAAAAAAAATTATTTATATATTATCTTCTTTCTATAATAACTTCTATTGATTTGGTTTCTACCAAAACAATATTTGTTCTGTTTATTATTTATTTTCTTTCTTTTTTTTTAATTTTCAAATAAATGTAAATTAAAAGTATCAGACTTTAAAAATTGTATATATGAATAATTAATACAGCACTATCTAGATATTCAAAGTTTAATAAAAGTGAGCGATAAAAAAATTGATTACATTAAGAATTTTCTTTTTCTTTATTTTCATGAGAGGGTAAATTTGAATAAAAAAATTTTATATCGTATCATATCTGCAGTGATTTCTGTTTGTAAAATGAAGTTCATTAGCTATTTAAATGCGCTCAAGGGCATTTTGAGTGCTTGAGATAAGTGCTCGAGAGTTACATGGGTAGAAAAATGAAATTCGTTCATAGGAGGGAAAAAACACAAGAAAAATAATAAAAAAAAATGTAAAACTCTCCTAAAGTGCCTTTCGTTGAGAGAAAGAGTAGAAGAGAGATGCGTCTTTTGCCAGGTTTCCTCCTCTCTTTCTCTCTCTCTCTCTCCCTCCTCCATCTTTCTTTTCCTAAAACCCTCTGATGTTTTTCATCAAATTAACTCTCAGCACTAGTGCTTCTTTTCCTTTCTCCTTCCCCTCACATAGTATTTGCATAATATCATTTATAATTCACGTACCGTCGAATTCTGCTTTATTCCATTACAAGTGAATCTTTCTTTTAAAAATATATATATTTATATTCCGTCCTGGAAGAGAAATTGAGCGATACTCGTCCACTCCAGGTCTTTTGCAAACAAGAATATAGATACGGAAATACATATTTCATTTTTTAAATTTTTTCCATTTTATTAGCCTATTATATATTATTTTTAACGCATTTATCAGCTTTTTCATAAATTATTATTAGTCTGTTTGTTTCAAAGATGATCATTTTAGTATCTAGGAATAAAAAAATATCTTTTTTTACTCTAGAGAGAAAATGACTGTTTTTAATCCTTCCTCGGGAGAAAAGTATAACCATTTTTTGTCCCAGAGTGAAAATTAAATTTTTTCAACTTGGTAAAACATAGGTATTTTTAACCCCTCGGGAGGGAGAGAAATAACAGTTTTAAACCCTAGGGAAGATAGGAAAAAAAATATTTTTACCCTATCTCTTTATTTTAATAATTTTTTTTTAAGAAAGTGTATTTTTCCTAATTAGAATTTTTTAAAGATGAAATAGAAAATTCTTTAAAAAAAGTGAATAGAAAAGTACTGTATATACTTTCAGTCCTTACACTCATTTACTAAAATCTACTATTTACTTAAAAATTCGCTAATACTAGGAATCAACAAACTTCTCAAAAATTATAATCTAATTCTTTAAAACGATTCAATTATTTTTAAAAAATATTCGAAATTCAGTTATTTTCAATATCTAGTATTTTCATAAAATTTTGCAAAAGAATTCAATTATTTAAAAAGAAATTGATAAAATTCATCTAAAATGTTATTAGTTCCATTAATAATGACATTCTTCGTGGAAATTCAATTTAAAAAAAAAATTTTTAAATAGAATTGTAAGTAAGAATTTAATTATTTTCATAAATAATAAAGATCATCAAAGAATTTTATTTTTTTTAATACTATTTTAAATTAATTCACCGAGAAATTCAATTCTTTTAACAAATAAAGACAAAATTGGAATTATTTTTATTTAAAATAAAATTTCCATAATATTAATTATATTTTGAATAATAAAATTCTGTTTAGGAATTCAATTATTTAAAAAAAATGTAATAAAATGTCACATACACATTCAATTATGCTCAAAAATTTTAATAGAACTTTTTGTAAAATTTAATTATTATTTTTAAAAACTTTATGTAATTAAATGATTTTCAAAATCTACTATGTATTTTCATAAAATTTTTAAACAGAATTAAATTGTTTAACAAAATTTTTTCTAAAAATCTTCGTAATAATTCTATTTTTTTAATGAATATTAAATATTCCTCAGGAAATCAATTACTTAAATTAGAATCTACATAAAAATAAGTCGAAAGAAATAAATTATTTAAACATTTTTTTTATAGAATTCTTCACAAGAATTAAACTATTTCTATAAATATTTTAATTCTTTGATAAATACTGAAATTCGTTGCAGGAATTCAATTTATTATCGGGATAAGAAATAAATAAATATTTTTAATGAAAATTAAGAAAAAGTCATGAAAATAAAAAATATGAAATGAAATTTGTGTAAGTTTTGTGATGTGTCTGAAACGCGTTTTTTTTGGTCGTCAAGATTAATTTTTTGATAGTTACTTTTTTTAGTTTGATAGATACTGTTTTGAAATTAATTATCGAGTGCTAAAAGTCTTTTTTCTAGAAAATCTATTTTATTTTTTAAAAACTTATTTATTTTTTATTATTATTAATTATTATTTATTTTTGTTACTTCAATATTAAAAAAAAAATTTGTATTTTTTTCTACATTTTACGCGTGAATTAACGTGAATAAGAATATATTTTTTATTTGAAATGCTCTGTGTGCCGGCGACACTCGCTATGGCACGAGCCAATAAACAAATGATCGCGAGAGGAAACCGATGCAGAATAGAATGGCGATTATACACATTTCCCTCGAGACCGAAAGTCTCTCGCTCTCTCTTTCTCTCTCATTGACAGGAAATCGTCCGATTATAAAGCAAAACGTTTCCCTTGATCAAAAAGCCCTTCTTTTCCTTTACAACAATCGCTTTTAAATCTTTAATTCACATTTTTTTCCCTCAAATATTTTTAATTTTTTTTTATTAATTCTCCTTGCATACCTTCTGTATGGGTTCGAAACAATTTATTATTGTCATTTTAATATTTGTAGATTCACATATTTATTTAAGAAATAAAGAAATAATTATAATAAACTAATATTTAAAGAAATAATGAAAATAATTATAAAAATAATAGATGATGATGATAATAATAATAATAATTGTTATTATTATTATTATAATTATATGAAAATAATTTTGAGTTTTTTTTCTATAAAGATTCGCAATTTTAATCATAATGCAGACGAGCTTTTTGTTAGGAAAATAGTATCCGAGTTTAAAAAGAAAGAGACGAGAGGTGGAGGAGTAACGAAAACTTGGGGTAAAAATGGGTAAACAATTTTTGTGAGTATTTTCGCTTGCTTAGGCAATTACACGAGTTCCGTGAATTTTCGGTGCAAGGAAATATGTGGGACGATGTAGCGTGTAACAGTACGTACATAATCCGTTATTTGCTAAAGCGCACAAATTCTCTCTCTCTCTCTCTCATTCCCAGTGCACCTGTCCGCAGTATAAGCGAACACACAGTAAAACGTTACTCAGGTATAGCAGAGGCATTAATTGGGATTAAGTAAATCAAGACGCTAATTAGCTCGTTCGTTTCAAACTCGCAGCAGTAGCAGCAGTCACTCCCCTGCCCTCAACATCTTTCATTTAATTTTGCCACCAATTTGCTTCGCTCCACTCAAAGTTTCATCTCTCTCTCTCTCTCTCTCTATCTCTTCTTCCAACAACCCCCCACTTGATTCATCTCTCCATTATATATACATTTGTATCGAATTCGCTTTTTTAAATGAGAGGCTTTCACTATTGTGAAAATGAAATAGAGAAAATTAGGTTGGGAGAAAAAAGTGATCAGGAGAATTGATGATTGCAGTATTTGAAATTCTCTGTGTTTTATTCTATTGGATACTATTGATAATACTGTTGTAGCAGGAAGAGTATTTGGGGCTGTTTTCACAATACTCAATTAGAAGTTAATCAGTGATCACAATCAGTGATAGAAGCCAGTTTAACGACTTGTGATTGGTTAATTGAGGATTTAATTATTGATTAACTTTTAATCGTCATTGGTGAAGCTGGTTCTTACTCTTGCTGCTAGAGCGTTTTTTTATTGTTGCTTCTAAAACTACTAAAACTTCTGCTGCTACTGCTAAAAAAACTCCATTTACAACAGGTAATAGTAGATAAAAGCTGCAAGTAAAAAATTAATAGTAGTATGAGCCATAGTGTCAGCAGTAGTTTCCGTTACCGTCAGGCTAATTCTACTAAAAGATAGGAATCATCCCAAATTGAAACATTCTTCTAAAAAACAAAAAAAAAAAAAGAAAAGTGTAGAGCCGTGAATAATTTGCGAAATTTGAAAGTCCCCACAGAAAGCAGATTCAGAATCAACCCCCCGAAGTGTGCTTGCGGTAATATCGTGAAAAGTGTTTGCTTAGCTTGTCTCAACTCGACACACGGCACTCTCTGATGCGTTAAACCAAGCGTTTCGCCTCTCTCTGTCCCTCTGTACATACTTTCCTCTATAATCACTCTCTCGCAGGTCCCAC
Source organism: Leptopilina drosophilae (assembly GCA_032873175.1). NCBI lineage: Eukaryota > Metazoa > Arthropoda > Insecta > Hymenoptera > Figitidae > Leptopilina > Leptopilina drosophilae. The sequence continues at coordinate 33,370,346 of CM065484.1, forward strand.
TGTGCCCTAAAGGTTACAATGTACTCGAAAAATCCGTCCCTCTAACCACTATCATCACCCTCCTCACTATTGCGTCTGGTTGCCCCGCGCGATGATCATGTTCCTCGCGAGTTTGTTTGAAGAAACCTCCCACACACAACTGTGCAGAATGGACAGACCATTGCGCGCTTTGGCAAAGTCCACAATTATTCCAATGCCCTCTCTCTGTCCTTATGTCATATCAAGCGTGAGCTGAAATTCATGAACCATGTATATACATCTCAAATACGCTTCGGTTATTTTTTATATTTAGATTTTTTGTATATTCACTATTGAGTGTCATGTTTTTCTTAAGATTTTTTATTTTTCAGTCTTTTAAATTCGAAAATATGCCTGAACAATGTTCTTTTTCGGGAATGTTTGTATTTTCTTTTTTTTGTGATAGCATAAACAGAGGATGATTGCAAATAATTATTTTCGTTAAGTGCACGTTTTATAAAAGTGCATAAAGTAGTGAAAGTTAATGATTAATTTATGTGCCAATTTAAACATGAGTATATGCATATGTGTATCGCATGCACATGTGCATCATATGCATACACATGTGTAGCGTATCCATATGTGCATATCGTGTGTATATGTGCTTCGAATGCACATGTAAATCGTTTATATACGCAGATACATGTAGATGACAGATTGAATTTGTAGAAATTGAATACGAGTAACTCACTCTTGGGGTTGATCGACGTATAATTTGCCACGATGCGTTTTATAGAGAAACCCCTGGATACAAACGCGAGTAAGCGAATTGAGAGAGAGAGAGAGAGAGAGAGAGAGAGAGAGTTGAACGATTGACTCCCTTCCGCCCTCACCACCTCTTAGTCCCCCCTGCCCCTTTATACCCTAATTGACAGATGTTATTTGCACAAGCAAACCATAATACCAGCACACCAATCAGTTCTAGAGTATCATAACGATCCTCATGTTTACACTGTCTCCCCCCACCCCACCCCCTAAACTCCCTTCCTCCACCCACTTCTACATCCTCAAATGGTATCGGTTAATGTATAGTATCGTCAAAGTGAATCCTTTTTTTCCCTTTGTTCATTAACTTTAATCGTCTTTTTAAATTGAACAAGCAACTGAAATTTTTATCTATATTTGTCGAATGTAATTGAAAATTTTTTAAATATTGCGATAATAATAATCAAATAATAGTAATAATCATATAAAAAAATGTATAATAATAATAAGAAAGTAATAACGACATTCATAGTCGGGAAGAATCGAACCCTGGTCCTTAGTGTTGTAAATACTGTTACATAACCCCTTGGCCATCACACATTTATAATCTGTAAATCTGAATGTGTGAAAATTCACTTATTTCTAAGTTATAAGTCGTCTTCTCGACCAATAAGTGCATATACACTTGTAATAAGTGAAATTTCACTCAAAATAAGTGAAAAATTCACTTATTTATAAGTGTATATGCACTTACTGATCGAGAAGACGACTTATAACGTAGAATAAGTGAAATTTCACATATTCAGATTTAGGAGTAATTATTATTAATAATATCTATGTACGAAATACAGTTTCTCACGTTAAATTTTTAAATGATATCGTTACAATAATAATAATAATAATAATAATAATAATCACTGAACAAGCAAGAGGAATAGATCATAATAATTTTCATTGGTAACACTGTTAGAAATTTATAGTTGAATTTTCAATAACATGTAAGTGAAGTCCATATCAATACGCGTTACTGAATTTTCAATAACATTGAGTTGAATATTCAATAACAACTGTAGTTGGAAATTCAATAACATAGAAATGAAAATTCAATAACGTGGAATTGAAAATCCAATAACGTGAAATTGAAAATCCAATAATGTGGAATTGAAAATTCAATAACGTGAAATTGAAAATTCAATAACATGGAATTGAAAGTTCAGTAACATAGAATTGGAAATTCAATAACATAGAATTGAAAATTCAATTCCATTGATATGAAAATTAAATAAGTTTGTCCAGTATTGTGTGTACATACACTGCAAAAATTTTATTGGGGAAAAATATATTCCTAATAATTCAAGAATTTCTTTTTTATGAATTTTACAATTAATGATGTATATTTACCAAGATTGAAGAAAATAATTGTAGCTTTTATAGAGATTTTTTTATTTCACATTATATGTTTGATTACAAAACTATTTCACAAAATATTTTTCAGAAACCATAATAAATCATTATGAAGAACAATAATAAAATAGTGTAAATATTATATATAAATTATAACACACGCTAACAATAAAATAACTTCTTCCTAGATATTGCAATACGTCAAAATTAACTGTTAATACACACACGTAGATTACAAAATTCACTATTGCTGTTCACTATTGTTCAACAATTAAAAAATAATATTATATATTATAATAATTATTTTACTTTAAATTACTTTTTAAACACTCATTTTATATTTAAAACACTGTAAAAACAAGAAGACTTTCACGCGCTGATGTAGTTCCTCTGGAAAATGCTGTAAAGCAACTGACGCTAAAAGGACCTTTTTAACAAAAACTTCTAAGAAATTGTGGAAATTTTCCAAACATTTCTTTATTCGAAAAATTTCACAAAGTTTTAGTCTAAATAAACCTATGATAAAAAAACTGGTATTTGAAAAGTCATAAAATAGAATCTCTTGCAAGGCGAGACCCTTAGCTGCGGTCAACTTTGGACAAACCAGATGTGCCAAACATTTCAGAAAGAGAAATATATCTTCAGTTTATTGAATTTTCAATAACAGTAATGAATATTCAATAACAGTATTGAATTTTCAATAACAGTAATGAATTTTCAATAACAGTGTTGAATTTACAATAACTGCATCTGTATTTTTCAATTACGAATCAATAGATATTCATTTTTTCAATAACAGTATTGAATTTTCAACAACTGCCTGTATTTTTCAATTACAAGTTAATGAATATTCATTTCAAGTTCTTTAATTTTCAATTCAACCTGAATTGAATTCAAATTCAATAACTCGTGTAATTGAAAAGTTGTTGAATTTTCAATTCTTTTCTAACAGTGAATGTTTTAAAAATTTGTTATTTCTTCTTTGATTATAAAGAAATTAGTTTAATGTTTATAAAAATAATTTGAAATAATTAAAACAACTGAAATCGATGTTGGCAGTTTTAAATTTAAAAGAGTGCGAGGAGAGGAGAAAAAAAAGAATTGAACATTCATTTTAATAATTCTCCTGAGGAAGAGAAAATATTATATGAGAAAATCTCTAAAAGGGAGTCTTGTTTGTCTTTAATCATTTTTGCTTGCCCAGTAGAAAATACGCGATTCATAAATATATAAATATATAATACACAGAGAAACTGACTCTCAAGACTTTTCATTAATTAATAAACGATTGAGAGGGGTAATTAAGTTTGCCACCTATATATATATATATCGAAAGTCTTATGAATTGAAGCTTTTTATATATATTATAATTATAATGGCATTCGAACACAGTTATTTTATCTGATTTTTACTCAATTGTATTTGCTCTCGATTTATATATTAATAGAAATTTCCATATTTGTATTTAGTGAATTTTTTGTTTGTTTACTTATTCATTGGTTATATTTCTTCGTAAACTTCTATTTATTTATAGATATTTAATTTTTTTAAAAACGTGGATATATTTCTGTTATTTAAAGTTTAATAATTTTTGTTATTCATTATTTAATGAAAAAGAGTCCTAAAAAAAAGAAAATCTTCAATTTAATTTTAAATTCTTTCTATTTTTATGAATAATTGGACTTTAGGGTTCATACTTAAATTACGTAACAGCTCTTAGGGGGGAGGAGGGGTTAGGAATGTCCATTATGACAATAATTACGTACAATGGCGGGAAGAGGGGGTTTCAATGCTTTGTTACGGGGTGTTTCATAGGGGGGGTCCTAAAATGGCTCGTAAAAGCGTTACGTAATTTAAGTATGGCCCCTTACATATTTGTAAAAATTTAATTTATTTTAAATAATTTTCCTAAATGTTTTATTTAAAAATTCAAAAAATAAATGGATTTCATAAATATTACTTAAATTTGTTGAAGTTGAAAGAATTTAATTAATTTATTCATAGAAATAATAAAATTCTTCTCAGAAATTTCAATCATTTTTAATATAATTTTAATTAAATTCATAAAAAATTAAATTGTTTTCACAAAATTTAAATTAAATTCTTCAAAATAATTAAATTTTTTCACAAATTTTAATAAAATTCTATAAAAAAATAAACTGTTTCAAATTTATAATTATAAAGAATTACAAAAATTAATGTAAAATGTTATATTTTTTAAAAATAGAAACATAATTTTTCACATATAAAATAGTGAAAAATAAATTAATTTATAAATTAGTTTTGTAATAATATTATCACAAAACTCATTCTTTAAATTTGAATTTGTAAATATTATAGAACTATTTAGAACAAAAGTGATACGAAAGTTTTAAAAATTAATTTTTTAATTCTAAATTGAAGAAAATAAATAAAATTTTGCTTTTCTTAAAAAAGAAATGTTTAATAATTTTCAAGTAACTATTTTTATTTTTTAGAATTTGAAATTAATATTATTAATATAGGTTGAATTTCAAAAAGTTTGAGAAAAGTTAAATTTTAAAAAATATGATTTAAAAATTTCGAATTAGTTATTTGAAAAATTTGTATTCACATTTTTTCAAATTTGTTATGTATTTTCACATTTATATTTAATTGACAAATTTTCAATTTATTCGAAATTTCTTAAAATTATTATGTAAATTCACTAATTTAGTGGATTTTGGAAATATTTTATATTTAAGTGGTTTTTTTTAAATAATTGAATTTTTAATTAACTTTTTAAAAAAATGTCAAAAATAATTGAATTAGTGAAGAATTTTAGAGTGCAAATTTCTGGAAAATTGTTGCATTAAAATCTTGAAAATTTAATTTTTGAGAATTTTTATTTATAATTGGGAAAAATAATTCATGACCGGAAATTTTTTTTTATTAAGAAAACAGTCACCCTGTTATGATAATTACACTTATTCACTATTTAAAAATACAATAATTAATATTGAGAAAAATGATAAAAATAAAGAGAATAATGTAAATTTGAAAAAAATATAATTTTCTAACTTTGAAAAGAGTGACAATTTCAATTATTATACGAACATTTTAAGAGAATTTTGGTAATTCACGAGCGAAGATAATTGGCGTTAATCGCCAATATTATGTTCAACGAGAACTAAGATTAGTGTCCCACGTTACCCCTATAATGTCAATTCAAAATTACCCCTTTCAACCCTCTTTCTCTCTCTCTCTCTCTCTCACGCCACATGTAACGTTTTCGACATAAAATATTCTCTTTGACATTATCATCGAGCATGTAAATGTAAACCAACGAAACAAAGAGATCAAGGGAAAAAGGTTTTGCAACTGAATCCACTTAAGAAACATTCCATTGTGCTTTCGACTTATGAAAAATAGAGGATTACACATTCGCAAATTATTATAATATTTTCTCTTTGGAAGCAAAGAAGAAAAAAATTATTTGGTTATTTATTTATTTCAATTTAAAATACAGGATAAAATGTCCTCTTAAATTTAAGTGAAATTGAAATATTTATAGTGAGTCGTTTTATACTTCTTACAGGCAAAGCAAAGATATGAGAAATTTTTTTTTTGTTTTGAAAATTTATTTAAAATTGTGTTTAAAAATCAAAAAATTATATTTCATTTTTGCAGTAATAAACCATTTTTATATCTCTAAAAAACTTCTTTACGTAATAAAAAATGTGAAAATAATTTTAATTTATTTTTTAGAATTTTTTTCGAAAATTTTTTAAATCTGTAGTCAAAAAGGACGTAGAAAATGGGTTAATAAAAGCATTTATAGTAGGTTTTCGGAGGGAGAAAAAATGTAAGAAAGTGGAGGGGATAAAAAGTTTTAATGTACATGTATAGAAAAAGAGAAGAGTTTGATTCGAGATGAAAAGCGAAAAAATTAAAAAAAAGGAGAAAAAAAATAAAGTGGATGGTTGAGGGTTGAACACGGAAACAGAATAATTACTGAGGAACCTCGCTGGTTAACTAATTAAGGATAGCCAATTAAAAACTTCTCGCTCATCGTGCATGCACAGTGCCGTTTTTCACAGACCAATAGGAAAACACAGAAATGAAAATTTTGTTAACGCTTGAAAAATTCAGATTCCATATATAACGAGGGGCAAAATATTGTTTGTTCACTTTTCCATCACATCATTCATAATATAAACAATATATATATAAACCATCAATTTTATCTTTCATTCATTTTCAAAATTTATTTATTTAAATCGCCGTTCAATAAAATGGGAAAATTTTTTTAATTTCTAGTTCAAAAAGTTAATTACTCTTATCGTTTGGATTTTTTTCTTGCTCTATTTTTATTTTCTTCTGTATTAATTATTTCAATTAATTCTTTTCTACATTCTGTTTATTTTAATATTTTATTTTTTAATAGTTTTACCTTCAATCTGGGCTTTATTTTTCACGCGAGGTTTTTAATGAAAACAAGTCTTTAAAAAGAATTATCTTAAACTTTTATTTTTCATAAACAAATGGCATAAAATGTTATTATTTAATTCTTTGTCAGCTAATAGAAAGAAAGTATATATAGGTAATATATGGAAAATTGTTTATTAAAATAATATTTAAAGAATATTTAATTTAAAACGATTTTGTAAAAAATAATTTAAATAATGCAAACACAATTTTAAAGTGAATATGCTTCGTATTTTTTTATATGTCAAATTAGTTTTTTTTGTACAATATAACCTTCGATAAACTGATTTTATTGCTAGAAGTAATTACAATTTTTTTTTTTGCACAGAACAAATATTTATGTATTTTTGTTGATGAAAAGAATGAGAGAAAATAATTTTGGAAAATTACATCATTCTTGAAATGTCAATATTGAACAATTGGTGTGCACAGTGTCCAATCGTGAAATTCCCCACAATGATTGACAGTATTGTGTCCCCTGTGAATATTCTATATTACACATGATGGCATTATTAATCTATATCCTCAAATTATTGGTTAAAAATATCAATATATGTATTTGTATTTTCGAAAAAGCCGCTAAATTATTGCGGAGAAAATTTCATTAAATTAATATAATTTGGGAAGCAGGTTTGTTATGTAAATTGCGATTAAATAATTGTTTTCATTACCTTACTCTTTTCATTTATAACTAATTTTATCACATTTTATAAGTATAACCAATTTTTTACTAAATACAGAAGAAGAAAAAAAATTAAGTAGTTTCATTTTACATTTAAGAATTTTTGTATTTGAGAGTGCAAAAATCTCGAGACGTTTCGAAAAATTTCAAATTTTAACTATATAAAAAAGAAAAATTGTATAAATTGTTCAAAAAAATAATAAAAAAAGATTCACTTAGTAAATTGAAAACTTTTTAATCGAGAATAGAAAGGAAAATGTTGATTCTGAGTTTCTCTTTCTTTCAAATTTTTTTTCTCCTTTTTCTACACTTTTTTTTAATATGGATCACTAATGAAAATATTAGACTCGGGGTCAGAAATGCTTGAGTTCTCGGTATAAGCTTGAAACAAAAGCAGAGTTTTTCAAAGATAAACGAATAGAATATAAAAATGCGAATCCCGCTAATTGAGCCAGTTCTCCAGAATAAAGTAGGGAATAAAGGGCTCGCATTTAATGTCGCATAAAAAACTCGGTACTCTATTCATTAGTGAAAGTTTCCTTTGTTCAAAAAAAAGAAGAAAAAAGAAAAAAATTTTTTTTATCTATTTTATAAAATATAAATTAAAATAAAAAATATTTTATATATAAAAGAATTAAAAAATATTTGAAAGAAGAAGAGAATTCAAAAATTATTCTTCTGCAAAAAAATTACTTATTTTTTATTTTAAAACGAATTACAAAAATTTATTTGTTATACAAATTTTAGTTGACTAAAAAAAATAATTAAAGTAATTAATTTTTGAAGTTGAAACTCGTTTTTTTTGTGTGGGGAGGGAATTATTCGAGAGAAATAGTCATTTGAAAATAAATTTAATGTTTTATTAATGAGAAATATAAAGGTTCGTCTTAAAAGAATCGATAAATGGTTAATAGAATTCGCAATATTGATCGTTGTCCTTATGAATTTTTCATTCAAGTAAAAGGAGAAAAAATAAAAAATCTCGATTCGAGTGATTTTAATATCCCATTTTTTCTCCCCCCACAAATACGGCAATCAACTTGAATAGGAATCAGACTCAGTTTTCTTTTCCTTCTCCCCTCAATTGTTATTTCAATCATTTTTCCTGTGCAATTTACAGAAATTATTGCATTCAAAAATTAAGTAATTTTTAAGAAAAAATATTTTTCCTAATTTTAATTTATATCAATTGTGTTAATTTAATTTAGTTAAAAATATTTTTTCTTGATATAGTTAATTTTTTGGATAAATTAAAAGAATTAAATTTCTTAATGGATTTTTTTGCTATTTGTTGCAGAAGTTGGAACGAGACAATTGGGAATTCATACGTGCGCGGTTTGTCAGAGCACTGTCGAGGGTGGAAATCAAAGTCGACCATTGTCAAGGAGCCAAGCTTCTCAATATGGAATTAAAGAAGAACAGGTTTTACCTGGTGCTCGGGTGTGTAACACCTGTCGATGTAAGGCTGTGCGAGGACGCTACGTCACGTGTCCTCTTCCTGGATGTCCAAATCTCAACAACGCCAACACGAAGAATCGTGTCAAACGATTGAGAGCGTTGCCCGCCAAATGGCTTGATCTCCCACCTGAAATTCGCGAGCCAGTCGTTAAAGAATTTCGTAAGTCGGCAAAATTCAATTGTCCAAAGTAATCTCGAAAATATTTATTTGCTTATTAACAGTAATAATTTATGTTTCTTCTACTTTGCAGAGATACCGAATAATGCGACAAAGTGCTGTTCGACTTGCTTCAATCGAATATCGAGACGATTGGCGCCACATTTAGCGGGCAGTGCGGATTCTTTAGAAGAGGGCGGCGATTCCGCGTTCGGCCAATGGACCGACGATGAACTCGAGCAACTTAGACGAGCGCTGCGCGAACACGGCACAAATTGGCCGAAAGTCTCGGAGCAAATACCCGAGAAGACAAATCATCAATGTAAAAGTTATTATTTCACCTATCGGAAGAAGCACGGCCTCGATCAAGTTGTCGCCGAGTATTATCAATCGCTTGGCGAAGAGCGACGACCCTGTCTCACTGACGAGGAGGAGAGTGGAAGCAGTACGAGTAGTTGCGACGAAATTGCGGTAATTTTATTGATGTTTGCAAATATGGGAAACAAGCAGGATATTTTCTATGTAAATAATAAACATTCCTCTTCTTTTAGATTCATGATACGAGTGATACAGCAAGTGCAGGTAGTCCAGCGAATACTATTTCGAGCACGACACCAATAGTGCCCGTCTCTTCGGCTACAACTGCACTTACTGTTTCATTTACGCAGTCAGCGGATCAAAAAGTTGTCGATAAAGTGTCCGATATTTCGATCGTTTCGCTAGGAACGTCCACATCGGCACAGCCTTTACCCTGCACCGTCACTCTTCCAAGTCGTGAGGATTACGACAGTTCTGCCACGGTAAGATCAAGATTCTCTCCTCCTCTCCGGACATTTGTTTCCTTTTTTTCTTTTTATTATTTTTAAATCCCTTTTTTCTCTAATTTGCTTTAATTAAATTTCATTTCTATTTAATTTATTTTCATTCGAATTACCTTCATTTACTTCAATTTATTTTTATACAATTGCTATTTCGTTTGTGATTTATATTAATGTTCTCTTTTATTTTTGTGACTATTTGTTGTGATTCTTGACAAATAATTGTATTATAGAAATGAAAATGTAGGGGAAAAGTAGAATCTGTAGAAATAGGGAAACCCCAAAATAGGAAATAAATAGAGTAGGGAAAGGAAAGAATAATAATTAGAAAAGTGGGGAAACAAAAAAATAGAAAATAAGGGAAAAGAAAAAAGTAGAGGTAGGAAGAATACAGAAACTAAAGAGAAAAAAAGCAAAAGAAGCGATTTTTATGCAGCACACAATAGAAATGGGCCATCTGATAGAGACTCACTGCTTGTTCCAGGAGACGGCGGACGAAGGTCAGGGTGGTGCCGATTTGGAAAATAGTATTGTCTTAACGGTGTCAACATCTAGTTCCAATTCGTCAGTGGCGCCGCATCAACCATCACAACAACAGCAACAGAGACAACCACAACAACAACCACCACCGAGTCATTCGCCATCAACGACAAGCAACACTAATCCATTGACTGTCAAGGATCTCATGTTAGGCGTTATTGAAATGCAACTAAAGAGAAATCCCAATAGTCCAGCGAATACTGGCAGTTCCTCGGTGCCAATTAGTTCCGGTACGCCGACAATTTCCAGTATTCTCAACACGGATCATCGCAATGATATTACATTTGTCCGCGAGTATAAACATCAAACGAGTATGTCACAGGCGCCAACGCAAAATCGTGAATCAAATCTCGCCACCCTTTCTGTTGTCTCTAGTCCACATCACGGGCACAGATCGATTCCCAGTCCACAACAAATTGGTGAGTTTCTTTTATTCTTATTAATTCTCATTTATTGAGGTTTTCTTGCCGTATCTCTGCTGTAATTTACTGAGTCTTCGGTTGTGGAATTTATAGAATGTTCTTTAACTCCAGGTCAAATGCAGGCGACTATTACTCCCTGTCCACCGTCGGCTTCAAGTGGCCAGACTCAGCCCTCGGATCATTTGCCTAAGGAAGGCCTCGTTGTGATGCAAGTGCAACAGGTGCAGCAGACTCTTCGCGACACTGAGGGAACTCTCGACCTCAGTATCAAGAAACCTCGCCAACAACAGGAATACAACCACTCTCTCCAAACCCCACACAAACCGCCTTCCGTGGGACCTATGTATCGTTCCGAGCCGCCTCCTGGAGCTTACTATCATCCACACACGCCTTCAGAACAAAGTCGCGGAGCCAAGAGTCCCCTTGTATATGTTTCGTCGCCCAGACCTCAGGCTCCGCCGCTCGCTCAAAAAATCAACAAAGTCACCGCGCCACCCCCGCATCCGAAACTCTCGCCGAAACTGTCAAACATCAGCACCAGTCACAAGGGCGGTTCCATCACGCACGGCACGCCGGTGCCCGGCGCCAGGTACGAGGGTCTCCTGCGGCAAATGACGCCGCCCGGCAGCATCAGCGGAACCAACACAATGAGCCAGGGGCCGAAGGAAACGGGCTCAATAACGCAAGGCACGCCAGTCCATCCGTTCGCGGTCGACAAGCGCGGCCAGCAGATGTACGACTACCACCGCTCGATTCGACACTCGCCCGTCTCGACGAGCAACGTCCAAGGGCAGAACCCCGGCGTCGTCGTCACGCACAGCAACCAGTACAACTCCTACCCGGCCCGGCCACCGCCCAGCTACAACACCGAGCAGCAGCTGTCCTCCCGGCAGATCATCATCAACGACTACATCACCAGTCAGCAGATGCACGGCCGCGGACGCGTGACGAACGCCGCCGAGACGCCCGTCAAAACCGAGCCGCCCTCGACCCTCTACTACGCCAGCACCCCGCCACCTCAGACCCACACGCAGCCCCGCCAGGGCGTCATCCAGAGGCACAACACCCAGAAGCCCATCCACTACCCGCCGCCCCCAGGACTCGAGGCCTTCTCCAGCCTCGTCGACGTGGCCGTCCAGCAGCCCAGCCTCCCAGTGCCCCACCCCCACCACCCCACGGCCACCAGCTCCAGCGGTCACGAAGGTCTCGGCAAGACAATGGCCGACCGCCTCATGGCCGACCGCTACGTCGACAACCGCGCCTTCCGCGAGCAGGAGATCCGCCTCCAGGAGCACCGAATAGCCATGGAGCACCGCATGGCAGTCGCCCACCACCAGCAGCAAAAGGACCGCGAACGCGAGCGCGACTTAGTCCACCTCCGCGAAAAGGAGGAGCAGAGAATCAAGGAACTCTGCGAGAACTCACGCCGCATGGCCGTGCAGCAACATCATCTCGAAAAGGAGATCCAGCAGGAACACCGTATGCAGCAGCGCGAAACACACATCGAGCATCGTCTCACCGTTCAACAGAAGGAGTTCCAGCACAGCGATCACCGACTCGCCGTTCAACAGCAACGCGAGAAGGAGGTGCAACAACAAATGGCCGTCGCCGCCCAAAGGGAAAAGGAGCACCAGGAGCATCACCGTCTCGCCGTTCAACAACAACGAGAGAAAGAAATGCAGCAGCAACAGGAACATCGCCTGGCGGTTCAACATCAACGCGAAAAGGAGTTGCAACAACAGGCCGAGCATCGTATCGCAGTTCAACAGCAACGCGAGCGCGAACTCGTTCACCTACATCAACAACAGCAGCAGCAGCAACAACAGCAACAACAGCAGCAGCAACAACAGCATCAACATCAGTTGCACCACATTCAACATCAGCAGAGAATTGAGGCCGAGAGACGACACATTGCGCAAATTTATCGTGAACAACATCCGTATCTTGAGAGGGAAACTTCGAGAGTGATGAGCAGTGGTTTTACACAGTCGTCGAGGCATCAGCCGGGACCTCAGCAGCAGCAGCAACAGCAACAACAACAACAACAGCAACAACAACAGCAACCGCCTCCGAGGCAGAATCAACAACAGAATCAACAATCGGCTGATGGCTCATCGACGCTGACTGCCGCGAGTCTTATTGACGCTATTATTACGCATCAGATTAATCAGAGTACGGACAATGCGCCTGGAACGCCGTCTTCGAATAATCAACAGAGGCCCGGGGACAGACTCTTTCAGGTATGTTTTAACTTTTCGTGAAATTTGTCACTAGTTTCGGTTCAGTGACTTGTAAACAACACCGACTAATAAATTTGGAACCTCGAATTTTAACAAATATAATAAAACTCATCGCAGAATTTCACTTATTTTTAATACAATTTTTTTTAGAGTTTTCTATAAAGACTTATTTAAAAATGAATTTTAATTTAAAATTTTTAAAATAATTGAATATTAAAAGCATTATAGTATAAATTTTTAGACATAGGGTCATTTGGGGTAAATGTAAACGCGGGGTAAATGTAAACAGTAGATGTTTCAGCTAAATTTACAAATTAAAAAATAAGTACGACGGCAATATTTTTACCTCAGCTCACCTACAAGATGTTCTGACTATTGCCAATATTTTATTTTGACAATTGGCAATGCCCTAGTGTAAGTTATCTTTTAATGCAAAAAAGTTTGAAATTGAAAATTTTTCTGTTTCAGTATTTTGTCTCGCATTTGCATAAAAATAAATTTAAAAATCTAACAAAAATATGTAAAATGTAAAAAATTTCGTAAAAAATAGATAAACCGTCTACATTTACCCCAAATGACCCTAATTAAATTTTTTAAAAATTACAAATTAAAATCTTTGAAAAATTGAATTTTTTATACTTTTAACTAACAATTCTGTAAAATTGATTTCAAGAAGAATTTAGTTAAAAATTGTAAAAAATATATTAAAATGATGGAAATAATTTTGAAAAAGTTATACTACTGATAATATGTTTATATTTTTAAAACAATAATTTCTGCACTCCGTCATCTTTAATTATTTTTTAAGTAATTGAAGTTAAAATTTTTTTTAAGTCCTATATTTTTAGGATTTAGAAAATAAATAAAATTCCTATATGGAACAATAATAATGATAAAATATTTATTTGAAAAAATTATTGATGTTTTGGAATAATTTTACAATTAAAGGAATAATCAGGGTGTCAACTATTTCACATTCAACAAAATTCCCGGTTATTTCACTGTTTTTCCCGGTTATGGCCTAATTTTTTCCCGGTTTTCTTTTCCCATAAAATTTAAATTTAAATTTGATTTCGAACATAAATAAATAATAATTATAATTGAAAATTTGGAAAATAATTTTTTCAATTTTTCAAAAATAATCTTGTCTTTTTATAATTATAATTGGAAATTTTTTTTCAAGTTTATTACAATTCCATTGGTAATAATTGAATTTCTGCAAAGAATTTGACTATTTACAAAAATAATTGAAATCCTTCCAAAGAATGATATTATTTATGAAAATAATTTAATTGCTGTGAAGAATTTTATTACAATTTAAAAAAAAGCAGTGATAATTAATTATTTACTTAATAAGTAATAAACATTAAATTTGCTCAAGAAATGATAATTATCATTTATTTGAACATTCAGAAATTTGAAATTATAAAAGTTTAAGAGAAGTTCAATAATTATAACTATTGAATAATAATAGAATAATATAATTTTTAGAGGCAAAAAATTGATTTAAACTTTAAGAGGGACTTTATATTTTAAAAATAAAATTATAATTACGGTCACTAACTTCCCTTGATTATTTTCGAAAAATTTAAATTAAAATTCTTTCAAGGAATTAAATAATTTTTTTTTTTAAATGTAAAGAAATTTCAATTATTTCAAAAATTTTCAATTATTTGTTTAGAAAAATTAAATTATCTTGAAACAATGGAGTTGAAAAATTTTTAACAATTTTATTTTTCATAATTTAAAAAAAAAATTTAGGAGAATTCAATTTTAATAAAAAATTTCAAGTGCATATCGTTTTTTTTAAATTAACTAATAACAATTTTAATTTTTAATCTTCGCACTAAGAAACATAAATTCATTAAAATGTGACTATAAAATCCAATTATTAATTAATTACTAAATTAAAATAGTTTTAAAAATTTTATTTGTTAAAAAGTTTCTAAAGAAATTCTTTAACAAATTCAATTACATATTTTCAGTGGAATTTCACAATATTTCTATTAACTCCATATGTGACGTGCCGCGACAAAAGGGACCTTAGCTGTTTTTGACAGAACTGAAATTAGAAGTATAAATAAATAAAAATGACCAATTTTCTTTACAAACTATTAATATTTAATTCATTATTATGTGCAATATTTTCAGAAAAATATGCTTTTGATGTTAAATAATCAATAATAAATTTTTAATGAAGTTAAAAGTACTCTAAACATAACCTAAAATTTTAAGCTGCTAAGGTCCCTTTTGTCGTGGCACGTCACATATTTTTTTAAAATTTATTTACATAATCTGTTTGAATTAGTGTCTGACTTTTACTATCAAATTAATTTTTTTTTTAACTAATTCAAAGTTAGAGAAGAGTATAAATATCTATAAAAATTGAAATAAAAAGTAATTTTTTAAAAACAAATAAAAGTAATAACACTTTTTTTAATTTTGGTAAAAAAATTCCCGGTTTTGTATAAAAATCCCGGTTATTTTTTGATATTTGGAAACTTTTGCAATTGGCTGAAACATTTTTTACACTGATATTTTATAGGTATAAATTCAAAATAATTTCAAATTTAAAAGATAAAACTTTAAAGGCTTCTAATCCAAAAATTTGTACTTGGCGGAACTTTTGGCATGAAAGATGTTTTTGTTGGGATTGAATTATTTATAAACGTTTAAATAAAATTACAGTCAAGAATACAATTACTTTCACATAAATAATAAAATGCTTCTCAAGAATTCAATTACCTCATTCGAAAATTAAATAAAATTATTCGCAAGAATTCAATTATTTTGATAAATAATAAAATTCTTTTCAGAAATTCAATTATTTTTTAAGAAATTGATCAATTAAGTTTGAAAAAGTAAATTTTGAAGAATTTCAATTTTCTTTGTTGGAAAATGATTGGATTTCTTAAAAGAATTTTTGTATAATTTAGAAAAAGCTTATTAATTTTTTGAAGGATTTTAATTTAAAAATCACTGACAAGTAACTTTCCTGATTGGAAACTTAATGAAATAAATTGAATGCGTGTGACATAATGTGGAAAATGGTATTAAAATTTAATTCGTTTCTTCTTTTCTGTAATCAGGGTTTCCAAAGAGACAGTCCTGCAGAACCTAATGGTATAGCTCACAGTCCTGCCAGTGAAAATAATCCTGTAAATAGTGGACCTGTCGCTGTAAGTGGAGGTGGCGGTGTCAATAAAAATGTTACTCTTGGAGAACATATTGAGCATATTGTCGCAAAAGATTATGGACCTCCACTGTCATCTTACCGACCTTATTCAGGGTGAGTATTATTTTTTCAATCACTAATTTATGCAAATTTACATGGTAATTTCTGGTAATTTTATTGTGAAAAATTACGTGAAATTGTGGAAATTTATATGGCAATTTTCAGTGATTTACAGGTGTAAAATTTTACCTGGGAAAAGCAGGGAGTTTTTTTTATTAAAAAGTGTTTTTTTTCAATAGAATTTAGAATTTTTTTGGTAAACTTAGAAGAAACAAAATTAAAAGAATTTTTGTTGATTATTCAGGTACCAAACTTCCGAAGATCAATGGAAACGAAGAAAAGGACTCGATTCAGATTCAGTGAAATCAGAGGATGAACGACAGATAATTCGTGTGGCGCAACAGCAGCAGCAATCACAACAGCAGCAACAATCCTCGCAATCGAGTCAATCAGTTGGTAAACAACAATTCCTAACTGTCGAACCAGTTTCACCACCGGAAGCAACGACAAATCATTATGCTCGACGCTTCTACGAAACGACCACTGCCACAACGACTTCCGGTACCCCATCAAATAAGCACAGTCTCTCGCCTCTCGATTATGTAAAAAATAAAATTGTCGAGGTGATGCGTACCTCGGAGGACGATAAAGGTGTCAATGTTGAGCGCAATGGTGGGGGTGGCGTTAGTGTTGGTGTTGGAGTTTTAGGAGTTGGCGTCACTGATAAAGACGATAAACCTGGCGTTGATAGTCCAGCTGGCGGTGAGATTGTCATTGATGAAAATCCAAATCAACAACAACAGCAATCACAACAACAAAATCAACCGCCAGTACCAGCGCCAACGACATTCTATCCGTTTAGTGCACTTGGTGTTCACACGGGACCACCACCAGCGCCACCGCCACCATCCTCAGCGACAGCGTCCCTACCAAAATCCGAACACGTGCAACCGGAACCCGCGCCTCTTCTCTCCGCGCAATATGAGCCCCTCTCCGATGAGGACTGATGATGATGATAAATGACGATAATGATGATGACGACGATGATGACGATGCAACAACGACAACTACCCCATTCAATACTTTTACAACTCTTCCAAAGAGTTGTTGTAAGAAGAAATCATAATTCGGTACGCTAATTATTTTTCACTCACTTTTTTTATATTTTTTTGCTGTTTTGTCTTTTATCGATATTCCTTTTCTTTTTAAATTTTACAACTTTTTTTTACTAGAAATTTATTTTTTTAAAAATATTTTCGGGGTTTTTTCGATTTTAAATTTGAGATTTTGGGATCGGATGCATTATTTTCAGAGTCTTTTTTTTCTTGAATCCATTTTGAGGTATTGCAAAAAGTATTTTTCTTTCGTTCAAGAAGACAATTTATAAAAAAAAGTCATTTAAATTAAACTAATACTGAATTAATATTCAAATTAATTGAATTGAATATTATGTAATATGTAATATTGTATTATATATAATGTACAACAATATAATTTCACTTTTTAATTTTTTATAAGTATTTGGTATTCTATGCGGCGCTTTCCGGTGAAAAGAAAGAATTTTTAGTTTTTGTTTAGGAAAGTTTTTGCTTCATTTATGATTCATTTTTGACTATTTGAAGTTTAAACTAATATCTCTCAACTATTTTAAACAATAAATATGTAATGAAAATTGTTTTTGACTTCAGATAATTAAAAATGTGTCACCAATGACATAAAAACATTGTTAAAAATAATCTATCATTTTTTACAATGCAAGGTTCGAAAAGCGTCACGTATATATTTTATTGCATTAATGTATTTTATAATATATAATGTTTATTGTATAATGTAAAATATATTAAAAAATATACATTGTATAATATTAAAATATTAATAGATATATTTTTTAAAGTTAATGTAAATATTAATATTAATATAAATATTTAATATTCATGATAATATTCATATTAATAATATTTTTCAAAAATGTAGTTATTAATATTCAGAAGTTATTTACATAATATACATTATGTATAATATATTAAATATATTATATTAAACGAATTTTTCTTATTTAAGTAAAAAAAACCTTTTGCAATGTCTCTTGATTGTCTAGTTAATTAACAAAGCAAAATGGAATTTTTGAAGATTTTTTTTTCAACGGGAATTTTATTTTTCTTTTTTTCCACTCTAAACTTTTGAGGTTTAAAACTTATGATAAAAAAAATTTCTATTTGTAAAAATTTACCCCTTTTTTACAGTACCATTTTATTTTGACGTTATAAAAAAAATTTGTTTACTAAAAGTAAAATTTTATATTATACGAAATTGTAAAATTCTGATAAAATGAATATTTCAATTATTAAATTTTTATATTATCGGAATTTTGCCATTTTTTCTATATTTTTTATACGCTTTCATTGGATCAATTTAAAGAAAGATGATTTTTATTTTTTTTCTTATTTCGAAGAGTAAAATTACTTTATTTAAATATAGAAATTAAGAATCGATTTTTTCGAATAGTAAAAAAGTCGATTGTCAAGTTTTCTTTTAGCTTTGAATGTAAAAGTTTGTTCAACTTGACAATGAGAAAACGTTTTTATAATTTTCTATTCAAGTTATTCAGCGTATTATACTTCAATACGTTTTTTCTCAAAAAAGGATTTTCTATTTTTATTTCTTTCAATTTTTAATAAGATTCAATAAATTTCAATAAAATTAATAAAAAGTGTTTTCGCAAAATTTGTGAGGGAGAAAACTTCTAAAGTGTCAAAAATAAATATTTTAGTCGCTCGGGGCGAGAATTTCAACTTTGCTAAAAACATGAAAAAAATTCACTACCCACAGATTTTTCTATTTTTTTTTCTTTTAGAACTTTGAAAGTTTTCTTGAATTCCCTTCATTTTATCGTTCAAGTGTTTCTTCTTTTGAATATTTATTTATAAATTAAATTTCGTTCTTTAATTTCTATAAGAATTCAAATTATTTTTAATCAAGAAAATTTAAAATAATTTCTATAAGAAAGTATTTTTGTTATTTAAAAAAAAAATTGAGTGGAAAAAAACGAAAATAATTAAAAAATATTGTAAAATACAATTATATATTTTATTTTATTGAATAAATTTTATTAAATTTCGAAAACAAAACTTTAAATTTATGTGAAATTAATAAATCACAGGAATATTTTAATAGAATAAAAAATTGAATTTAAATTTACGAAAATAAAAAATTGTGCCCCTCCATCCACAGAATCTCATTTTTCTAAAAAAAAATTTTATTTGTAATTTTGCGAAGAAATTCAATATTTTTTTTACTATTTTTTTTCTTGTTCGTTTCCATCATACAGTTTTTTTTCGCAAGGAGAGGAGCTCGCGCTCTACAAAAGAAAGACGCTTCTTTTTTGTAAATATTATATAAAAAAAGGAAATAAATAATCTTAATCGTCAGAAAAAAGGGAAAAACGATAAAAGTGTGTGCGTGTTTTTATTTTGGAATGAGTGACGAAATTTGTAAAGAAAGTCCAAAAACGTACCAGTGTGAAGGTGTAATCACTAAAAAATGGATTTTTTTATTTTTTTTGTTGAGTCATGCGATTTATCTTCCTTCCCCCCACCTATATATAAATATATACATATATATTATTTGTTTTTTCTTTTTTTTATAAATATAAAAAAAATAAATAAATAAAAGTGGTTTAAGAGAAATAAAAAAACACATTGTAAATAGTAAAATAGTATTAACTCATAACGAGCAAGTAATTATACGATTATTAGGCTAATGTATCTAGACATTTAAGTATATACATATTATAAATATATATAAATATAAATATGAAAAAAATTAAGCTCAGAGATAGGTAAAAAAATACAACAACAAATTTGTAGTTAGTGTTCTAGTGACTAGGAAAATCACGAACTGACTTAGAAAGAAAGGAAAAATGAAAAAAATTTCTTTTTTTTGAGAGACTTTGTTGTAAAATTATAATGAAAGGGAAATGAAAATGAAAAAGTGCAGCATGAATATATATATACATATATGTATATTATTAAAAAAAGATCGATAATTCAGTGAGGGATTTTATTTAATTTATATAATTAATCTACTCTTTTTATTGAAAAAAAAAATTGAAAAGAGTACACGAAAGATAGAGTGAGAGAGAGAGAGTGTGTGTGAGAGAGAGATTAAGAGAATGAGAGAGAGTGAGAGAAAGGTAAATCATTCACACAACCGCACACACACTTTTTATACAGCCTTGTTTTTATATAAGAATAGTAAACTACGTTATAAGCGGCTATTAAACGTTATTCTCAATTGGATAAAAAACAAAAAAAATGATCTTCTAAATTTTGAAAAAAATCGATCGCAGACTCTCCACCCTTTTCTCTATTCTTTCTCTAATTTTTAAAATGTTTACAGCTAACGAACAAATCCTTGTGATTATTATTCTTTTCTTGTTTCGCATTTCTTTTCTTTTATTTTCTATTTAATTTTTCATTGCTGTTTTTTCATTTTTAATTTCTTTTTATATTTCCTCTATGTATTTAATTTTTTTATATTTTGAAATTTTCTTCTTTACAAAAAAATAAGCTTTAAAACAAAATTTTTTTAAAAATTTTATTTTCTACGGAAATTTAAATTTTTCTCGTTTTATTTATTTTATTTGGTTGTATTTTTATTATCTTTCGTTTATCATTTACATTTTTTGTTTTATTGTAATTATAAATTTTCCTTATTTTCCATTCCTGTTCATTTGTTATTTTGTTTCTATTTTCTAGTTTCGTTTTCTATTTTTTCCTGTTTTTTCTTTTCTTTTTAGTTTCTTTTAGTCATTTTTTCTGTCTACGTAATATTTCCAATTTTCATTTATGTTTCAATGCATTTTATTTTTTGTTTGTTCATATTTTCTATATTTTTTACTCCTTATTTTCTTTTTTTGTTTTTTAAAAAGGAAAGAAAAAATTTTTTTTAATAAAAGAAAACATTTCTTTAAATTTCTAAAATAAAAAAAAATTTTTTGAATTTGCAAAATTCAATTTAATTTATAAATTTGAAAGAAAATATTTTTAAAAAATTATTTAGAACGGAAATGTTTCCGAATTTCCAAATTAAAAACAAAAGAAAAAAATTATATTTTTTTATTGTAAAAACATTCTAATTTTAAGTAATTAAAAATTTTTTTTTCTTTCTTAAAAATCTTCTGTAAAATAATGTTTCCCCTAATTTTTCTGTTTCTTTGCTATTGTTATTTTTTATTACCGTTTTTTTTCTTTTTGCGTTTTTTTTTTTGCTTAAAAGAACGAAGAGACGGGAAATTAGTGCGTGTATATAATAAAGATAAATATATAATTATTCTGTATGTAAGAAATTTCAATGAGATTCGGTAATCTGAACTATATTTACTATTTTATTCGCAAGTAAAAATAAAAAATAAAAATAAAAAGAATAAATAAATCTCGTTCTTACATAAGTAAATGGAGAACTTTGTGATATTAGCTTTTTAATTCAAGTATCTCCTGTCGCGATTTCAAAGAAGAGAAAAAAAAATTAAAACATTTAAAGAAAATAAGAAAAAACTGAATGCAGAGGGGTTTTTCTTTCTTTTTGTTGCGTGAATGGTCTTCCGGTACTTTAAATTAAAAAGTAAAAAAAGTGGGAAAAGAAAAGGAAAAAAATATTTGTCTCTAGTTTTTTCTGCATTCCGTTTCTCGAAACAATTTTCAAGGTTTTGTTTCTTTTTTCTTTTTTATAATTCGTATAATTTAATATAGATATTAAAAATATAGATATTTACTTTTAGCCAAAGTTATTTCCGCAGGTAAAATTAATTTTGTCCGTATAAAACACTTTTTAAATAACTTTGCATAATATTTGGTTATGGATTATAAAAAAAAAACTAAAAAAAACAGAAAATAGTGTTTTTTCAAAAAGGGAGAAGCGTGTCGAGCCTGTCATTATAATTGTAAAATTTAGAAACTAGAAAAATAGCTACAAATTCCTAAAAGAATCTGAATTGGAAAATAATCAGAAATTAATGAATTTTTGCTTCAATTTTTTTAAAGGAAAATTTCTTTTTCAACATGAATTCTCTAAAGTTAAATTTCACTTTAAATAAATTTCTTCAACGTTAAAATTCATTTTGAATTTATTTTAAAAATGTTTCTTTAAAGTAAAATTTTAATTTTCAAAATAAAATAATCTTCCAATAAAAAATAAATATTTAATTTTTTCATAATTTTGTTGTCCTTTTAATAATTTATAAAAACAAAAATAAAAAATTATTTCTAACTTTTCAATAATACAAAATTTCATATACAATATACAAAAGAAATATTCAATTTCTAATTGGACAAAATTTAATAACGGAAAGAAAAAGCATAAAAAAAATAAGTAATTAAAATCTATGAAAGGCTGTATAAAGCTGATTATTATATTTAAATCGAAAATAATTATTAAAATGAGAAGCAAAAAAAAAAACAACAATCCAAGGCACTTTATCCTTTCTCCGGATTTAACGTATCATAAATATTAATAAATAAAATAAATAATAAAAAAACAAAAAAAAACTGAAAACAAGTGACCAGAATGTGAAAAGCTGAGAGACGATACGATTACACTGTTAAGAAACACTATTAAGGATTAATTCATTAAATTAAATAAATAATAGCGAGCCAGCTCGTACCACGCCTACAAGTAAAATTACAGGTGTAACACGATAATATTATTATTATCAAAAAACAATTCAATGTAAATTGTTATTTTTGTTGAAATAAAAATCACCTCTGTTATCAAAGGGTTCATATATCCTTTTTTCTATGAAGATGATGATGATAATAATAAAAAAAGTAAATAATAACAAAAATAATAGTGATAATTATATTAATAGTAAATAAAAATAATAATACTGATTAAAAAATAGTAATAATAATAATAGTAATAATAAAATAAAAAATAATAGTAAGAATAGTAAAAAACATATAATTTATTAGTATTATTTTTATTATTAATATTATTCTTAATATTATTATTATTTTTATTATTATTGTTCCTATAATATTAAAAAATAAAAACCCTATTGATATTTGTCGAGTGAAATTTATAAATTATAAAAGATAAATTTTTTAACATACAGTTAAATGTAAATTTTGAGAAGAAACAAAAATATAATGAAAAAATATTTTAAATTTAAATTAATTAAGAATTTTTTCTTAATTAATTTAAATTAAATAATACTCGGACTAAGTCAATTTGATCGCAAAACTGTTGTTGCTGACAATTCTATCGAGTACGTAAAATTAATTGCATTTTCAATATTTTTAAATTTTTATATTTGATACTACATTTTTGTTAAAATTAAAAAATGTATTCTTTACTTTCTAACCAAGCAAATTAAACAATAGAGTCTTTTCAAACTCTTATTGTGAATTTTTTTTTTATTTATAACTTGGAAAACTGGATTTTGTGCGATTTCATCATCATGTTATCGGTAAGTAAGAAAATATTTCATTAAATTTTTGTTAATGGAATTTATTTATTTAATGAACTTTATTATGCTAAATTTATAAAATGGAATTTATAGTAAAAATATTGTAATAATTATTTTTGATTTTATATACTTGTATTTAAAATTAGCAAATGGTTTTAAAAATTCCAAATGGAGGATCTAAAATGGCCGTTCAAAAGTTGAAAATTACATACAAATTTTAAAAATGCAAAATCATGGTTATAGAAACGTAAAGAAAACAACGTTTTTTGGATATATTAAACTTTATAAAAATATTTCATTAATTTTTCAAAAAATGTTTCGTTAACTTAAAAATATTTATTAACTATATCTTAAAGTACATTGTACTATAGGACTATATAAATATATATTTGAAAAATCTATTTAACAGTAGATGTCAAAAAATATTTTCAATTATTTTTAGAAAATTCTTATTCAACTGTAGATTAAAAAAAATTGTTTATTTATAGCGAATTCTTTTTCAACTGTAGATTGGAAAAAAAAATTTTATTTTCTCAACACTTTGACAATATTTACAAGTAAAAACAGGTTCCCCTAATCTCTCGACATAACGTATATCCTTCAATAAACATAATAAATTATACTTTAAACACACACGCGGAATTTGGCAAACTAAAGTAAAAATAAACCATGTTTTATATTTTTCTGAAAAAAATGAGAAGTTTTCATCACTACAAATATTTAATATAACGAAATCTTTAGACTTATCTTTTTCAAAAATAAAAACTTACAAAGTCTAGAAATTAATAAGCATTTAGAAATGTTTATATTTAGAAAAATTAATATATTTAAAAAAAGAAGAAAAAAATAATCGCAAAAAATTTTGAATGTAATCTTTACAATTTCAAATATAAGAAAATTAGTTGAAAATCAATTATTCAATTTAAAATTAAAAAACTGTAATTTGTTGAATAAATAAAAACAATAATTAATTATCGTTTAATTTACAATCAAAAACAATAAAATTGATATAATTTTGGAGAAACAAGTCACAAATCCGTTATATCTAAAATTATCTTTTTCTTTAAATAGTAAATTTTTCTTAAATTTAATTTGTAGCGACTATTTATTTAAAGTGACGGAAGATAACGCGAGTCCATGCTGTTGGATTCTTATCAGTTTTCACTTTTTTATTTGATTGGCGAATTAAAATTGCCCACTCATTCGTATTTTTTTTTTGTAATATACAAAAGTCGAGTTAACTGAGGTCAAAAACCAGTTTTAGTTATAAAATAAGTTCTAAAATAATCTGTAAACTATAATCGCTGGTATTTATTTATCTTCTGGAGAAGTTATTTTATCGTAA
The DNA here is from genome assembly GCA_032873175.1 of Leptopilina drosophilae. Taxonomy (NCBI): domain Eukaryota; kingdom Metazoa; phylum Arthropoda; class Insecta; order Hymenoptera; family Figitidae; genus Leptopilina; species Leptopilina drosophilae. The sequence continues at coordinate 33,395,281 of CM065484.1, forward strand.
ATAAAATCAATTATAAAATTCGATTTTTCCTTTATCATTAAAATGCTTATTTATGTTTATTTTTTTCTGACAAAAAAAGTTAGCTTTTTATAAAAATTTGAATATTAATTTATTAATTGATTATTATTTATTTAGTTACGAAAAATAAATAGTAGTTTTTACTTGTCAACAAATTATTATCCAAATGATTAAATTTAGTTCATTAAATAATTTAATATTTGCGGATAAAAGTTTGAAAATATCACACGTATTAAAATTGATTTCACTATTTTATACATACATAATGATAAAAATAGTTTTAATGGTTTTAGTGAATTTATTTTATCAATATAATAGCCTCTCTGTCTCTCGTCTTGAGGCGAAATTCCCTCATGTTTATGTTCGAGTTTTTCTTACGCGTCGCAGTCGCAGTTTCAGTTCAGTTCCTAGTAGTCATCAGTCTGATACGAAAGATCTGACCAGTGACGTGTTGGTTTTAAAAATTTATTGTTTCCTTTCAAAATAAAATTTTATTTTTTTAAACATGTAATAATTAATAGTACAATGTTAACATTTTTCATTGTTAGTGATTTTTATATTTAGAGAACAAATACGTTTAATGTGTATTAAGTGAAAAGAGAAAAAAGTTATTGAATTATTTAAAAAATAACAACAAATATATATCAATAAATTAATAAATTTTGTTTAACAATTAAATAAATGTAAAAAATGAACATTATAAAAACTATTAGTTAAAACATTAATTAATACTACAGAAATTAAATTTAATTAATTTAGAAAACTTGTTTAAATTATTATTTATTTTGCCAAATT